>JACSYO010002077.1:3170000-3307447 GCA_016806645.1 Ophiodon elongatus
GTCAGTACTTTGACTGCTCTCGGTAAGACCGGCTGTTCCCGTCACACAATTTTTAATCAAAATTTTGTTTCCACGTGCACGTTGGATAAAACTCCCAGCCTCTGTGTCCGACCTGTAACATGTGGTGATATCTCCCGCAGGCGGCAGCAGCGGCTCCGCAGCTGGGGCTTCGGCCATCCAGAGGTTAGAGGCCACCTTGAATAATGCTGCAGCGGCTGCAGTCGCTGCTGCAGAGGAGGCAGCCGAAGCCGCCGCCTCCGCTGCTTCCGCAGGGGCTTTCAGGTGAGGGGGGATCCCCCAGGGGGTCTTATTCTGAGTTCAAACAAATCCTTTGAGGTTGCCATTTGAAATGGGAAGTTGAGATAAGAATATCTGCTCAACTTTTAAGCCCTGGGTTCCAAAAACAATAATTACATTTTAGTAAAACGCTTGGTTTAACTTTAAATCATTTTGCACCAAGCTTTAAAACTTAAAATTAGGGAAGATCAAATGTAAGATAGCTAGCAAACTATACAGAGACAACATCTTCGTGTTGATTAAACTCTGTTAAATTTAGGTTTAAACTTGCATTTACTCAACAGATTAGTTTTTAACTGTACAACAGAGCTCTACCTAATTCTAAAGCTGGATTTAATCACTTTAAACCTAGTCTTGCTAATCTCTGATTAGAACTAATCTTAGATTAAACTAATCCGTGTTAGTTCAACGCAGCCTCCTTGCGTCCTAATTGCCATTTCATAGCAACTTCCAGGGCGCTGACATTTTAAAAACTGAAAGAAAAAAAAACATAATTTGTAAACAAATAGTTTCCTTTTACAAAATCATGAAAGTCACATCAGTGGATCACTCACGTGGACCTAAAGGCACCAATGCACCTGAAGCAGTGCCTCCGCTGTAGGATCTCATGAGTGTCTCTTCAGCCGATAAAGAATATGGTTACGTAATTCTATTACTAACTTTGTCCTGTTTATCCTTTTGCAGTGGGGGTGCCATGTCGGTAACGCAGCAGATGACTGAGATGAGTCTCTCCTGTGAGGAGAAAGGAGCATCGGGGAGCAAAGTAGAGCTCACAGAGCCAGGTGGGTTGCATTCAAAGGGAAGGCCCACCAGTGGGATAGTACCTTGATGTGTCAGATTAAATATGATTAGCCAAAAACAGATAACTCTGTTGAGTATAAACTCCACAAAATGTACCGGGACAATATACGATATATATCTAAATCTAATAATTAATTATCTCCCAATTACATATGCAAGGGGAGTTTTAGTCGGAGGAATGATTTCTCTGTACTTTACTGAGTGTTTTTTTTTCTTATGTGTCTCCAGTTTTGACTCAGCCCACATCCTCAGCCTCTCATCCCTCTGCTGCTGGCAGTGAGCAGTCCAAAGCCCCAGAGCCCCAAAAACCCAAGAAGAATCGCTGCTTTATGTGCCGCAAAAAGGTTGGCCTTACAGGTAAGACATGTCGTTTAGAAAGTGTCACCACTAGTCACGGGTTTGTTCTTTTTTTCTTCTGGGTCAAGTTAATTCAGTGCTTTTGGTTTACATATCGTAATTTAGGTTTTCACAAGATGAAATGTGATTGTCGAGCGACAGAAATGATTCCAGTTTGAACACCTGAGATAGACTCGGGGGGGGAGCAGCTGTGTATCTGGCTCAAAATGTGAATACAATTTCAGTCAAACCAGAGCGAGCTGAGCACAGCGAGCTATGCTTATCTGCCATTTTGTCACGCAGTCCACAGCAGAATACGAGCAGCGGATAGACTTTAATTTTCACAATGGCTGTTTTTAAAAGAAGAAAAAAACGTCATGAGTTCAGAGGTCATTGATTTCCCGTAGTGCCTTGGTAACGCACTCATGTCTGCCTCTCTCTCCCCCGTTTCCTGTCTACCTCGTCACTGTCAGACTGTCCAATAAAGGCAAAAACACCCCAAAGAATTATTTGCCAAGTCATTGATATCAGATTTCAAGTTTTCCTAGAAGCTGAAGTTCCCATTTGGTTGGTCCTTCAAATTTCTTTTTTTTTTTTTTTTTTTTTTTTTTTTACTGAATTTTCTTGCTTAAGGAATCCTGCAAAAGACATCAGTTAAGTCCAATGTCCAGGGGTTGTGACTACCAAATATTGATCTGTCGCTACGAGTCATTTCACCAGATGATGAGTTTTCAGGTTAACATCGTGCCGCGTGTGTGCCGGGATGTTTGGCGGTTGTGAAGCCCTTTTATTGATCTGACCTGCGACCTTTCCTCTGCTGTGGCCTTTCAGGTTTCGACTGCCGCTGTGGGAATCTGTTCTGTGGACTTCACCGTTACTCAGATAAGCATAACTGTCCGTACGACTACAAAGCGGAAGCTGCTGACAAGATTCGCAAAGAGAACCCCGTGGTTGTCGCTGACAAGATCCAGAGAATATGAAAAGGACTCTCAGTTTGAATTTGAACACTGGGATCTATAGGCTTTATAAAAAAAAGAAATGGACTTGAGCCCGACCTTCTTCCTGAAGGACCCGTTTTTTTTTTCTTCTTCTTCTTCCCCTCGTTTGTTTCACATTCAAGACTTTTCTCCCCCGTGCATGAAAGTTCACATATATTTTCAGCTTTCATTCTTGTTTTTGTGTGCGTCTAACACTTTTTAATGGTCGTGATGAGGGGTGGGGGGGGGGGTCCATATCATTGGAAGGGACTGCGGGGAGGTTGCTGACGTAGGAGTCATTGCCCCTTTTTTTTTTTAGAAGATGGCTGTGCAGGCTGTTTTGTAATTTTTTTTCCCCGGAGATCGCTTCAACACTGCCTGGAAAAGAGCTCGGACGCTTGGGCCTGTTTGGACTCTCTGACTTCTACTGCTGTTCGCTGATGGCGCCGTCTCAGCCGTGCTTGCTCTCTGCTGGCTTGAGAAGCAAAATGGTTGTTTTTTCCTTTTCCATTTTTTTTTTTTCTTCTTCTCTTTTTTTTTTCTTCTCTCGGCCTCATCTGAACTCTGAGGTCGGAGTTTAACCCTCCTGACTTGTCAGACTTTGCGTCCTGGTAAGTTATCGGCCTCAAATGCTTCTCTGTGCCGCTGAAATCTCATCCACGCCCCCCCACTAGCTCCTCCCCTCCACCAGCTCCTCCCCCAGCTCCTCCCCCAACACAGCTCAGACAAGAAAAAGAGACTTTGTTGCTGTTTGGCTTGTATTCCTTCCCTCCTGCTCTCTGTGTGTGTGCGGCACTAGAAACACAGTAGTTTGACAGTTTACTTCTTTTTTTTTATTATTATTATTTTTCTCTCCTGTTGATCGTGGGCTGAATGCTGTGACCCGCTCTGTGCCCCGGGATCTGAATAGCAGGCACGCCGACGTCCTGCTTTGTAGGTCTTCAAAACCATCCACTGAAGTCACGTGATGATACTAGTCATCTGACTGATAAATGTTTGTTCCACCACCGTTTTCTCTTTTTTTTTTTTTTTTTTTTTTCCTTCCCCCAGAAACGTGGTGTGTATGCTGTGTGTTGTTGTAAGACAAGTAGGCTGAACTTGTATTAATTTTTGCCTTCGGAAGGGTTTAGCTCCACTAATATTTCATCTTTTACTTCACTATTGAATGTTTTCCTCTATTTTTAATGTGAGCTGACGAATTAAAAAAAAAAAGAAAAAGTCTGGAAGTGTTTGACTGTTGCACACTGCGTATCAAACACACGTGTGTGTGTGTGTGTGTGTGTGTGTGTGTGTGTGTGTGTGTGTGTGTGTGTGTGTGTGTGTGTGTGTGTGTGTGTGTGTGTGTGTGTGTGTGTGTGTAAATGTGGACGGCTGTTGTATGAGACGGAGTGGCTGTGTACCGCGGTGACTTAGACTTGTGGTCCTAGGTTATTAATCATTTTCCGTTTTTGATTTTGTTTTGTTTTTGGTCTGGCTGCTTAACGTGTTTTTTTTTTTTTTTTTTTACCCTATTTTAGTTATGCAAGTTTGTACAAACATCTTTATTTATATACTGCAGTGTGCGTGTAATCTTCCAATAATAAAGAATTAATTGTATGATGTAAATAAATTATGTTCACAAATATAAAATCAAGAGTTCATGGTGCTGCTGTTCTGTCTGATTGATGGCTTGGCCTTTTTTTATTTCTGAAATTTCATCCACATGGTTCTCCTTAATATGCAGTTATTTTACAATATGGGAAGACGGTGAAATGTGACCAATTCAATGTTCAGTTACACGCAATCTGTTTTAATAGGAACAGTTCACATCAAGATAAAAAAGCTGTAGTGCTGTGTACATTGTGGTGTTAGTGGCTGAGTGTTGGAGGTATCGTCCTTGACGCTAGAGGGCGCACTACCTGTGATCAAAGCACCAAAAACATTTGAAGAACTCAACAGCGACGTCTCTTCTTTTCCTCAAATTGTGACCCAGTTTCTCAAAAGCAGCTTCATGCAGGAACCACACCCGGTGCGTGCGTCTGTACTCGTTAATGGTCACCTCGCGCACCGTGCACGTGTCGGTGCACAACTGTGACATCAGCCGGCCTGGGGGGGGAGACATCAAATAATGTTGAGTGTTGGAATACATTTTGAAAGCATATCTTTGTGGGCGGAACATTAATGATGCATAAACCAAATTGCATCATCCGCCCGACATTTAGCGACCGCTGCCCACGTGCCGGTGTCGCTGCGGGGGGGGTGGGGGAGGGGGGGAGGGCATCTGCTGCGGAGCGCGTGCCCTCGGGTCACGTTATGACACCCGCTCTCCTGCGTCACCACGAGGGCTGTGTGTGCACACACACACACACACACACACACACACACACACACACACACACACACACACACACACACAGTATCCTCATTCACTAGCAGCATGTGACGTCATGAACTCACTTCTGTTCCCCCAGCGGATGAGGATAAATGGTTCCTTAATTCATCTCGTTTCTTTGCAGGCGTAAACACACTGACCGTATTTCATTTTCATTTTTTTTACTTCTTGAATACAACAACATTCAGATCTAGTTCTGCTTTAGGTTTCTAAACCTTTAATTATGTTAGTACGGTAGTACTTAATATTGCTGTTCCTATAGATATTGATAAATCTCACAACACAGTAGTTTATGACATTATATAAATGAAGTGCACAAATCAAGCCAGATTATTAATTTATTATACAAAGGGAGATGTGTTTCTTTGCCTTATCTGTTATAATTGTTTTGTGTGTGTGTATATATATATATATATATATATATATATATATATATATATATGTATGTACTTGGTTGGATCCCCTTTATCTTCCACTGTAGCAACTTGCTTGCTAATGTTCCTGCGACACTCAAAAGTGAAATGATTCTGATCACAATAAATGCACAATTATTAGACAGGATTAGAAGAACATCTATAAAGCATGAAAAGAAAAAGTGTTTGGAGTGAATACTCACCCTGGAGAATGTGTATTTGATGTGTTAATATACCGGCTGTAGTGTGGGGGTACACATGTTAATGCCATATGAGGTTTGTGTACATATTCTCTGACCTATGTTTCATATAAACACTTTAAAGTGAGTCGCAGCTGCTGATGTCATTCTCAAAATGCTAGTGCCACATTTTTACAAAACTACATATTTTGAGAACATTTACTTTCCACCTCTGCGCATAATAACCATAACTTTATAATTTGTTTTGTGGGAGATGAACATTTCATGTAATGGCTGTACGTCTGTGTACTTAAAACAAACAACGCTGCGAGCGTGACTAAATAAAAGTGTGCACAGCTTATCAGCCTGATGCACGCCCACATTTCAGTTAGTGAATTTCACTTTTGCCTTTATAGATAGAAGCAGTTACTCTTTTCTACACATTCACAAATTTTGGATTTCTCAAGGAGAGCTTTTCTTTTCATCCCACAGGTTTGCAAGGAGCAATAAACAACCACTCACTTATTTCTGAACATAATTTCACAAACACAACTCTTACTGGCCCTTATTTTAATACCATTCAAGTTTCAGATCAGTTTCAGTTTTGGAATCTTTTCACAACATCTGTACTAATCTAGTGTGTTTTCTCTCTTTTGACGTGTGAAACCATAAAGAAATATGAAATATATTCTCACAAAAATAAATATGACCTCTCAATATCCGTAGAACAGCTAATTTATGTTAGTAACACACAGTTATGCCACAGCAGTTGTTGGTCAGTATATACAGTATATGCCGATTTACATTTTTAGTTTAAGTAAACAGCCACTAGGTGGCATACCATATGTACATACATATATTCATTTAGCAACTTGTAGCATTAAAACAAAAGCCCAAACGTGACTCTATGCCTACGCATGTTGTTCCTTCGGTGAAAAGGATGAAGCTCTTAAAATCAAACAAATAAAAAAAAGTTTACGTGAATAAAGACCACTGTAAATATAAAGAGATGACACGTGCAGTCGACACTGTTTGGACACCGTGCAAGCGGGTGGGAAGTTGACTTCACGGCCCTGGCCCGTCACGGCTGATGGGACCTAATCGCAAGATGATCTCTCGCAATATTTAGAGTTTAATATTACCCAATTCTGACTATGTACGTGCAATAAAACATTTTTTTTTAAAGTAGCAATTTTTTGATTTATACATTGAATCGTGTTTCTTTTTCAGTACTTTGGTCATGCACACAGACTTTGTTGCTCGGTCACAGATGTGCAGTAATGATGCAGCATTTGTGAGACTAGATCCATTAACTTTTAATTGCTCATGCATGTTTCATGCGTGGCGATGCATGAAATATTGATTCAGAAACATCTGATGGGTTTTTAGACATGAGCGTCAGGATCACCAACGTGTCCAGATTCAAACAAAATGGTTCATTTCAGCTGTTTGTTTAGTTCTTGTCAATATAACTTTTCTCAAGACTGCACTCCGGGCGTTTTATGGACTAAACATTAGGCTAATTAAAAAAATAAATATAATGCACAGTTCTATAATGAAAACACATTTAACAATGTTAGTTATAACTATCAATATTTTTATTGGTTTACAGTATATGTATGAAACAAAACACAACTGACAAATCAGACAGCTGGACAAAGACACAACACACACACACACACACACACACACACACACACACACACACACACGTAACGATGCTTTAAACGACAATACGACAGTGTTGTATTTTCTATTTCATGTGACCTTTGCCCTCTCACAGGGTCGCAGTGGGTTTACACAGTGGAGGCTCCGCCTGGGGACACATTCGTAGAACTGGATTTGCACCTCGATAGCGTCTATTAATGTAACGCCGGTTTAACTAAACCTAAGCCTCCATACTGTTTAAATATGGGGATTAAGGCACACATTGCATTCATAGCATTGCACTCCGTTGTTCACATAAAAAGTGACAGATACAGTTGTGTAAAGAAGTTCCAAAAGCTATTCAACAAGCATTTCTGGAGCATACTGACATCTTAATACATACACACTGGTACAAACCAATGTTTATATGCATGTAAGCCCTCAGATATTTGCTTTAGTACAGTAGTGCTGGAGGATCTAAATAAGGGTTAACTAATTATACCACTTTCTCAACATATGGACCCGTGCCCAAACTCCCTGAACAGGCGGGCAGGAATGCAGCCGACGTGCCGCCCGAGTCTGAGAGGGTGTGATCCACGTCTCACCTGCGTGGAACTGACAACCATGTAATGGAATCATTTTGGATGTGAAAAGTGAGCTCCACTCTATTATTTAATGAGCCTGTACGAGGTGTTTCCCCGCAGGGTTTCAGCCGTGCACACACACACACACACACACACACACAGGTAGCTGGTGTTCGGTCTTTGGTGCGGCTTCGCTGACTCTACACCGGCTGTGTATCTTTAAAAAAAAAAAAAAAGGTTCAAACAAAAAGACTGTAACTGCAAAGTCATCTCAGAGTATCTACTGTTTGCCTAATGAGCCTCACCTAGAGAAACCTAAACCTTCATTAAATCTTTAGGGCGTCTGGTCTTCTTGCATCTCTGTGTCTGTGTATGTGTGTGTGTGTGTGTGTGGTCTCCGATAACAAGACGAGTGAGAGTGTCTCTCTGCACTGTACTTGGTCCTTTAACTATTTCAGAAAAACTGAGCAGGACACAATAGTCAGGCCGAGCTAAGTAGAGCCACGGGCCTGATATGATCCATGGTGTGACCCTGGGATGTATATCACCGCCTCCTATGTAGTAATGATATATATATATCTATCTATATATATAGATCTATCTATATATTGATAGATCTATATATAGATATCTATATCTATATAGATATCTATATATATGGCCCAGCTCCCGGAGAATGACCCAGCTTTTCTGCTTGATGAGCCACAGGAGATCATCTTTGGTTTCCAGACATTTACTGCACCTATCCCACACCACCTGTTGAGAGCAGGGTCACATGCAGCAGTCGTCATAGTGACGGCGCTGTCAGATACCTGAGTTGGGTGCTGGTGGGGAGCCAAGGCAGAGGAGAGCCGACCTGCTGGGGTGTAGACTGGGCCAGCGCTGCAGAGGACACAGGGGACGGGACATTTCTCATCATGCCGAGAAAAAAAGATACAGTTTCAAACGATGATGGTGAGTTAAAGATCAGAGAGACTGGAGTCCTTTTGAGGTCAGAATGATATCAGTTGTGTAGGTCGCAAAAATGTGTGATTTGCGCAGTAAATTGTAAGACCATTTTCTATTACTAGGTCATGTGACTTTTGACCCTTTCTCACGAGCAGGGACTTAGCAGAGCTCGACATGCAGCCATCATCACGGGTTCTGCTGTTTGTTGTTGGGCTGAGTTTCTGGAACTAGGTTTAAGGCACAGTAAAGGAAATTATACCAAAATGCATGTTAAAGATACTTCCAAATGGTTAGAGTGCAAGTTCGCATATTCGGTAAACAAACTGGAGACCCAGTCATAGAAAAACAGATTCATAGTACAACTAGATCTCAGATACTCCACAGAGAGTTTAGTGTGTTGGCACGCTAACATGTACTGCTTCTGCAGGTACTTGTTCATCTAGCAAAGTATTGGACCAATTCAAATGTTGACTTGATGCCACGTGAGATAAAGTATTAATTACAGTTCCTGTTGAGAACATGCATGTCTGTACACAATTTCACAATCAGTCCTTTTCGTGACACTTCTTTGTGTGTCCTTCCCCAGTTGAGATAGAGGTGGACAGCGATCTGAGTGGCAGTGATGGTGAGTGGATAAAACATCATGTCATGGAAGTGATTTGAAAATAATTGTTGTCTAACAATCAAATAACAAGAACTCCAAATGCGATATTTTGTGTGTTTTTTCTTTGGTGACAATGTAGACGACGGCACCCAGAGGAGACCGAACAGGAGACAGGGAGCTGGAAGAGGAGGCGCAAAAGGCCGAGGCCGAGGCCGGGGCCGGGGCCGGGGGAAAAAGCCACCCAGTGAGGACGAAGACGAGGAGGAGGAGGAGGAGGATGAAGCTCCCAGGGGACGCAGGGTGGCAAACAAGAAGAAGCCCGCCAAGAAACGAGGGGGTGGCGACGAGGATGAGGATGAGAGCGAGGACGAGGCTCCCAAGAGGAAGCGAAAGGGAGCCGCCAACAGGAAGAAAGGAGGCAAAGCTCAGGACAGTGATGAAGAGGACAGCGATGTGGGGAAGGGGAAGAAGGGAAAGAAGGGAGGTGGGAGGAAAGGAGGGAAAGAGGCGGAGGACAGCAAGGGCAAGAAGGGGGATGCCAAAGGGAAGGACAAGGGGAAAGACAAGGACAATGACAAGGACAAGAAGAAAAAGAAAAAGGACGACAGGTAAAAAGTCAGATAGTTATTTTAACACGGGTCTTTAAGTCAAGATCCACATTTCTTTAATGGATAATGTAATTTCCAATACATAGAATACCCCACCCCCAGCATAATACATGGAAATCTGACCAGTAGTTTTCAGTATACAAAGTTAAAATGAAAAAGGTGTCTCATCTGGGGAGCATGAACACTTACCATTAGGTACTCACCTTCCCTAAAGTTCTCAGCCTTTTTGTCGTGCGACCCGTCAAAATGAAATATTGCTACTACAATCCCTCAGTACCCGTCTACACATACACAGTTTTTGACCAACCAGAGTGATTTTCTTTGTAAAGGTATCATTGTTGCTCTATAGGATGGCTTTGTCAGTTGGTTGGTAGGTCGGTCCGTCCACCTCCTTGGTCTGATTGAAATATCTCAACAACTGTTGGATGGATTGCTATGCCATTTGGTGCAGATATCCATGGTGCCCAGTGGATGAATCCTAAGGACTTTGGTGAACCTTTGACTTTTTCTAAAGCAGCACCGTCAGGTCAAAGTTTTAATTTCTCGGAGAATTTGGCGTATAACCAAATACCTGGAAAAGGAACGACATTCTAATAAGACTCAGCTTTACTTTGTGTTGAGTGCTAGTTAGCGAATGGTGTCATGCTAACACGCTAAACTAATATAGCTACCATAATACACATTTGACCCGCCAAACATCAACATATTGATATTAACGTTTAGCTCAAAGCGTCACAGAGGCTGTAGAGTCTTGTTTTCTCTGTTTAACATAAATCATTTGTACTTCACAGTTGTGTTTGCTTTAACAAACTCCATTCTCCCTCTCCATCTGCCTTTTTCTGCTCCAGTTCATCTGATTCCAACTCAGACTCTGACGAGGAGGAGTCCTTGTCAGAGGGAGAGATGGCCCAGCTGATGGAGGAGGTGGAGGAGAAGAAGAAGCTGATCGCCACCATCAGGAACAAGCCGTGGAGGATGCAGAGGAGGCTCCTAAACCTGAAGTAATCATACAGCTGTCCTAGTTTCCAGCTTGAGATAAAAGTTTCTCACCTCAGCCCAGAATCTCTGAGCCACGAATAAAGCCTTGACATGAAAAAATGAATCATATGCAATTTTAATTAAATTTGTAGGTGGAATATATGGGTCAGCTCAGTGAAGCCATAATCTTATGTCAAAAAGTTCAATTCACAATTTTCACATTATGAAAGTCGGCATGGGTTCAGTGATCACCTCGACTTGAGATATTACATCACACAAGCTTTTTACACATCACACAACTTTGCATCTGAAACTATAAATGTGCGCTTCACCCAGAATCAGCAGTTGCTAAATATTTGGGTGTGAAATCATCACTAGTTATTGTGGGTCTAGAAGTAAATCAATATGGAAAAAAACATAAATACGGCTCACTCTAATGAACATGTATCTCACATGTGACCTTGTTTCTTCACAGGGAGGCTCAAGGATTTGTGGATAAGTTTGAGGGAGCTTTGGGCAAAGGGAAAGGCAGGAAGTGGTTTGCCTACAAAGTGATGATGAAAAAGGTTCGCACAAAATTCAAACTTTCTATTTTTTTTTCTGTGTGTGTGTGTGTGTGTGTGTGTGTGTGTGTGTGTGTGTTGGCCATCAATCATTTGTCATGTTTTTTTTTTCATCCCAGAAATGGATCAAGTTCCAGAGGGATTTTGAGAATTTCAGAACAGCCTGTATCCCGTGGGAGAGGAAAATCAAAGAAGTGGAGAGTAAGTTTTCTTTTTTCAGCACACAGCAGTGTTTATCAGCTCAACAGCGACGCCTAGTGGACAGATGCTGAGTTAATTTATCTCCTTAATGTCTTCAGGTCACTTTGGGTCATCTGTGGCGTCTTACTTTATCTTCCTGCGTTGGATGTACGGCATGAACCTGGTCCTTTTTGGTTTCACTTTTGGACTGGTGGTCATCCCTGAGGTGAAATGATGTCCTGTTACTGAATCATAAAACTGGAATCAAATCTCTTTATAAAGCAAAGCATTACACATATAGTTTGAAGGACTTCAAGCTATTTATTATATATATATATATATATATATTATTAATATATAATATTAATATATTATTAATACATAATATTAATATATTATATATATAATATAATATATTATTAATACATAATATTAATATATATTATATATATAATATAATATATATATATAATATATATATATATTATTAATATATTATATTAATATATTAATAATATATATTAATATATTAATAATATATACATATATATATATAATTAATATTTTTTATTATTATTTTTTTACTGTGGAATTAATTTCAGTAAAAACTAAAAATAATAAAAATCCAGTAAACATACAGATACATTCAGTAAAATCAGGAAATGCTTTTCGGTGTAAGTGGAAAATGCTCTTTGCTATAAGAAAAGAAATCAAGAGATGACGCTGACTCAGTCGGCTTTATTTTCACAGGCAGGTTGTTCAAGAGCCTAGGGGCCCTGTTGGGAGGAGGAAAGCTCACCTGGAGAGTGATATGTGAAATTCAGTTCATCAATCAAAATGTTTCTGCTTATTTTCCAGGTTCTGATGGGCCTTCCCTACGGGTCCATTCCCAGGAAGACTGTCCCCCGAGCAGATCAGGACACCGCTCAAGACTACTCTGTCCTCATGGACTTCCAAGTGAGTCTCATACACGTCGATATAAAACAGCCTCACTGGTTTTGGTGCAGACATTTTCAAACGACACTATAAAGAGTCCAAAAATAAAGCACTTTCTCCAGATTGCACAGCTCATTAAATCTGTTTTCCTACTGATTATTTTTCAATCTGTAAACCACAACAGCCCGAGAGAGAAGTTTCAATTTGCTCGTTAAGTAATTAAATCACACTTTTTCTTTTAATTTCCGAGACATGAAAAACAAATGCAAAAAAGTAAACAATGCCGTTCTTTTTTTCTTAGGGCTACTGCAAATATTCAGTCCTGTTCTACGGCTTTTACAACAACCAGAGGACCATCGGCTTGCTGAAGTTCAGGCTGCCTCTGTCCTACCTCATGGTCGGGATCGGCACCTTCGGCTACAGCCTGATGGTCGTGATCCGCACGTGAGTCTGCAGCAGCAACCGGCTCGCTGGGCTTTATATTCTTATATCTTAATTCTGTCGTGGGAAGGTCCTCGAGCGCCAGTTTTGATTATTAGAATGATTTGAGTTGGATCAAATTTGCTGTTAGTTTCATTTTTATTTTATTCCATCTTTAAAATTTGACAAAACAAAGCGAAGACTCAAACAAACACAGGGATAACGGAACTTGAAGACATTGAGATAAAACAATTGTTTGAATTTGCAAATATCAAAATTAATTTTGGTAATGTATATATTTTTTTTTTTAGAATGGCCAAGAACGCTGATGTCGGCGGTGGAGACGGAGACGAAGGCGAGTTCACGTTTGCCTGGAAGATGTTCACCAGCTGGGATTACCTCATTGGCAACTCAGAGACCGCCGACAACAAATACGCCTCCATCACCACCAGCTTCAAGGTAACCAACGGCAACCGTTCGACAAGAAACAGACATGCACGTGTGCTGTATTTTTCAGGACACCGGTTGTTCCATTTGAGCTCACCGCTACGCCGCTAATGACCGTGAATCCTTTCTGCTCCTGCTCCCGACGAGAACAGGAGTCCATCGTGGATGAGCAGGAGAACCAGAAGGATGAGAACATTCACCTGCGGAGGTTCCTCAGAGTCATGGCAAACTTCCTGATCACCTGCAGCCTCGGCGGCAGCGGATACCTCATCTACTTCGTGGTGAAGAGGTCTCAGGAGTTCGCAAACAGGACCGACCTCAGCTGGTACGAGAAGAACGAGGTAATGTTGGAACATACATTTGACAAGACAAGACACAGTAGAGGAAAGACTTTCCATCATCACACGCCACTCAGCCCAAAAATCTCTAAAAAGAGACAGAGAGACAAATATGGGCAAATTAAATAGTGCTGTCTGTTCTAATGAATTGTTATCTGACGTGAAGATGTCATCGGTGATTGTGCCTGTTTTGGACAGTTGGAGCTCATCATGTCTCTGCTGGGGCTGGTGTGTCCTCCTCTGTTTGAGACCATCGCTGAGCTGGAGGACTACCATCCGCGAATCGCCCTCAAGTGGCAGCTCGGGCGCATCTTCGCCCTCTTCCTGGGAAACCTCTACACCTTTCTGTTCGCCCTGTTTGACGAGGTCAACACCAAGGTATAGCATCAGTGTGTGTGTGTGTGTGTGTGTGTGTGTGTGAGTTCTCTCGTTCCAAACTGACCAGCCAACCGGGACCGCGTTCCCCACAGATGTCCTGTAAATGTTGAGCGAAGGATGGAAATGATAGTCAGTTAATATGTCTATCCATACAATATTTGGACCAGAATAAGAAACATTATGAGTATATTGTATTGTGTCTCAGAAACCCATGTTTCCTCATAGGTGACCCCCTGACCTTTCCTCTTGTGCCACCATCAACTGTCACCAACTGTCATTACATTTTCTGAGTGCATTCAGGCCCCCTGGAGGTTTGACTCTTGGCTCAAGTCCGCATTGTTGTGTTTTGCGTCTCTGTTGGGATCAGTTAACTTAAACCTGTGTTTCACCGTCGACTGATTCGCTTTGTGACCCGCAGCTGGAAGAAGAGGATTCCATTAAGAACGCCAGCATCTGGGCCATGAAGGAGTACTACGCCAACTTCACCTTTGCGATCAACGACACCGATTCCACCCCACCCCCCATGAGCCCCGCTGATGTCATCAGAGGACCCTGCTGGGAGACCGCCGTCGGCATTGTGAGAACAAAACAAACAAACTGGTTCACTTTTCTCATATCGCACAGAAGCACAAGCCGCGAGTGTTTCTAAATAATTGACATCGTTACAATCATCGAGATTATAACACGTCATGTTATGAGTGAGCTTCACTGCTGTTATGCTATGAGGAGTATTTTCAAAAAAAAAAAACAATGAAAAATGAAGGTTAAGTCTCAATGTTCGAGACATAAAGTTGGAACGGATCAGTGTTGATGGATATTCGCGCTCTCAGACAAACCTGAGGTACGAGCCCCTACGTCCTCATCTCACCTTCCTGATGTGTGTTGTTCCAGGAGTTTGTGAAGCTGACGGTGTCGGACATCCAGGTGTCCTACCTGACCATCCTGATCGGGGACTTTGCCAGAGCTGTCATCGTTCGCTTCCTCAACTACTGCTGGTGCTGGGACCTGGAGGCTGGATTTGTGAGTCCGACAGCTGAAGCGTTGAAAAGCGTGTTTTTTTTTAAAAACTGGTCCATAGCTCGTAGTATGTAGTGAACTCCCCCCAAAACCCCTCCAGCAGCCTCTGTTCAATTCAAGTGTCCCAGCACTCTATCTGCTGACCTGGGGACCTTTTTAAGTAATCCGTTACTCCGTTCACTTTCAGCCGTCATATGGAGAGTTTGACATCAGTGGTAATGTTCTTGGATTGGTCTTCAATCAAGGAATGATCTGGTATGAACTTCTATTTGTCCATTGCCTTTTTTTGTGTGTGTGTGTGTGTGTGTGTGTGTGTGTGTGTGTGTGTGTGTGTGTGTGTGTGTGTGTGTGTGTGTGCGTGTGTGTGTTTGCATGTGCGCGTGTGTGCAAATTTACATGCATGCGTTATTGTGTCTGCATGTATCTAGTATCCCTGAGTAGATGTATATTATCAGTGTTTCAACAACTGACACTTTTCTTTTCTTAACTGTACATTTTCTTGAGACAATAATTGTCCACACGCTGTTCCCCCACTAACCAAAACAATGTTTTTAGTTGTCATTATTTTAAATGAAGCAAATAAAATAGAAAATAATAGAAATAAAATGAAATAAAAGCTACATTTTTCCAATGTTTATTTAGGATCAGATAGCTGCAAGAGTAATGGAACGCTTCATCATCCTCAGCTGTAGTTTGTGTTTAGTGCAAACTAGCGAATGTTAGCATGCCAACCCCGCTGTACTAAATGTGTTAGCATTTCCCACTGTGCCTGAATACAGCTTCACAGAGCTGCAGACTCTTTTTGTGTCTCGTAATGTCATTTTATGACAGTTATGTGTGTCTTTTCAACCACGTCAACATTCAGCCAATGTGTGTTTCCTTACAGTGCTGGAAATGCCTTGTGACCCTCTAATTATCAGTTACTCACACACACTCACACACAAGCACTATTTACAACATACCAGTGTTGTATCAAATGATTCATTTCAGCCAAAATGTGTCGACATCAGACACATTTTCAGACTAACTTTGACTTACTTATAGTGGCATTGTAATCAATTAAACAGAATTAGCCAGCTTTGATACTTAATGATCTGCCACACATCGTCTGATCACATGACATGCCGCCATGCTCTGTGTACTTCAGGATGGGTGCGTTCTATGCTCCCGGGCTGGTCGGCATCAACGTGCTGCGCCTCCTCAGCTCCATGTACTATCAGTGCTGGGCTGTCATGGCCACCAACGTCCCACACGAGAGAGTCTTCAAGGCCTCCAAGTCCAACAACTTCTACATGGGTCTGCTGCTCCTCATCCTCTTCCTCAGTCTGTTGCCTGTCGTCTACACCATCATGACCCTGCCGCCTTCATTTGACTGCGGACCCTTCAGGTAACGGCACGCGCACAAAACACTCATACAGGATGTGTAAATACACACACACACACACACACACACACACACATGTTGACCATGCGGATGTTTGCAGTGGGAAGGCGAAGATGTTTGATGTGATCATGGAGACAATCGACCTCGACCTGCCGGCCTTCTTGGGGACGCTTTTCAGCTATGCAGCCAACCCAGGCCTCATCATACCAGCTGTACTGCTCATGGTGTGAGTGTAGAGGAAACACAGTGAAACACACACACCTATACACAACACACACACACACACAGTGTGTGTCTTTGCAGCCACTGAAAAACGACAAACCCCGTCTCTTCTCCTTTACAGACTGGCCATCTACTATCTGAACTCAGTGTCCGAGGCTTATCAAAACTCCAACAATGAGCTGAAGAAGAAGATGCAGCTGGTGAGTCGAGACTGGGGATACAAGTGATGTACACTGTTCAAATCCATACAGGAGTGAGGTGGTGCACGGGGCTGCAGGCTACTGAACTGACGGAATAAGCTAGCCAAAATACTTCTGATAACTAATAAAGTGCAGCTTACATGAACAGCTACATGGCTCAAGGCATGGCGTTGTCAGTCGTACCTGTTCAGTGCTCATTAGCAACATAGGTACGAAAAACATCTCACAAACATAACTCAACACGCGGTCTCAAACACTGGTCTCCTGGTTGAAAGTCCCGTGTTTGTTTGACCTTCCTGCCTTGTGTGTTTTTTTTTGGTCTTTATACTAGATTATCACACTCAAATGACGCGGAAGTGTTTACATTGTAGCTACTTGAAAGCCCGGTGCGTCTCGTACAGACACTAAATAGAGACGGGACAAAGCGTCCTGGGAAGGAGAACAGGCTGAAATTTTTATTAATCCACACCCCAAAAATACTCCTCCAACATATGCACTATTTACTTGTGTTTGAGTAACATTTGATAAAAACGACAGTGACCAAGCCTTTTTTTTATAAATCAAACTTTTTGAAAGAAGTCTTCAGTAGGAACCAATGGGCTTGGGGCTGAGAGCCACAGACAGGAAAGGGAACGCATTGAGAGACGGACACACATTGTTTGTTTTGGTCTTTTCATCCGATTTCTAAACAACAACAAAAATATAGAATATTGTCATTTAACATAACACTTTCGTTCCTCCTAATTGTTTTCTCTCTCTTCCTGAATGTCTCTAATATGTTTCCCCCCAATTTTTTCTGTCAACCACCTGTCTTTCTTTGTCTCCCCCCCCCCCCCGCCTCCGTCTGTCCAGGCTCGGGATGAAGAGAAGAACCGGAGGAACAACACGGACAGCACCAACCAGGTCATGAAAGACCTGGAGGACCTGCTGCCGAACCGAGCCCACATGCCCCCTGCTCCTCCACCAGAGCCTGGTCAGTAAACTGCATTCACTGAGGTGTTATGGTTCTGAATTCAAATGTGACTTTAAATCTCGATCTCGAGCCGATGTATCCCTGTCTCCCTCCGTCTGAACAGAAAAGATGTCAGAGATAGAAGCGAAGCCGACTAAAACGAAGCCCGGGTCAGCCGGTAAAGGCGTTAATCTGCAGAGAGACGTGACCCTGGCATCGCCCAACCCCAACGCCCGGGGGCCGGTGAGCCAGCCGCCCGGGCCGAGAGGTGCTGGACCGCCGCGGGGTGGTGGACCGCCGCGGGGTGGTGGACCACCGCGGGGTGGTGGACCACCGCGGGGTGCTGGACCGGGCCGAGGCCGTGGGAGGGGTCCCCCTCCGAGATAACAGTATGAGAGAATCCCGTCCCTGCAGGCTGTGCTCATGCCTCAGACCATCTCAGGTCATTCCGCAGCTGGAGACAAACATAGGCACAAAAACGAGCTGTTGAGATTGTGGCATTTCACTCGAAAGGACCTTCATCAGGTCTTCGTATTTCCTTACTGACATCAAAAGTTCTAAGTTTAACCGTGGGGTCATTTTTTTTAAGTGACACCTCTTTAAACTGTAACCCACGGAGCAGTTTCGCAACACAGTGCTTTAAAAACCTTAATTTTTGTCTTGAGTAACTTCTGATTCATGAATAAAGATTGTGTTGTTGATCCACGCTTCTGCTCATGAGGGTCCGGAGTCCATCTAACCTTTCTGCACGGCCACAAACTGCCTTCATGCTCACACACTGTGTGGATGAGTTCATCAGCCACACTGCGCTGCACAACCTCGTCCTCAACCAGTTTGACAAAACGGGAGGAAGCATTAGTTTGTGCAATTCCACTGTGAACAACGAGTACGAAGAACAAAAAGAAAAACATTGAGCAGGAAGATGCGGACAATATCAGGACATCTTTGTTCAAACAATGTTCTAAATCAGTGCTCAGTCTATATTAAACTGCTGGTAACCGTAGCAACGGCACTTCTGATAAGATGAGATACAGTAAGATAGAGCTTTATTCATCCCAAAGGATTATTCCGTGCACAAGAAACTATAGAAAAAATTGTTTGACAACAAAATAACTACATAGAAGCTTTTCCTCACAGTCTCTGTATACATTGTATACATATTTCCTGTAAAATTGGAAATTGAATGGAAATATGGACAACCATTATACACAGTCTTCGCTTTTGGCCAAGGTGTTTCGATATAGGAAATAATTTTGTTCATCCACTTTGTACATTATTTTCATATATCCAGACGACTCATTGTGTACTTTTGCTTTCATATACAATACTCACAGAAACATGTTATTGTGTGGTCATGTCTGTGCTCGGACTTTTTGGTTTTCTCTCACATTTACTTTGACTTTGTAATTCATGGTATGACTCTGACTTTGAATAAAGTTTAAAAACTTTTAATAGCCTCTTTTATCCTACTTTTTATGTATATACATTGGTTTTAATATAGGCTGTGAGAAAACTTATACAGAGAAAATAAGTTATTAATATATAATATGTAAATTATACATATATATATATATATATATATATATATATATGTATCTATGTATACATATATATATATATATATATACATATATATATATATACATGTATATATATATATGGTCTGGACAGACAAAAAAAAGTACCAAGAACGAAGCAGGAGAACCAGGGATATATTTTTTTTTGTCAAAACCTAAAAAAATACATTACCCACAATGCAACGTGACCACCAACAGTTCGGTTGGAGTCTCAGGTGTGCTATGCCAGTATCTCATATAACCTCAAGCTGCTAGCATCAATCCGAGATGAGGAGCGGGCTACAGAGGTGTGGTAAACTCACTTCTTTTTAACTCCTCACCCCAAGATTTTCTTTTTTTTACTTCCAAACTGGAAGTCTTCAGCCCCAGCCAACACTGACTTAAGTGACATCACGTGAGGCAATTCATCAGAGAGCACAGAGAAAAAGGCTTCATGCTACTTTTTTTTTCACATCTATTTACAGGTGAAAAATCAGTTGAGTTCCCTTTCAGGATTATCAGCTCAAGAGAATATGTGGCACGTCAGGTTCAGCCATGTAATTGTGCAAGACCAACAATGTGGAGTCTGAGGTCAGTATTTAGGAGTGTTTTCTTTTCACCAGCTCCTTTAAAATATGTATCTCTGCTCCTTCCATGTGTGTGTGTGTGTGTGTGTGATTGATACGTTGTTGGATTAAAGGGTGAAGTGCTTAAAAATGTACAATACAAGTCCGTACAGAAGAGTCACCGAACCTGTCAGAAGCGACCGAACCTCTGTCACCTCGCAGGAATGTTGTCTTTTGAGAGGTGGCAGACGATTGGCTGAGCCTCTGCAGGTGAAAATAAACCTGTCTGAAAATCATCTGCACGGAGATGGGTGGAGCCACTGCAGAGCGAGTCAAATACCAAGACTTACACCTGAGCTCTTCAAACTGGAGCGTGGAGACCGTCTGCAGTAGCACAGGTGAGTGTTTTATTTATCTTTTATGTTTAGATATGAAACATTTAAATCAACTTTTAATTCTTTATTTTCCTTTCTTGATTCCTTTTTTCCCCTCTCTACAGATATAGGTTTTTTTTTGTTTCTGGATATAACTTTACAGCCAAGGAAACATGTCCATCTTCAAGAAATTCTTCAAAGATGTCATCCGTAAAACCCACCCTGACGACGAGACCGTTACAGTGAGTATCAGGTCACCAGAGAAACAACTGGTCATGAGGAGAGTACACCTGTCATGAGGAGAGTACACCTGTCATGAGGAGAGTACACCTGTCATGAGGAGAGTACACCCGTCATGAGGAGAGTACACCCGTCATGAGGAGAGTACACCCGTCATGAGGAGAGTACACCCGTCATGAGGAGAGTACACCTGTCATGAGGAGAGTACACCTGTTGTCGGCTAACCGCAGTTTGAGTTTGGGTTCAACACGACAGATCCTCCAGTCTTTAATTCTGCAATTCAAATCCAAGATTTTACCTGACAGATATGTGGAAGTTAGTGAGAATCTTCGGTGCTTGAACTTGTGTATTTGGATTCCCTATGAATTGTATTGTTTTTTTTTTCATGCAAAATGACTTACTCTAGCTCTGTGAAGCCCGGTCACTCTGCTCCTTGTCACCTTGTGGTCCTCTCCTCCGTCTCTCCTCACGGAAACTGGAGCGAATCCCAAATCCTCTGCCACACTGAAAATAATCCACAGCTGTTGAATCCCCGGTGGTTTTTCCAACTGCCACGAGTGAGTGAAACGTTTGTGTTTCTGTCTGTCGTTCCAGGTGAAGGGTAAACCGAAGCCTAAGTACTACGGAACGGTCACCCCGTACCCGAACTTCAGTGCCAGCCAAGATGCCGCCACTTTTCAGAGCGCCATTCAGAGTAAAGGTGCGTGTGCTCACTCGTGTTGCTTTTAAAGGTTGGGTCAAATGCTTTTGCGGATGGTGTACGTGTTGGCTTGAAGTTGAATAACTCGGCAACAATTAAAACCTGGTTCATGTTTCCTCTCTGAGGGACTTTTCACCCAAGTTCGAGCTGCTCCTCTGCTTTTGCATGATTTGAATGTAATAAGGAGTTTTTTAAAGTCCCCAAAGAAAGTAAGCTAAAGTACAACTTGTCCCTCACAGGTGTGGACGAGGACGTGATCATTTCCATCCTGGTGAAGAGAACCAACGAGCAGAGACAGAAGATCAAAGTGGTTTATGAAGCGTCCACTGGGAAGGTGAGCGATTCTTTTTACCAACGAAGAGGAGAGTCGAGTGTGGCCAAATTAATATATAACGGCAACAAGCTGAACGCAGGTCTGGAGAAGCATACGGACACATGACCTCCCTCTGACCTCACAACGTAAAGGGCTTTCAGCGTCTAGGGATTTGCAAAACAAATAACCTCAAATGATGTGACGGCAACAAGTCATCCAGTCCAGATCCACTGCATTCAAATCAACGCTGCTTTTGTAGTTCTCATTTTCTCATATCAACCCGCTTCGTTTACGTGGTATAAGTTGTTTACCCTCTTTTATTTGAGAGTTCCTTTGTTTTATTCTTCATTATTCTCCTTATTTCCACTTAAAGAAAGATTATGTAAATGTTTTAAATTGTTGAAGGTCAATACACTCCAGGTCTTTGCTGCTACAACTTTGCTTCGTCTGGTACGACCTGTATCATGGTGGCTCACTAGCAAACCTTAAGTAGTTATTAATGTGCAACTGACATGGCTGAGTCAGTTTTCTGACTCATCTCCATTTGTGCTATTGTTACAATATGTTTGAGCGTGTCATAGTTTGGTTTTCTGCTTGAAGTTTTGAAAGCAACCGACTCGAGAATCTTCAGAGAATTACTACTACTACTAACAGTGGCCGCTGGTCATCAAAATATATATATATATAGTCTTTCCGGGTACTTCCTGGTGGTAGTATTAAAAAAAGACACCGTGGCAGATGGTGTAACCTTCCAGAATACAACAACAATAACCACACACACACACACACACGTGCGCGTAATGGCTTTAATTTTCTGCAGCAGTCGTAGTTCGTTTTAAAAATGCCATGATTATAATACAGAGCAGTACCCTCATGGTGTCATGTTGCTGTTCCCTATTGCAGAGGCTGGATAAAGATCTGAAGTCTGTTCTCAGGTCAGATTTAGAGGACATATCTCTGGCCCTGCTCATGGATTCGGTTCACTATGACGCCTACCTGCTCAGGAAGGCCACGAAGGTAACTCAGAGGTTTATGATGCTATATATCAGCATCATCAATTATTTCCTATACTTTTCCTTTCAGTACTTTAGCTCAGCTGCATCTGGCATTTGTTGGCAGATTTGTTACTTTGTCGCCATGCTGCTGCTGTTTTTTTTTTTTTTTTTTTTTATGCACAAAGAGTCCTATGAAACAAATGGTACCCTTAAAATGTTTTAAATTTAGCCACACTATTCGTACAGGGTTTCGGCACACATGAAGACATCCTGGTGGAGATTCTGGCTACAAGATCAAACCAGGAGATCCGAGAGATTAAGATGGTCTTCAAAGAAGGTTTGGCCCCATTCAATGCAGTCACTCTGTTATTTGTTTTCCGCGAACACGCTGAGCTTTTTCACATTTTACGTGAAATCTTCGGTATTTACCTCGACACCCTTTAGTGTCTCTGGTGCACCCAGCAGTAAGACAACACTGGATTCTCCGACAATGCATCACTGTTATCGCCCAGTCACGGGGACCGTAAGCCTCTAGACAACAGCTATAACCACTGCGGTCATATATGTCCCAAATATATTGTTGCAAAGTCTGTTATCTTTTGTGCTGAGTTGCTCTTTGTCCCCCAGAGTACCAAAAAGAGCTGGAGACTGTTATCGAGGATGAAACCAGAGGGGACTTCACCACGGCCCTCCTGGCCATGTTGAAAGCAAACAAAGACGAGAGCAGGGAGGTCGACAACAATCTGGCCCGAAAGGACGCGGAGGTAAAATCTACTTTTAAATGAGAAGGCTGGCATCATTCAATGTGTCAACAAAGGAGAACACCGTCTACCTGTTAGGGACTATTTTCAGCTGTGGATTAATACACATTCGGTGCTCTAGTGAGTATTTCCAGTAGCAAGACAGAGTATGTAGAGTTGATTCAAAATAAACCACGTTGTGTGTGTTCGTGGTAATGAAGGAGCATGTAACCCAGGGCAACAGTGGGGCTCGTTGATGTGTCTTTAACAACAGTGGAGCTCTATGGCACAGAGGACAAAGATCAGGCTTTGATACGCACAGTACACGTAGGATTAATTGTTGACAAGAAACATATAGAACATATCGTCTGTCCTTTAATGTAAAAGTTTTGCAGAGAACAATATTATCTCGTAATGGCGTGTTACTGTTTTCGACCTGTAGATTCTGTTTGAGAACGGTGAGAATACCAAAGGAATCAATGTTTCGGCCTTCATCGACATCCTGACCACGCGGAGCGCGTTGCAGCTCTCAAAGAGTGAGTGCTTGAAATGCTTCAGCTAGCAGGTTGATTCATCAGAGGCTGAATCTGCCAAAACCTTTATTTCAAAGAGTATACACACACACACACACACACACACACACACACACACACACACACACACACACACACACACCTGGAAAAACAGGTGGAACCACACCCTGTCAGGTAACAGGTGGAACACACCCAGCCGTGTATAAACAACACGGAGCAAAGTAGGCCTGAGCTTTTTTAGAACAATTCTTCGTTAAACTACATTGCCTTCATCATCCATGGAGTCCACGGTGCACTTCATTTTAATGAAAATAGATTTATTTAGATGTATGTATCAAGTGAAGGTTTATTTAAGCTCAGATCAATGCTCGTTGAGAGCATCAGTTCTGGCAGTTCATATCTAAAGGTCCTATCAAACCAGCTTAAGCTTCTTTTCTTTTTATTCCAGAGACGTTCGGGGGACACACAGTGATCTCATACCTTGACTAAAAGAGACACATCTGCTTTCTGTCTGACAAGTAGTCCATTTGCTCTTAAATACCTGTTGCTTGTCTGTTCCCCTGCTAGCATTCCAGCACTACGCCACCGTCAGCGACGTCACGTTGCCTAAAGCCCTGGACATGGAGCTGAGTGGAGACATCGAGGACTGTCTGGTGGACATTGGTAAGGAGCTTTTCCTCATTTATTTCCTGATTTGATCCCATTTGGTTTCACTTTTTATGAATGAGGAGTTCTCTTCTTCAGGATTTAGCAATATAATATATATATATATACATATATATATATATATATATATATATATATATATATATATATATAATATATATACATATACTTATATATGTATATATATACACATATATATATATATAAATTGTGGGTTGTTTGCTTATGCTGCCAGTTTCAGGTCACTGTCAAGCAAATCTGCACACCCACACACTCATAAGCTGAGCTTTCGAGTGTTAATCTCTTAATACATTCTAACTATGGAGTTTTTTTCCCAAACTTTAACTGTGATTGTTGCACATTTAGTAATGGATATTTATATACAGGAATGCTTAAAGTTTGAAATTATGTTTTTATGGGCTTATTTCATCATAGACAAGCAGTGTTTCTTGACTGATGTTTGTTTAGAGGAGCTGTAACACGACTGCAGGCTGCGATGTTCACCCACATTATGGCCCACAATAGTAAAACAACGTTCTAAAGAGTTTGCTCGGGGACAAAAATTAAACTTTTGTCCTGAAGGTGGAGCTAGAAGAAAGGTCATGGGTTTAAAAGGACGAATTTTCTGGGGTATATGACAGATGCTCAGAAATTTAAGGGAAGCTTGTGCATAAGACTTTGATACTTCTTATGTAAGTGTGAACAATTTGGCGTCATGGTGACTCTGCAGCAAAGGTCACAGGTTCACCAAAATCCAACACAAAGACCCTGAATTTCCACAGTAGATCTTACGGAAATCTGAATTATTATAGTTTTACTGTTGAGTCTCAGTTATGCAACATGTGGTATCCAGAGAGAAAACACTGGAGGGAGGGTGTTAAGCAAAGAACCAGAACAAATGAAGGGAATGCAAAAAAACATTAGATAGATAGATAGATAGATAAATACTTTATTAATCCCGCTAGAGGACATTTTTTCGGTACAGCAGCATTTTTACATAAGAAAAGAAAAACAATTTTACATAAGAAAAGAACATACAAAATAGAATAGAAGAAGAAGAAGAACAAGAAGAAGAAGAAGAAGAAGAAAATAAGAAAAATGCACAATATATACAACAAATGGAATAAAATAATAATATTAAATTTAATTTAATTAACTAACAAAAACGAAACAGTAATGCAAGATGTAAATGCACAAGTAAACAACATGATTTCCAGCTGCACAAGTGAAGAGAAGTGCATGAAACGAACACAGGACAGACCCAATCCTACTGTCTGCACATCCCCGTCTCCAGCATCTGGCACATCATGACCTCACACATGAAACTCAGGAGAGCAAATAAAGAAACACTGTGAGCTGTCAGACATACAGCAGCATCTGCACGCTGCATATTTTCACTGGGATTTTTTTGTCTTTTCCACCTTCAGTGAAATGTTCCTGGAACACACCGGCTTTCTTTGCAGAGAAGCTCCATCTGGCCATGAAGGTGTGTACATATGTCCATCTCTTTCCCACCGTATGTCAGAGTACATTGTGTGTGTGTGTGTGTGTGTGTGTGTGTGTGTGTGTGTGTGTGTGTGTGTGTGTGTGTGTGTGTGTGTGTGTTTGTGTTTCTTTTTCCTCAGACATTTTGTGCTGAATGCAGTTTTCATTTGAAGTTTTGCCTGGATGGAAGATGTGGCAAGAATGGAAAAAAAACATAAAAATGCTGCATTCCCCTATAAATAATATGTTGAAAAGTGACTTCATTAATCATAAATTAGCTTGTAAATGAATCCCGGCTTTGCGGCTTATTCTCAAACGTTAGATGTTGGAGGTCTGGTCACCACAAATATTGTCAACCTCTGGAAAACACTGCTCAACTGTCGCGAATGGTTACGCAACCAACCATACACAGATTTAGAAGCAATGGTACATAACCCAATATATCATGCACATGTTGAACATGAACACACAGTGTGTAGTGAGCCTGCAGAGTAAGGATATTTGCATGCTTTCCACCCGTTCGGCGGACTAACCTTTGCTCCGTTCTCTCAGGGCCACGGCACATGTGACGACACACTGATCAGGGTGCTGGTGAGCCGCTCTGAGGTCGACCTGAAGAAGATCGTGGCGGAATACAGGGCCATGTATGATTCTAGCCTTCAGGAGGACATAGTGGTAAAATGACATGCCTATATGAAATATTTGAATTTACCTGAACGGCTGCCTTTTTTTGTCACTCAAGACAGTCCAGAAACAAATCTAAGGATATCGTATCAGAGTATTTCTGCTGAGCACATCTCTGTCTCTGTTTCACAGAAAGACACTAAGGGGCATTATGAGGCCATCCTGCTCGGACTGTGTGGACCTCAGTGACATTCGGACCACTTGTCGGGGAGTAGAGGCCAGTTTATTGCACTGGACTCTCACATCTTTTAAAATGATTATGAATAACGTGACCAATCTGTATTGAGTGAGTGTACTGATTGAGTTGATGTATTCCAACCAACAATAAAAAGTAAAAATAAAACATCTCATACCCTTCCTGTCTGCTGTTTGCTCTTTTTGCTTTCACGTGTTGTTTGTCAGTTGTGTTGTCAGTTTACTAAATAAAAATTTTGGAGATCCCAAATGTAATCTTTAGGTAATAATTATGAGTTAGTAAGTCACAAGCTGGACTTTATAAGTAAGTTTAGTTGTTCCCATAAAACATTCGAAATATTGACTCTGCAAATCGAAATTATTATATATTAAGTCAATAATATAATTGTTTAAGCAAAGATCACGAGATAGTCCATAATAATTTGTGATAGTCAAAATATGAAACAATACAATTTAGACTTTTTTGACAACATGTTGACAAAATGATGAGACACTAGTCGATATTCTAAATAATTCCAAATCAAACTCATGGCTCAGTATCTCATAATTTGGACTTTGTATCTAAATGTAACTCTGATATTGAACTTATTTTGTCATTCCTAACATAACGACTGTTTTTCCTCGCGGAAACGGGCTCCCGTAGGAACATCCTCTATAATTATTATTTTTTTTTAAACATTGCAATATTGCAACACCAGACAACAGACGTCATCATTGAAGTCGACCAGCTTTAAAAATATTGGCATAAAATAAAGTTAAAGACAAGTAACATAATTTACATTCAAAACATCTACAGTGTCGCTTTCTACCATCGTCGTCATCCTCGGCGCCGAAAACATCAACTGCGCATGCGCGGCCTTGACGAATGATAAACGCACGTGACGTGGACTTTGTTTACCGTGTGCGGAAGTGCTGCTGTAGCTTTTAGTCCAGCCTGGAGGATTCATCCTCTCGTCCCGGACTCTAACTGTTGTAGAGGTCAGCTCAACCCCGGACTCGTCAGTTACCCACCTCTAACTAGGAGGGCGCGTGTCTCTGTTGGACACGAGCGCGTTACAGCTCCTGAACTTTGAGTCCAGTCCGACTCGACTAGCTGCCTGATGGCGAGCTAGCTAACCGGATAGCAGGCACAGGAAGCTGTCCACCGGCTGGAGGTTTACGTTCGTGTATTGTTTAATTTAGAAACAGAGTTGGGTTTAAACGGAAGAATGAATAAGAGCCAGACGGAGCAGCCCGGCCTTGTTCTCTCCCGGTGACGTTAAATGGACTGTGGGTTGATTTCGCCGCTAACAGTGATGGTTCTGGTCGTGGGGACATAAATACTGCAACTGGACTCAGACGGGTCGACTTCAGGGGCTCGAACATGGAGGACAAGTACAGCAGCAACGTCCTGTCCGGGGGCAAGCTGGGCATGGTCGAAGTGCCCAACTCTAGGTACGTGTCTGTTGTTGATCCGACCGCTGTGAGTTATTACTTTATGCTTTCTGGACATTAATGTAGTCCAGTCGTATTACTGCAGCTGTGGTCCATGTAACTAAATGAGGTCAGCAGGTCAGATGATGAACCTTTGGTGACGTGGGTCAGTTGTTTGTGTCCAAACTCCAAATGCATTCAATTTACAACAATATAAAACAGAGAAAGGAAGGAAATCATCCGTTTCAGATGCTCCAGCATATATATATATATATATATTTATTTATTTATTTTTAAATATATATTTATTTATTTTTAAATATATTTTTATTTATATTTTCATATATATTTTATTTTTATATATATTTTTATATATATTTTATTTTTATATATATATTTATTTTCTATTTTTATATATATATATTATTTATTTATGTATTTATTTATTTATTAATTAATGTACAAAACGTTAAGTGGGAGTGCAAAACCTTTTCTTCTCTGCTAATAATCTCTTGTTTTCTTTTCTCTCTCAGGTTAACGAGATACATAGTTTTACTGGTGGTCACAAAGGTCCTCAAGGCTCTCGGGATCTTTGAATCGTATGATATCTTAAAAGTTGTTCACATTGTCCAGTTCATCTTCATACTAAAATTAGGGTACGTACTTACCTCCTTGCCATTTTATTGAACTTACACTTGTTACGTATTATTATTATTATTATTATTATTATTATTATTATTATTATAGCAGCAGTTTTTTTTTATTTTATTAATGGACGGTGACACCTTCTCTCTTCCCAGGAGTGCTGTCATCCTGCTTTTCTTTCAAAAGCCTTTCTCCTCGGGCAAAGGCATCTCAAAAAGACAGGTTTGCTGAATTAGTTTGCTCTTCTATCTGTGCGTGATCCAGCTCTTTTCCTCTGCTGCTCGTAGTTTCATCTGCCACTTCTGCTTCATTCCACGTAATATTCGAGGCGCACATTTTAAAGGTTGAGCTTTTATAAAAGGAAAATACATTGTATCAACGCCTTTTCGTAAAGTCACTGTACCAACATGACAATTCACTCGAAATCAACCAGGACTGAAATCTTAATTATTGCCACTTAAAGATGATAATAATAATAATCTGTTCTCTTTTCAAATCTGTTTTCTTTTTAGTGGATAAAGTTACTAAAGCATGCTGTTTTCAGCTGTGTCATATCCCTCCTGGGCTTCTTCGGTCTGACGCTCTGCGGACCTCTAAGGTAAACATGTCAACATGAATGTGTGATTAGAGTAAGTTTTTTCATAGCAGTTAAAGGCAACAATGCTGTGTTGCATATTTGTGTGGTTTTAATTGTGTGTTTGTCTTTTTCTGTTGTGTTTAGGGTGTGGTTAAAATCGGTGTTTGTTTTTTGTTTTTTTTACAGGACTTTGTTGCTTTTTGAGCACAGTGACGTGGTGGTCCTTGCTCTCCTCGGCGTACTGTTCACGAGCTCGGGAGGGGGGCCTTCCAAGGTAGGAGGCCGCAAGTTCACACGCGAAACGTGACCCCCGCAGTGAATGCCTGTGTCTGCTGCCTCGGGTTACTCTCATCACTGTGGTAGAAATATGAGAGATGTATATCTGTTGTTTTTGTCTGACTTCACGCAGACCAGAGGCGCTGCTCTCTTCATCATCGCCGTGATCTGCCTCCTCCTCTTTGACAACGACGATCTCATGGCAAAGTTGGCGGAGCACCGTATCCTTTGCTCCTCGTGGAGGGCAGCGGTTTCCGGCCGGATCTGTTTGCGTTGATTGTAAACCTCTGTTCATATTGTGTTTTTGCCTTGACTCTCGTCTCCCGACCAGCCGAGGGACATCATGACAGCGCGCTCACTCATTTCCTCTACACGGCCATTGCCTTTTTAGGGGTTGCAGATCATAAAGTAAGCAAAAGGCGTGTCATGCATTGAAGTTTATGTTTGGTGCTGCTCACGGACGCACAGTAAAGTATTAGTTTAGCTTTTTAAATGAAATCCCTCCCTCTGTCTTGCCTTCAGGGGGGTGTAGTGCTGCTGGTGGCCTCCATGTGCCTGAAGGTGGGCTTCCACACGGCCTCCAGGAAACTGTCGGTGGAAATTGGTGGTGCGAAACGCCTCTATGCCCTGGACAACCTGGTTTCGGCCATCGTGCTGCTGCCCTGGGTCATCGTGCTCTCATTGACCACAGAAGTAAGTGCTCCATGTCTCCATACTGTGAATTCATACGTTCAGAAAAAAAAAAAAAGTTTACTTTTTTTGTCTTCATCTGTGTCACTCAGAGTAAAGTGGAATCGTGGTCGTCCCTCATCCTGCCGTTCGGGATGATCATCCTCTCCGTAATGATCCTGGAGTTCTACGTGGAGGCCATCTGCAACACGAAGATGGAGACGCCGAGGTGCGCCCGCTACGGCGCCATCGCCCTCTTCCTCAGCGCCCTGCTGCTGGCCGCCTTCTGGACCCACCCGCTGACCGACCAGCTGCGCTCCATGAGCAAACCGCCCCAGCAGGTCAGCACAGAGCATGTGCTCTCGGGAGGAGTGATAGTCAGCGCCATCTTCTTCATCATGTGTAAGTAAAGGCTGTGGGGGGTCAGCACCTCATCTCAGATCCTCCGACTACTTGCCCAGCAGCACTGGCAAAGCACTTATGGATATTTATGTCCCTCTGTATGTCACCCTTCTCACTGAGAAGCTAAACAAATGCCTGGTGTTATTATGTTGAATGTGTATCTAATCTCCTCCCTCGTCTCTGTCTGCAGCCTCCAGTATTCTCTCGTCTCCGTCAAAGAAAGGTCAGAAGGGCACCCTGGTGGGTTACTCGCCTGAAGGGACCCCTCTGTACAATTTCATGGGTGACGCCCTGCAGCACACATCGCAGTCCCTCCCACGGTTCATCAAAGATTCCCTGAAACAGATCCTGGAGGAATACGATTCCAGACAGATCTTCTACTTCCTGTGTCTCAACCTGGTACGCACGGTGTCGGGGAGAGACACCTCACAACTGACCGTCACATGAAAGATCAAGAATATTATCGGGAGTGGGGGAATTTACTGAAACGCTTAAAAATTGGCAGCACTACATAAATTGATTTGCCAGGGATATTTGTGGATTTCTAATTTTCAAAATAAGAGCTTTCTTGATACGATACAAAAATAATGGAACGCACAGGACATCCTTCTCAGGTTCAGTATACAGGAAAAATCACAACAATAGCAAAATCATGACAAAAATAGTTCTGAGTTTGTGAAGTCTGTTAATGTCAACAATAGACATTGATAATGTGAGAAGGAGGCTAATGGTGGGATATTCCCTACAAACTGCTCCTGCTCTCCGCCAACATCTTAGAGGCTGCTGTTTTGAATATTTCCAACTCAAAGAAACCTTGCAGCCACGGCTGCAGCTGCCACTGAGGACACTAAGGATATGTCCTCTGTATTTATTCATTTTCTAGGATTTTTGAGGTTTTAATTACCTAAGGAGGACCTAACATTCTACAATTACACAGTTGATTATATCAGACTGACATTTTTTCACTTTACATATTTAAATTTGTTTCTGACAAATAAATATACACATGTTCAGTAAAAAAAAAAAAAAAAAAGCCTTCTTGGAGTGCAGAGGTGGCTTTGAGACATAGGGATGACACATTTAAAGCAAATACAATTATAGCAGTTATATAATTAAATATTTAAAATGTCTTTTCAAGCTGTCAATTCAATTGTAACTTTTTTTTTTTTTTAAAGAAATGTTTGGTGGTTCCTCTTTGGTCTGACTTCAGATCCTCTTTAGTTATTTTGAGCTAAATGTACAGTGTGTGGCTCTGCATGTTTCAGGCCTTCACCTTTGTGGAGCTGTTCTATGGGGTGTGGACCAACAGCCTGGGCCTCATCTCTGACGGCTTCCACATGCTGTTTGACTGCTCCGCTTTAGTCCTCGGCTTGTTTGCTGCCCTCATGACGCGCTGGAAAGCCACCCGGATCTTCTCCTACGGGTAATGTCCACCGAGAACATGTGGAAAGGCGTTGCTAGGAGACACTGGGAAAATGGAGTGCATTTTAAAATTTGGCTGCATTTAACAAATGGACTTTTTCTGCAGGTACGGTCGTGTGGAAATACTTTCTGGATTCATCAACGGCCTGTTCCTGATGGTCATCGCCTTCTTTGTCTTTGTTGAGTCAGTCTCCCGTGTGTTGGATCCTCCTAATATCAACACAGACATGCTGACTGTGAGTAAACTGCATCTACCACTTAATGTAAAGGCTTTTGGCTGAATGTAGGTTTACTCCAACCCGTTGATGTACTTAAGTAACATTTATTTATCTGTCCTCATATGTCCTATCATGATTTTACCTTTTCATTTAATATGAAGTATCTGCTAATACACTGTGCTCCCTCAGATATTTATATCTTCTTACATTCACATTGCACACTTTAGTATTAGAGTGGCAATAGACAACTTTGCCCCCCTCCCCCCAGTGTTTCCAAGGGGTATTATTGTTTAGTAGTATTAATAAGTAGGCAGGTTTACTCACTGATCCAGTAGAAAGAAGGTCAGCTGAATGTCGGTTTGGGAACCCTCTCGTGTCATGCAGCTCTCTCCGTTGAGTGTTTGTCTGTAGGTCGCTCTTGAGTTTCCACAGTTTTATTTCCACCCGTAAACTTGATCACTAACACGGTAATATAGCAATATAAATGAATTAGTACCAAAAGCTCCCGGGGGAAAACCGAAGCGCCGTCCTCTTTCTGTTTCGGCTGTGCAGTGGTTGAAGCACTTCTTTAGTGGAGTAAATGGAGCCTTTATTTTTTATTTGTTTTACAACTGATATTTTGTTACTCGTCAAAGTCTAGTTTGTTTGTGTTTGATGACATCCAGCACAGGTTTCCCACTGCAGTCGTTGTAGCTGCTTGTTAACTTCTGGAAGCACGCCTCACTGGCTCGTGGGTAATTTCAGTTTAATGATCACAGTTGACAAGCACATGGTCAAAGATTGGAAACTTGGGATCAATTAAAGCTTTAAAGCGTGTCTTGAGGAGCTTTGGAGCACATTTTTCAGACTGATTTAGGAAATCCCTAATGTATTTAAAAAAAAAACAACTTTCTGTGTTATCTGTTATTCATGGTGATTCATCAAGTAGCCAGACATCACTGAACTCTGTGTTGTTGTTGTTGTTGTTGTTTGTCTCCTCCAGCCGGTGTCTGTGGGAGGCTTACTGGTCAACCTGGTGGGCATCTGCGCTTTCAGCCACGCTCACTCCCACGGCGGCAAAAGCTGCTCGTCAAACGACCACGGCCACTCGCACCACGGCCACTCCCACGGCGAGCACAGCCACGGAGGGCACGGCCACTCTCACGGCGGGCACGGGCACGGCGGGCACGGCAACTCCCACGGCTCCGGGGGCGGAGGCATGAACGCGAACATGAGAGGTGTGTGTGTGTGTGTGTGTGTGTGTGTGTGTGTGTGTGTGTGTGTGTGTGTGTGTGTGTGTGTGTGTGTGTGTGTGTGTGTGTGTGTGTGTGTGTGTGTTTCTCCACTTGATGCGCTAAAAGAAAACCGTTGTGGAATGTGAGTTGTAGCCAGATACAATTCTCATGTTTTTTTTTTTTCTTCGGTTCCCCTTCCAGGTGTCTACCTCCACGTCCTGGCTGACACGTTGGGCAGCGTCGGCGTGATCATCTCCACCATCCTCATCCGTCAGTTCGGCTGGTTGATCGCCGACCCCATCTGCTCGCTCTTCATCGCCACGCTCATCTTCCTCAGCGTCATCCCTCTGCTGAAGGACGCCTGCGAGGTTCTCCTGCTGCGAAGTCCCCCGGAGAACGAGAAGGAACTGAACTTTGCGCTGGAGAAAGTGAGCGAGTCGCACGTGCTGTTTCTTTAACAGATGGTGGTGTGGCTGCCCACTGAACTAATTGGATGCAGACGTTTTGGGGAAAATCTGTTTTTCATTTCACTCAATTTTGTGTGAAGAGACGATGACATGCTTAAAAAAAAAACAAACAGACAAATTAAGTGGTTTAGTGTAAGTTTTGAACTTTTTCACCATTGGGAAATCGCGTGCGTGCGTGCGTGCGTGCGTGCGTGCGCGGAAATAGCAAGAATTCCTGGATCTCCACTAAAAAAAAAAAAAAACTTTGAAGTAGAGTACTCTCATCCAAATCCAAAAAAGGTCTTGTGCATTATCATTGGCCTTGACGACAGTAAAAAATATGATCACCCAGTCAGCAGATGTTTGAATAGTTTCCGTGGTGTTAATTTTTCTGACTATTATTCCAGATTGAGAAGATCGAAGGAGTCTTGTCGTTCAGAGACCCTCATTTCTGGAGGCATTCAGCCAACATGATCGCGGGGACCATCCACCTCCAGATCATGGCAGATGTGGTGGAGCAGAGGATCGTACAGCAGGTCGGTGCACACCGTAGAATCAAGAGTCATGCTGATGTTTCACTGCAGACTCCATATCGGAGGGCTTCATCATACCAGCTAACAGTTCTCCTTGATCTGAGCTCGTTATTGGAGAGTAATTCATAGGTCATTTTATGTCCATGCGCCCTAGAGGATGACTCCTCGGGGCTGAAATCTTAAGTTTGGATATTGACCGTTCTGATTGGTCTGTGTGATTTTCCCCCTGATACGAAGGTGACGGCCATTTTGAAAGACGCCGGGGTGAATAATCTGTCGGTGCAGGTGGAGAAGGAGGCGTACTTCCAGCACATGTCTGGACTCAGCACAGGATTTCAGGAAGTTCTGGCAATGACGCAGCAGATGGAGTCCATGAAATACCTGAAAGACGGGACATGCATCATGTAACGACCATCTGTTGGACCAAATGAAACCTTCTGTCCCTTTTTTCATTGAAATGTACAGTATATGTATGTATGTGGTTTGAAATAAATCTGAATATATTGGTTTTATCTTTGTGCAATCTGCATTTATTTTTTTTCTGTGTGTGTGTGTTTGAACAAGTATTCGGTATTTAACTGACTGTATTATTTGCATTTGTCATTTTCACAGAGGAAGTGCCTTTTATGGTTGTCGCAAAGCTTTAAGTGGAAACAGACAACTTTTCATCTGTTTGACTTCTTACGTAATGGTTCAGAAGAAATGTATTTTTGACTGTCTCAGACATCTGGAACACAACTGGGAAATTAGTTGACACTTCCCACCCTGGCAGCCCAAAACCATGTTAATACATTACAGCTTACTGGTGAGTTCTGACAAAATCCAGTTTTGATTTTTCTTAATGCCCTCGTATTATTATTATTATTATAATTATTATATTATTATATATATTATTATTATAATTATTATATATATATATTATTATTATTATTATTATTATTATAATTATTATATATTATTATAATATTATATTATTATATATTATAATTATTATTATAATTATTATTATTATTATTATAATTATTATAATTATTATAATAATAATTATTATTATAATTATTATAATAATAATAATAATAATTATTATTATTATTATTATTATAATTATTATAATAATTATTATAATAATTATAATTATTATAATAATTATAATTATTATTATAATAATTATTATAATAATTATAATTATTATAATAATTATTATAATAATTATAATTATTATAATAATTATTATAATAATTATAATTATAATAATTATAATAATTATAATAATAATTATAATTATTATAATAATTATTATAATAATTATTATAATAATTATAATTATTATTATAATAATTATAATTATTATAATAATTATTATAATAATTATTATTATTATTATAGCCCTTATGTTCTGTGTCAGTGTTCTTATAGTTATTTGGGCCTAACTAGGAACATGTTGGAAATATTTTGATATTTCTGTCACTACCTGAGTTTCTAGTGATGACACGTCCTTCCCGATTATTTGGCAGTATTGAGTATTGACTTCAGCAGTTACCAATAAAAGAAAAACCAAAAAGAATGGTGAATAACCTTCTAGCTTTATTTTGAGCAATGAGCATTAATCTAATGCATATAAATGTGGAAAGAAAAAACAGTTAAATGCCCCCTGTCGCTGCGGTGCAGAGAAATGCCGACTATGACACAACAATGTGCTGCTCCATGAAAACAACTGTGAAAAGATACATTTTACCCACATCCCTACGAGTTGAGATTGACATGCAGGAGTCTGTAATGTGCAAAAAAAAAAAAAAAAAGGGGGTTCATGCATCCTACGCAGCTGACTTCCTCCTGCCTTCTACTCAATCTCATTGGAGGTTCCCACGGTGGCCTTGATCTCCATTTCTGCAGGGGAATGAAAAAGAATCAGGAATCTGCTACAGACCGTAATGGGACATTTTTTTATTATTATTTTCAGTTTTAAAAAAAAAATCCTAATTATTTTATGATCGTGTACTGTGCATTTATTTTCTTGGATGTTTTAATCTGTAGCCGTGTGTTCAACAAGTATCTTAGATATTTACCGGGGCAAGGTCCGCCTTCCAAGATAATGTCATCGATGGCGATGTCGCTCCTAACTGATGAACCCCTGGTCGCTCCAAACACAATCTGAAAACATATTTCTCACAGTGAGTGGTGGGCAGTGGCAGAAGAAGCACTCGGCTCCTTTTCTTAAGTACGTGGACCATAACAGATCAAAGGCCTGCATTTAAAACCCTACGAAAATTAAACGTACTTAAAGTATCAAAAGTATGAGTGGTTCCCAACATAAGGGTGCCAGACATTTTTCACAATTTTCTGACATTCGATAGACCCAACGAAATCTAAATAATAGTCATAGACTAAGTATAGTGAAAATATTATATATATATATATATATATATATATATAAACAGGCTTTGTAACGTGTATCAGCCAGCTTCCATTATTGTCCATCTGTCCAGCACACAGGCTTTAAATATAAAACAGAGGTTTAGTTGCACTCTTGCCTGATGCTGGCTGTCGCTCTGGTACTCTACTGTGGCCCTCAGCCAGGCGATGCTCTGCTCGCCGCTCAGTTGCCACAGCAACGCGTCCTCTCCGGCCTTGTGGAGGTGAATGCTGAGCTGACCCGTACCTGAGCCATACATGTGGTAGTAGAAGCGCAGGCACTGTGGCCCCTTGGAGCCCCTCAGAGGTCGGGACAGCAGCCGGACACTCTGACCGGGCTGCATGGGCGACGCCTCCATGTGGAGGTAGTAGCCTGTCGATCAAAGGTCACACGGGCTTTACTCATTCAGCTTGAGCAGCACCTTAAGTGTACTGTGTGTACTGAGAGTTCAAGCACAAAAAAAACCCCTCCTCACCGAGTCCCGTGGTGTGGTCTCCTCTCGGGCCGGTGTACGAGGTCGGGGTGGATCCTCTCCTCCACTCCCAGTCGGCGTCATCACTCTGCTTGTCCTGAGTGTAGCCGCACAGGCCGGCCTCAAAGTCACAGTGTCCCGGGAGAGACGACGACAGCAAACCTGCGACGGGAACACGGACGCCGCTTAATGTTGGGCAACACAACTGTCGACTGGCTGCGTCTCGCCGGACTGACTCTAACTCCATTTAATATTTATAACTTCAACATTGTCTATTTTCATGCTGCTGTGGGAATCACCTGAAACTCAGATACTTTGCCAGTCCTGCAGCCACCGGGAGCCCCAAACAAGCAAATAAGGAGGTAGTTTGTTATGCACAAAATCTGCTGAGATTCCAAATCATCATGTTCCAAAATATTGCGGTGAAAATATTTATTATTTGTAGCTGCTACCGTACTGGATCTAGTCATCCCCCAGAAATCATGGCTGCCATCAGCTAAACAACATGTCTATCGTTGTGTGTACGTTGACGCAGACGAAACATTTGAAACAAATCACACATCTTGGATGAGGGCTGGCGGAGACACGCGAGAGCTCTGGGTTCTTTTGTTTGTTTGTTTGTTGTTGTAGATTTCTTTACCTGCTGTCAGCTCACAGTCTCCGAGGCTCACGCTGATGTCGTCCAAAGCCACGGAGCCGCAGTCCCAGAAGCTCCTGCAGGTGCTGACAAAAACCACCTGAACAGCAAAAGGTAAAACCGTAAAGACACTTTGTGTTGTCTGCTTCCGCTCAGACGTTTGTGTGTGACTCACGGGGAAGAAGCTAAATCATCAATCAAGTGTTTTTTTTTTTTTTTTTTTAAACGGTTCAATATGTAGAGTAGGGAACAAAAGGCCAGTGGGGAGAATGCCTTTGAGCATTTTGGGATCTGAAGGAATTAATTACCATGCACATGCACACGTGGTGATGTCACTGTGTGCTCTAAAAGCAGTTGTGTGGTAAATACAATAAATCACAGAGCAGAACTTAAAAGGCTCACCAGAACAGGAAGCTTTTCATGAAAATACTATTAATCCGTTTTTTTCTCTGCCATGTCAACTGTTTACCCTCTTTGTCTTTCTTTCTGTCCTGCATTCATTACATGTCCTGCTTCCTTCCTTTGTTTTTGTTTTTTCACCTTTTAAAAAAGATCTTTTTTAATCCATCCATTGGTTTATTTGAGTTTTTACGTGCTCGTTTCTTTAATTGTTCCTAAATGAGCTCTTCTGAAATAGTTCCTTTCCCTTTTTATAGCCATTTTAGAAGCACAGCTGTAGTGTATTGGTCCACTATTTGGGTCCAGACCATAGACTGTACATAAGAAGTGGATTGGTGTCATTTTTTTTGCGTGACACCAAAAATGTTACAATTAACTTTCATGAACTGAAAACCCTCCGTGAAAGAGTTAAAGTTCCAAGACGTAAAACACTGACAACTCCCAGACCGGACAACGGCGTGGTATTGACCTTTTCAATCACAAGGGAGCCCCGCCCTAAAGCATACCCCGCCTTATGGTCTGTTTGACTCTAAATGGACCATAATTTATTAAATGAACATCATGCTGTATTGAAGAAGACTTGAAACTAGAGCTTGAGACCATAAACTCATGTTTACAATGTTTACTGAGGGAATAAATCAAGAGAGAAGTAGAGTCATTTTCTATAGACTTCTATACAACCTGACTTCTTTTTGCAACTGGAGGAGTCGCCCCCTGCTGGCCATTAGAAAGAGCACAAGTTTAAGGCAGTTCCACATTTGGTGGTCGCCGCCCGATCCAGACTGAAATATCTCAAACAACTATTTGGATGGATTGCCATGCCCATTTCATGTTCCCCAGAGGATGAATCCCTGTGACTCTGGTGATTCTTAAGTTCAGTACCTTGTCTTTTTTCCCCTTTTCCTCATTTTTCTTTATTCCTACCACTTTTTTTTTACTCTTTTCCTTCCTTCCTTCATTCTTCTCCTTTGATTTGATCTTTCCTAGCCTCCTTACTTTCGTCTTTCCTTCTTGCACTCATTCTCCGCTGTTTTTCTGACTGATATTTCCACTTCCTCTCCTCTGACCTTGGCAGGCTGTGATGTCTGGAAGGTGGCGTCCGTCGTGATCCAGAGTCCTCTGGACTTCTCCCCCTGAGTCCAGATCTTCTCCTGGCTGCCGCTCTGCTGCTGCAGATACACAGCAAGAGCCTGGTCCGTCTGGTTGAAACCTGCAGTTGCCAGAGTTATTTATGTCTGGTTAGTCAGTCAAAAATAAATCAAAAGAAATCACTGCACAGGATTCGCTCGTGACACATGGCAAATATCCTTCCATCCGGAGAGTTTTCAGGGTGCCACTCACCCCTCAGGGAGTAGTAGAATCTCAGGCAGTACTTCATGTTCCCTGGCAGAGTTGGACCGATCAGATGGCTAACGTACCCGGAGCGGGGGCTCAGCCGGGAATGAGCCAACAGGAAATATCCTGGAAGGAGAAGACAGACTTTATTTTTTTGCGAAACTGTCTCTTTCTGTAAATCTCCTCGCCTTGAATGTTCCCATCACCACTCACACATGGTACTGATCTCAAATTCAACCGTTCCCAAACAGTTCTTCAGCCTCAAAAATCCCACTTCATCATTCCGGAGGTGCCACTGTTTTCAAACCGACTGACACAAAGCCACCACCAAATCACTGGCTTGTGACATTCTAGCCGTGCGAACTATAAAATCCCCTGAAAATAAATGAATATAAAATGTGCCTCAATAATAAGCTACAAGCGCTGTAGAACTGCAGAATTGTAAAATAATCATCCGTGATTTTCGTCTCTGCAAGAGTCCCCACAGTCATTCGACCCAATGTAAAATTATAAACATCCGCTAAGAGTGTGAGCTTCTCTGCTGGTTTAGCGTTTTGCTCCTTTTAACATTATCAGACTCACGATGGAATGTTATTGAAAAAAGGATCAAAATCAATGCATCAGAACAAGGAGAAATGGGCTTTTTCAATCCACACATTCTTCTTTCTTGTCAAAACCTGGTGCGTACATTACCCACAATGCAACTCCACTCGATTCACCTGCGCAACTGCACAGATTTTGATGTGATATGCTAGTAGCGGAGATGAGGAGCCGGCTACAGACATGTGGTGAACTCACTTCTTTCGAACTACACAATCCCACATTTATTTTTTACATTTTTAAACTTCCTCCTCAACTGATGGCGACTCAATTGCCCTTCAATGCAGGTTTAAGTATTCTAGACTAAAGCCCACCTGCCCCTGTAGTGTGGTCTCCGTTCCTAAATATGTTGGGCTTCACAGATACTCTCCTCCATGACGACAGCATCCCCTGGTCCTGGGTGTAGTGGCAGAAACCTGACTCAAAGTTGCAGCTGGCGATGGAGGGGTCAAAGGTCGGCTCTGTGGAACAAATGAAGAGGAAGCAGTGTTTTGGTGTTGGATAAACTTTTGTGCCTCTGGTTTTAGTATTTACGATTTATCAGCATGTGTGATATTTTCTGTGGTTATTAATACTCCCCAGAGGATGAATACATTTTAATTTACCCTCCTGACTTTTTTTTAATTCATCCATTAACTAACCAGGTTTGTCCCGTTGAGATCCAAGAAGCATCAGAGAGTTTTCATAAATGATTAACATAAAGGCACAACACTTTTCCTCTTGTGGCACACAATGTGATCAAAGTTTTCACCTTGAACATCAACGAGAAGACATTATAATAATATATTATAATCTATATGCCAAATTGTTATCCTCACAAATTGTGGACCTCCAAGGTTGTATCTTTAATCACGGTCTGTACGCTATTAGTCCTTTAAAATCCTAAAATGTTAATATTTTGGATGTTCACCCAGAAAGCATTTGATCATAGAAATAACTGTGTGTAAAAGTGACATTAAAACGAACCTGTTGAGAATTAACAGTGAGTAACTGTGACTGCAGCTCACCAGTGTCTTTGCTGCAAAACTCTGGAGAAAAGGAAATGTCATCAACTGCAACGCGTCCGCCTCTCGGGCTGTTAAAGGACACTTCAAAGACCACCTGGGGAGGCCGACAGACACTCATAAACAAAGATGCATGCAAAGCCTCACACAGGAGGGGATTTCATGTACGCTATATTTCAGGGGTAAAAACATTTCGTCAGTATGTGGATTAGTTCGACAACGTTAGATGAAGTTCGAGAAGTTAGCTTCGTCTCCTCTCCCCTGATTTTTAAAACGTCATCTGTTCATAGAGCGTTAAAATGCTATGGACGTAGAGCTGATAATGACATGTTTCATACCGACCTGTACGGAGTATGGTGCCTTCAGGTCCACCTGCACAGGGATCCACTCCTCGAGCGTCCCGCTCCAATCGTTCAGGATTTCCGTGTCTGCTCTCCACAGCTCCTGGTACTGACCCAGCTGGTCTCTGGTATAAACAGAGAACAGGTTCCCCCTCCTCTCGCTTCGCTGGTACTGAAAACTCAGGCAGCCGGACAACGGCACCGTCGTCATGGGAGACACCAGTTTGGCCACTTCCTTGAATGTTTTGGCGTAGATGGAGTCCACGTACATCAAGTGACCTGAGTGAGGGTTCAGACATGAGCCCTCCCGTTCCTCTTAAGGAAGTTTCAATGTTGACGAGTCGAGACAATGTCGAGTCAGGTCTAAAGTCATTTTTAAAATATGTTGGCTACTTTTATCAAATCTGAGCCATGCAGGAAGCAGATTACAGATTTACACTATTATTAAGAAAGAATAGACTCGTGGGCTGAAACCCACAAAACATTATAGGGAGGTCAGAAAGTAGTGAGACGTGAACCAATGGATTGTTAGTTTTGGTCGTTTCCTTGTTGTTGATTTGTTGAATACGAAAAAATATCGAGCAATATCAGGCTTATCTTCTAAGATGGGGGAGTAAATGTTATCATTACTGATATAAATAATGGGCAAACTAACCAAACATTTTTTGGCATAGTTTTAATCCATTTATTTTACTCTTTTAAATCCAAAATGAAGTCATTGGATAAAAAAAAAAAACACATTTATATGAATAACACTCACCTGTCTTGTTGTTATATGTGTGGTCATTTGGTATGTTGTTGTGGAGGAGCTGGCCCCCGCCTCCTCCCACATACCAGTTTACATTGGCGTTCCACTGATTACTGTATCCACACAGGTGAGACTCCTCAAAATCACACTCTAGACGTAGAAACATGCGAAACAGATTATGGGTGTGGGTTGCAAAAGGCTTTAAACTTAATAACGTGCCAACAATGTTCATGCGCGTGTGTGTGAGTTGAAGGAACAGGACACAGATGGCCTGCGTCCAGAGTTGCATACTTATGTGGACTGTTATTTGTGTGAGTGATGCATGTGTGAAGTCACCGACCCAGGCAGTATCCAGAGCTGATGTGGATCTCAAAGATGGCCACGCTGCTCCCAGCGCTGCGTCCGGGTTTACCTTCGATTACAACCTAATCAACAACACATGTTCAGCGATACCCTGCAACCCTGATGGGGAGTGACACAGGAATGACATCATAGAAATCAGCGCACATATTTAAGGTCAGAGAGAGTGCACCCATGAAACGCACAGGCGTCTAATTTACTTTTAATGCTCGGGTTTTCTGTAAAAATTATTTCCAGAGGAAGAAATGCATGAGGTCAGGGCTTGTACATGTGAGTGTGTGTGGGCCCGAGCATGATCGAAGAGGTCATTTGTACTTTTTTTAGATGAATAAATGGCATGTTTTTTTTATTTTGTGTGTTACATTTTAATTCAGATATATTCTACATAGTATTTTATCATACTTTATTCATATTTGTTTTAGCTGAAATAGACTAAAAAACTCTCGAGGACTACAGATTTGTTAATAATTTCCATCAGGGAGCTTTTTATTTTTCAAAGAACATTTACAATTGTTACAATTTTGGAAAAATGCTTTTTTGCTTTCTTTCTTATGAATAAAAAGATTGATATCCCTCCTATGTTGGTGCCTTAAGAGATAAGATAAGATAATAAATAATTCTTTATTAGTCCTGCAGTGGGGAAATTTGAAGTTTAAGTAGGATAACGTTACAGCCCTAGAGTCTGGACGTGGTTAGCTTAACTAGCATAAAGGCCAGAAACAGTGAGAAGCAGCTTTAGCCTGGCTCTCTTCAAAAGGGAACACTTCTAAATATTGCAAAAATCTTGTAGGGGGAGTTGCATTGTGTAAATATTTATTGCCAACAATATCTTTGGAGGAGAGCCAGGCTAACTGTTTTCCCCTTTGCCTTTGCTGTCTTTATGCTATGCTAAGCTAACCTAACCGCATCCAGACTCCATAATGAACACACGGATCTATCGGAGCCAGACATTTAGTGTAGCCATGAGAATAAGTTAGCGGGTTTGTGTTCATCGAGAGAAATCTAGCCTTTTAGTCATCAGTGGGAAATTGAATCCACTGACATATACATCTTTTTCACCTGGGTCTACTTTGGCCTTGAATACATTTATACGCTGAGGGGCCCAAACATAGCTAAGACCTAACTTACCATTATGAATAGGTCACAACCCTGTCAGAGGCAGCGCTGCTTGTGCATATAATATAAACATGTGCTGCACTATTCCCACACAGTGTTTGGATAATATGTGTGTGTTTGTGTGTGTGTGTGTGTGTGTGTGTGTGTGTGTGTGTGTGTTTCTCCACACACTTTATGCTGGCCTATATTTGAGCCTGCATGTGTAATATCAACTTTTGTCTCCCCTCCTGTCAACAACAGCAAGATATGTTGTTTTCTGCACCTCCACTGTCTCACGAAGGAGGGAATGAAAGTCAGCAGCTGCTGTTTCTAAACATGTATAGAATTATGTCTTTAAGTATATTTCTGATTTATCTTAAAGCTTTTTACTTTTAGAAAAGGGAGAATGGCAGAGGACCCTACAGTTATGTTGGCTACGACCCCAATCTGGAGAATCCATTTTTCATTTCATCTTTTTCTTCTTCATAAAACAGTCTGTGAGAATCTTTTCGGATGAACACACTTTGTATCTACTTTGGAGAACATCACTGAAATTCAGAAGGATTTTTTTTGTCAAATTATGACTTTATGCTCAAAATCACAATTGTATTTTGAAATATTATTACTTTTTCTTCTAAATATGCAACTTTATTCTAGACATTTTCCAACTTTGTTTTTTGTAATACTGTGAGTTTTCCCCCTCAAACTTTATTCTCAAAAACATTTTGACCTTCTCAAACTCTTTTTTTCTCTCAATCTCAGAGTTTTGTTTATTAACAGTGGCCCTAATACTCAGTCATGTATACAACTGGATTTATAGTTATGCATAACTGTTACTTTGATTTGTTCAAACTTTTACTTGAGTAGTTTCCAACATAAGTAATAAGATAAGTGCATTTTGTTTTTTTGTTACGTTTGTGTTTCATGATTCCTAACTATTTTGAATTTACTTCCACATTCATCTACAATATCTCCAAAACTAAATGTTAAATTTACATTTACTTGCTGTTGATATTCATGGTCTCCATATGGGGAGTTAGATGTCAAATATAATTGGCACATTCAAGGATATTTTGGACACTGAATGACCTTTCCTCTGTAGATACTCTCAGGACAAACATCACACTTTTAGTGCCACTGGTAAGACTTTAGGAATAGTTCAATTGTCCCATTTCAAACAAAGATTAGACTCTTTTTATTTTTATTTATATATCTTACCCTGTACGGCTCGGTATTGTTGTGCAAGTCCATGCTTGAGATGATCCAGCTGTCGGAGGACGCCTGGCTGCTCCACAGCGGCTTGTCAAAGCTGTTTCCCTCCGTGCGCTGCAGGACTTCCAGGCTTCCCGACCCGCTGATCTGGTAGACGAGCCTCAGGCAGCTCCAGTCGTCCTTCTCCAGAGCCGGACTCAGCAGGACCCCTGTGATCTGTCTCTGTGGCCCAGTGTCTGCACCTATCTCACCATCCTGCTCATCGCTCATTGCTGCGTCCACTGCAACAAAACGACCTGAAACAACAATACATTGTTAACATTGCTGCTGCCAAGGGGGAAAAAAGATTTGATTTGAGGCAAGACATTTTATTCTACGGGGACAAAATATTGTCAACATCACTTTATTAACTTTTAAGGAGATTTTCTTTTCGCATGTTTTAGCCCATTTTCTACAAATATCAAACACTGGTACACTAAATCTGTCTGCCAGCCCTACATTTTCTCTGACATCTAGTACTTTGAAAAGTTAAAAGAATATGAACATGTGATATACGCGTTGATAGACTTTTCTTTAACAAATTCAGGTTTTCTGCACAGCAGAGACTGAAACCTTTGTTTTTTTTTTAATTGAGCGTCCTGTCAGCACCTTATTTTATGAGCTTTCAAAGAAAAAAAATAGAGGTGCTAAGAAATAAGAACTGCATGTTATACCAGGCTGCACCAACACAACAGAATAGCAGTCACATGCTGACTCTAATCATCAAGGGTATTAAAGCTGATAAATACTGCTAACTGGAATGCAGGAATAATGGGACCCACCTTTGTGGAAGTGTTTGCAATTGTGTATTTTGTGTGAAGTATTTTCATTGGCTTATCTATAAAGAAATTAAATCATTTGCCTCTCAAAGCTTCGTGGTAATGACAGTAAAAAAGTTAGTTTAAAAAACTTGGTGAGAATCCACCCTCAGCTCTGAGAAAAAGTAGTGCAGCAATGGAACAAGTAGTTCAGTCCAAAGCCAGTCTGGATCAATGCCAGCAGAGTTGAACATTCATATTATACTTTATGGAATTCCTCTTTTGTGTGTGTGTTACCTTTGATGTACAAACATAAAACCAAGTCCTTGGCACAATGCACGCAATTCTCAGAGAAAGTCACAAGTTGCTTCTATACACAATGTTTGCTAACGAGCAAGCTACTTGCTAGCTTGTGAGCGTTGACGAGCCCAAAGCTGAGCATGAAAGACAGGGGGGGGTCCAACTAATGCTAACATGTTGGCATTTAGCAGCTAATGTTTGTCATTGTCACCGTCACAGTCTAGCATTTTAGCGTACTAATATTTGCTTATTAGCAACAAACACAAAGAACAGCTGAGACTGATGGGAATGTCGTTAGTTTTGCAGGGATTAAGTCATAAACCAAAGTGCTTCTCTTTTAGGTAAAAGGTATCTAATGAAACTTTTATCGAAAAAAATATACAAAAACTTGAAATTTAGGGAATCAGGAATTATCCATCAGAAATTCAGCTCCCACCCTAACAGACTCTTAGCTTATTTTTATGCTACAGGGGACTCTGGACTCTCCTCACTCGTCTGTCATTTATTATTGGTCCCTGTGGAATGCCCCGCTGCCTTGGGGCTCCTATCCTGACAAACACGCACTGGGGCTGAGCTCATTTCACATTTAATGCAGTTAATTCATTGTTTTTTATGCCAATTAACTGCAATTGTTTTCAAATGTTTGTATTTACACAAATTGACTGAATTGAAACTTAAGTGATCATGGCGCACAATCAAGCTGATGTATATTCTTGATTCCATCAGTGTCTCTGCCTTGTTTGAACTCAAAAAAAAAAAGAAAAGTACGTAAAATGGTTCATATAATTGACATGACTTCACTTCTCTTGCAGCATTCAGCATTGCTGCACAGAGCACTACTAAGAGAGGAGAATAAATGAGCAAAGACTGAGCACATCATTGGCTACGCTGACCTTCCAACAAGCCGGCGGGAGTAGCAACAAGGATGGAAACAGGAAAAGAGAAAGTAGTTGGCATTTCCCAGAGGGTAGACTGGCAGCGGGACAGGCTGCAACAGCAGAGCAATTTTCAGACAAGTACAAGCGAAGCATCATGGTGGGAAATAAAGTCTTAAAGAGGAGTTTTTCCAACAGAGTCTAGCTGCAGATTGCTACTAGGCACAATCACGCTAGAAGGAAGTTTTCCTCCCCAATCCAAAGAGTGTAGATGGGAGATGGTTAGCTTTAAGAAGAATCACACACTCCTTTCAATAGTGCAGAAGCAAGCATATAAGTCACTGTTGTTTGGCAAGAAGAAGTCCCAGCATGTAACTCCCCCATAAAAACACAAATTGTTCTTGAACTTTGAAGAGAGCCAGACAAGCTTGTCCCCCCGGCTTTCAGTCTGTTATGTTAAGCTAGGTCAACCACCACCTGCCTCTCTTATCTCACTCTTGGTAAGAAAGTAAATGAGCATTTTTCCCCAGATGCTCCTCGGTTCCCTTTATAGGCACTCCTTTTATTGACAGTACACCACTGAGTACGAGGTTAAAAATGATATATTTATGATTTTGGTATTAGAGACTTATAAGTTAAAGTTGGCATGCTTGGATATGTTCTGGCACTGGAGGACCAAATATATTCTGGTTCTTGCCCAAACATGGTTGCACGATTTGTCTTTGGAAGTATGGATTTAGGCCAATTTATGCTGAGAATAAAGTCCAGTTAGCAGGACCTGGTCCAGTGTCGGCACCTCAAATCAGACCAATACTCGGACCAGTTCCTGGTGGATTATTCATTATAAGTTCAGTATAACAGGCCTGACATATTTACTAGTATTTAGTTGTAAAAAGATGTTATATTTAGCTTTTGTGTAAATAGAATCAGGTCAAAGAGCTGAGTGTTTCAGAACATCAACATAACCTCCACCTCTTAAATCCGGCCCTGCTTCCTGTTACAATTAACTTGACGGGATCCTGCTGCAAGTACAACGTGAGGCGTCTCTCTCAAGATATCTGCAGCTCGACATTGTGTGCAAGCACTTCTCAGCACGGACACAGCATGTGAGAATGAAGTTGGCCAGTCGTGCAGTCTCTCGAACAGGGTAATGTACAAATGATCTATAAGCCGCATTCATCTGTTGGCTTTAATCACTTAGCATAAATATTGGCTGACACAACGTATATATATCAGTGTGCACAGAACCCATCTGTATCAGCTGCAGTACCAAGCCAGCCAGAATGCCTAAATGTGTTATTTCACTGACTCCAGATGTTCGGAGATGCTGGATGCAATGCAGACCAGATGGGCTTCTCTTCCAGCATGCGTCGTTCGTTTTGGCCAAAACCGGCACCAAAAGAACTGCAACATCACAGAGCTAAACCACTAAACAAGGCACAATAAAGCCTACATTGAGTGCAAGAAGAATAAAAAAATTAAAATGTTTTAAAGAAAAGACTGAAGATGCTGGGAGGCAAGTTTCCCAGTACCATCTTTGTGCAGGGTCCAGCTTGTAAAGTCTGCATCTGACGTGTATCCGCAGGTGTTGGACTCGAAGTTGCAGGAGCCTGGTAACAGCTGGTTTTGGGCTTGGATGGCGGCTTTGAACACAGGGAAAGAAAAAGAGAGAGGGAACGGTAAGTATGAATCATAGCGACTGGCATTAACAGAAACATGCCCTCATTCACCAGCACTGGCACGGCCGTTAGAAAGTACTCACCAGCAAAAGTCAGGAGGTAGAATGGAAGCATTGCAGCTCTCTGGAAATAAATCGACCCTCAGAGGAAAATAAGGAAATCAAAAGTAGGTGTGTTTGCATCCACAGACGGGGGAAGAAAAAAAAAGTTGCAGGAAAAGTTTGTTTTTGAAGATTCCTCTGGTGTGTGTGTGTGTGTGTGTGTGTGTGTCGTCTCGAGTGTCTCTCCAGCTCACAGACTGGCAGCACACTGCAGACGCTCCGCTGGGATGTGCGTGTGTCTGGACAACAGAGCAGGGAGGAGGAGGAGGAGAAGGAGGAGGAGGAGGAGGAGGAGGAGGAGGAGGAAGGGGACTAACAGGGAGAAGAAGAAGGAGGAGAAAGAAGGTGAATGATGACCCGGCGGGAAGCCAGTGAGGGAGCAGGAGAAACAAGGGAGGGTGGGGGGAAAGAAGGAGTGGCTGGTGGGTAAAAAGAAGTGGGAGATTACAGGGTGGCTGTGGAAGAAAAGGACACAAGACAAAGAGTAATGAAGAAGGAGTGATTTATTTTTGTTAAATGTGGGAAGTATCCTAAAAGAGAAACACATAATTTGGTCCTGAATAATTTACTCTTTTTCAGCTCCAGAATGATACACTGATGGGTGAAAGCTGTGGACTCCCATACACTATCTATAATCAGTGCTAAATGTACTAAAAGAACCGACACATTTTACGAAAGTGTGAAGCAGTTCCGCACTTTTCTTCAAAGAAAATCTGATTTGTTGGCCCCTTCAGCAGCATTTTTACATACAGGTAAGAAAAGAACAATATATACCAAAAATAGAATAGAATGAGAAGAAGAAGAAGAAGAAGAAAATAAGAAAAATGCACAATATATACAACAAATAGAATAGAATAATAATATTAAATTAAATTAACTAACAAAACGAAACAGTAGTGCAAAGATGTAGCCAACAAACAAACAGAGGTGCTGTAGTTGGGTGGTTGATTTGGCCAGAGGTGATTTATTGTACATGTGTTATTGCAAAGGGCAGGAATGACCTCCTGTATCGGATAACAGAGGGTCAGTGATATTCATTCACCTCCCTGTCCAGACGTATCCGGCTATCAGCGATGAGATTAGCCTACCATTAGCCACAAGAATGAGACAGCCAGAGCCCGAGCCTGATTCTGGCTGGCCCCTTGGTTCCAGTGAAGGGAAATCTTAAGGCTACGGCATACGATGACACTTCAGACAATAGCACGCCTTCAACTTTGTGTGCAATAGTTTGGGGAAGATCCTTTCCTGTTTCAGCGTGACAATGGCCCAAAGCCAGGTGCATAAAGAGATGGTTTGACTGGCCTGCACAGAGGCCCTGACCTCAAACCCATCCAACCATTTAGGGATGAACCCGGAATGCAGACCGAGTAAATCCCTGCAACCAGGCTCCAGTATCTTGTGAACATCCTGACCCTGAAGTACAGAGAAAAAGAGAAATGGTTGTGTCCTGTATGCTGAATTTCATGAGACATTGTCTTTAAGACCCCACGTGGAAATGGTATGATGGCGCCTTGAAGAGAGGTCTGAATACACAAATGATCTGAACTGTGTTTTACAAACCTGCAGAGAGTCAAAACGTTTTTGCAACCGTCTCGAATGTTTCTCCTGGCTTCGGCTTTCAACAGCTTGCAGGCATTCTGTATTCGTGAACATGAGCATTAGTCAATTTCTGCTTTGATCCGACATGTGCACCCAACAAGAGTCTGCAGACATTCTCGTAAATTTCATTTAAATACTAATGAACCACGTGGCAATTCGAGTGCCACCACGACAAAGACGGGATCCTCAAACACTAACAGCTGTTGCGTCATTTTGGAAACGGGCCTGGTTCTCTCACTCAGGTGCAAAAACAAATGTAGTTTCTTAATTATCAATTGATAGAAATTTGTATTTAATTTCAGTGTCATTGCAGAAGGGAATGGATTTTGAGAGGTAGAGGAGACTGGAACGTAGCATGCTAGATACGGGAGACCAGACTTTGACGTCATTATTTTTAAATTTTTTTTTAAAAGGGAACGCTTTCATCCACATTTGTGATCCATCTGGACGAGCTTTCTCTGCATCTGCCTTCTTCTTCCTGCTCCGGCTTTTGGTTATCGGCATGTTAACGAGGTGCCATGGACACTTTCGGACCTGATATACGGAGATGAAGTCTCCCCAGTTTGAAAACAATCAGCCTTGTTCTTTTTTTTTAAGAAACTAAGATGATTTCTGACATTATCAACTTAAACAATATAGAGTTCGCAGAACCATTAATGGGATGGCTGTCGCTCGAGACCCGTTTGTCTTCATTGACAAAAGTGATGAAAAGTGACATCATGAAATACAGTGGAAATAAAAATAAAATAACAGAATTAAATGAAAAAGCAGATTAAATGATGTTTCATCGTATTGAGCTGAGATTTACAAGAATATCGTATAATTCACAATATCATGGTTAGATTATAGATTTGTTCTGCAAAACCGGATTTCTTCGCTTTGAAATCTCAGATAGAAACCAGGCGGTGGTCCTGGGTGTTCCTAGAGGAAGGGCGGAGGGCCGGAGGGGATGCAGCCTGCTGAGCCCTCTGGCAGCCAATCACATACTGAGGATAACATGTCATAACTCTGTCACGCAAACAATAACCTCAGCATGCACTGCTATTACACGTTCTGGCACCTTTCAGCTATCTATTTAAGCTTCTTTTTTTTTCTCGTTGCTTACAGAAACACAGACAGCCAGGATATCAAACAGATGAGTGATGGAAACTCAAACCAATTGAAAACTAAAACCCAGCATGGACACAATCCTTTGAGCTCAATCCTCTCTCTGTCCACTGTACAAAAGTAATTTGTACTGTTTGAAGTCATTTTCTCTCAAATATCTGAAAAAAAAACAGACTCAGCTCCTCAGTGTTTCCTGAAGAAAAAATAAAAACCATATAGCTGCAGTTATGGACATAACCATGATAAATCTGGGAGGGTAACGTCAAAGAGCGGCACTGTTTCCTTACCCTTACTGAAGTACCCATGAGCAAGGCCCTGAAGGGCAAACTGCTCCCGATAGGACGGTGTAACTGTGAATGTGCAGCGGGTGGAGCTGAAAAAATAAAGCAGTGCTCTCAGTGAACCTTCCCCAGATTAATAAAGATAAATGATAAGAATAGAGTGATGCGTAGGCCACACGCACCATCCTGCTGAAGAGTGCCACCTGCAGTCCGACTGAACACACAGGCCGGGAGCCTGAAGACATTGGAACGTGCAGTGTGCATTTTGAGAGGCCACGGGGGGGTTTTCTATACGTGATAAGCGATAACTCCATAATGAGCAGCGATGAAACATTAATGTGCATTAATTCCAGTAACGGGTTCGGTCTGTGCTCACTGCGTGCTATATGTTTAACATCAAGACAGGCACAGTATACCTTCATCCATGTATGCAGAGCGAGGGGCCCACAAATTATTGATGTCGTCTCCGGAAATAGACCGGCAGCGAGTTGGACTCAGAGCACGAAATATAGGCTGCGTGACGTTGACCTCAGATACGTTCTGATGACCTGATTCTGCTCGATGCACTCTCCAGTCTGGAGCACAACTCAAGGAAAGGCCATGCTGCTATCTGGAAAAGTATTTACATAACAACTACACAATAAAGAAGTTTGTTTCCCCAAGTTGCGACTCGTTAGTTGAGCCAATCAAAGATGGCCTGACGTTACACCATACTCGTCTTCTAGTTCATTTATCTATATTCATTTAAAATTGTTCAATCATTTCGATGTTCCAAGTGTTTAAAGGCTACCCCCCCCCCAAAAAAAATCTTTATTTCAACATGTGGATCACATCCAGGTGATAAGGGTGATAGGTCCAAGACTTTTTCTCATGCAAACATTTTGCATGAAAACCGTTTCATGTTTTTCTATAAATGCACAAGAAAAAAGGCATAAATTACACATTTTATGGCAAATTAGGCAATAAAGTGTCATGTAAATGCCATGTAAAAATATATTGTTAAAAATAAACGGATAGCAACCCCATAATTCACTTTCAATAAGTCACTTTCAGCTGCCATGTTTGATTGGCTGGACTGATTGCAGGTATTGCTCTTGCCACTGATCACTTTATTATTCTTTTTTTTTTTTTTTTTTAACCATGACAGCAGATGTAATATTATGTGTGTCAGCTGGAAGAGTTTTTGGGGGAAGCTGCCAAACGGGACCCAGGTGTCATCTGACGACCTGTGCGGTGTCGTAACGTTTCATTTACGTTAGTATTTAGGGAAACAACTAAACAATCTAAATGAAGGGGCCAACGTTAGGGCTGGGGCCACTTTCTCCACTTTCTCCTGCTCATTGAAGGTGGTCCAATCATTCAGGAGCGCGCCGACCACACCGGGCGCGTAACAGCGACACCACCGGTCAAACCGCGGTATTACACCGTCCAACGGTGTTGCAGAGACCCGGCAGCGCTATGCGGCTGCTGCTGCTGATGAGGAGGAGGATGATGATGATGATGATGATGATGATGGTGGTAGGTGGGATGAGGATGAGGCTCCTCCGCTCGTGGCCCTGAAGAGCCCTCCGTGTCCGCACCACCCAGCATCCGTCCGCGTTTCGTAAAGGCGCTTTGTGCGTCGCTAATCCGCTGTGATGTCACGGTGCAGGAGGAGGGGCTGAGCACTCCGCTGTAATCCTGAGCGAGTTGTCTGGAGGGACGAGCCGAGCCAAACCGAGCCGAGCCAAAGCGAGCAGGCACGAGAGACGGGGGGCGATGCGTACTGCAGCGGCCGGACCCGGGCCTCTCCTCCTCCTCCTCCACCTCCTCCTCCTCTGACATGCAGGTAAGTGTTGTTTTTATTATTATTGTTATTCTCTTGCTGTGGAGCTGGAGGGCGGAGTGAGAATGGGAGCGGGTTGTTTTTGCTGATGGCGGATACGACACCTGCGGGGGTTTAATCTGGACCGGGGAGGGGGGGGGGGGGGGGGGGGGGCGTCGAGACAGGTGACAGGGTGCTGCACTTTTTATTTTTCTCCTCTTTTCCAAATAGGTGTCAGGCGTTTTTAGGCATAGGGGTACAGTGAGAGGCGCTGTGTGTGTGTGTGTGTGTGTGTGTGTGCGTTTCCCAGGACATACCTGCTTCATATCCATAATAACGGCCGTGATCATAATGTGCATTGTACCCAACAAGCGCATCTCGAAGAGGCGGAGGCTGATCGCTGACAGATAACGAGCTCCGATCCCAGAAAAGAAGGCTTTTGCCCTTTTTAACATAATAAAACCGTTCAAGGCCGTGGGGCATAGGGGATTTAAGACGCCAGTAAGCCTTCAAAATAAAAGCACTTGCCAATTTGGCACATGTCCACGGATTAATCGTCTCCCTCTGGGGCGACGGCGGAGTCAACATATAAACACAATGTAAGTAATGCGACTAGTGATGCGCTCCAACATGGACCGTATGCTCGCTGAGTGAGTGTGTGTGTCACTGTGTGTGTGTGTGTGTGTGTGTGTGTGTGTGTGTGTGTGTGTGTGTGTGTGTGTGTGTGTGTGTGAGAGAGAGAGGGTATGAATCACGCTGTCAAGAATAGAAAGACAAGGAGAGTCCTCCAGAGTGAGGAGAGTTGCAGCTCATGATGATTATTCACATTATTGGCCAATCTGCCAGTCATTTTTTTTATTTTTTATTGATCTGTCATTTTTAAATGTCAGCAAAATGGAGAAGAAAAATAATGCCAATCACGATATATGCAGAGCACGTGGATTTGTCCTCCACAATGCGTGTTTTGTTTGACCCAAAGATGAGAACCGTTCAAAGAAAAGCAGCGACTCCTCACACGCACAAGGACGAGGTCACGTGGGCCACTTTTTTTGCTTGAAATTGTAAATCCATTATCAAAATTGCTGTAATTTCTGCTTGGTTGAGTAATTGATTATTCATGCGGTCAACTTATTGTTCCAGCACCTGTTAGGATTTTTTAAAGGGGACAGAGTAAATGTTAAGGTTAGAGCAGTATGAGGGCCTGGGTTAAGGGAAAAATATAAACTCCATTAATATAATTATATATAATGTGATATGAGGCTAGATACCAGTTGCGTAATGACTTTGGTCGTTAATTTCAAGAACGTAACCTTTTTTTAATGTTGCCTTTTTTTTAATGATCACTGCACCACCCAGTCTGTTAACCTCATCAATTTTGAGATGTGGTATTATAGTTGAAGCTATTATGGTTTTCTCTTAATTTTTTTTTCTCCCAGGAGGGCAATTGGTTTTTACAGCATCACCATATAACGATAGGTGAAGGAACATAGACGTACAGTAGGCCCCAGTGGGGGGGAGGGGGGGGGCGAAGCGTCCTGAACACAAGCGGGCTAGAAGTCCAACAACAGTATCACTGGAGTCCGGCTCTCTATTTCCACAGCACTAATAACATCTAGTCCATTATTATCTAAATGTTTCACCAGATGATTTAAACATTGGCTGCCCCAAAATATTACTCAACATAACATTAATGATCGCCCAGAGCTCTGGGACATAGTGAATTCTCTGACATTTTATTAGACTTATTAAACAGACCTGTTAATTAAAAACATAATAAAATTGGTTACAGGTACACCGATGATGAAAATCATCTGAAATGCAGCCACAGATGTTGCAGTGATATTTGCTTTGCATCGTCATGAAGCCCTCGTCGTTGGGCTTGTAATGGAGAAAGGTAGAGGCTAGCGAATGAGCTGCTATCGGTCCTTGTGTATGGACGCACAGCGCACGTGTGTTGTTGTCGGTCAGTGTGAGATCAGAGAGTTAATGGGCTAGTAAATCCGACCCCCCCCCCTCGCCCTCACCCCTCCTCCCTCCCCCCCCACCCCCCCAACCCGCAGCTTTCGCTGCAGCCTGGCAGATGGAAATACAGCTCTACATGCGCGTACGTTTCACTGCCGCGCTGCCAGGGCCATCTGTGACCCCCCCTGCCCCCTCTACCCCCCCCCCTCCTTCTCAGAGTCACCCAACCATTGCCAGAGAGGGACATCAGCCACCCTGGGAGTCCGCCCTCGCTCCTGCTGTGCCTCTTCATGTCCCGCCCCGCTCCCTCCCCAGTAGTTTGTTGTTTGTGCTCAGATTACAGGATCCACATTAACCTTTGCCCTCCGTGTCGTCTCTCTGCCCACTTATGAAGTGCACGTTTCATATATGTGCACGTATAAGATGACGACCACGTCGGTAAACCTCCCGCTTCCTCTTCATGTGTGGATTCACAAATGAAGACATCTCATGTATACAGTCGCATATTTATGGACCCTTCTGATCATCGAGGTCAGATGAATAACTTATGAAAGCAGCGTCAGTGAGACATATGGAGCGGTAATGATGAGCAATACGTTTGAGTCGTCGTATAAGCCTTCATAAACGAGCTCTAGGCCTTTTTCCTCTTTTTTAAATCCGACCGTACAGTTGTCCCCATCGGGGGCCTTTTTTTTCTGGACCCAGTTTATTATTCCTGAAGCGTTCTGGAAGGATTGTGTTCTGGTGTCCTTTCTCAGTGCGTTGACCTCAGATGGGTGAAGCCCGTGATAACTGATGGGTACCCCGATAGCCTCGTCATATTAAATAAGTATCAAAACTGGGCTTCTCACTCACCGAGGGCATTTATTATTCAGATTGCTGCCCTATCCATCTCTCTCTGTCAGGTCTCCTCCTCCTCCTCCTCCTCCTCCTCCTCTTCCTCTTCCTCTTCTTCCTCATCTTCCTCCTCCTCCTCCTTGGCCATCTGCCAGCTGCTGGTGGACGGATGAATGCGGTGCAGATTAAAGTGCACTGCACACCCAGATGAATCCCAGAGGATTTAGTTTTTTACTATTCACAATATAGAGACAGGGAGTTCCCCCAGCCTGATACCCAACATCACTGTAATATTTCCTGTGTGTGTGTGTGTGTGTGTGTGTGTGTGTGTGTGTGTACAGTTTCGGGTAGCGATAGTAGCCTGTCAGCTTTAAAAATGAAGGGAATGCCAACCTGATGAAAACAATAAGTTAAATTCAGTTTCATTGTTAACATAGACAACATGTATGTATTCTATCGCTGCGAGAAAGCAGAATAATTAAGATATTAATCGATATTAATACCATAAAAGTGTCAATACCACTACCCATAAAGTGGGTTAGTCTAGATGTGGGTACAAAAAGGATGGAATTCAGGTGTTGTTTGACCGAAGACGTTTTGATACTACTTGGTACTTGGTTAGTTTGGTTGGTGCCTTTATTATTAGAAGAAAGTATTAATGTTCAATATCCAGCACTTATAAGGTTTCTGTTTTACACTTAAACCTTTCCTTGGACCACTCATGTGTGTAATTAGACGTTTCTTGTTTATGTCCCGCCTCCGTCTCCCAGGCTGTGCTATGAGCGGGGTTTTCTTGGAGTCAAGAGGAGCATGTTCTGAAAATAGGAGTCGGATCACAGCCCAGCCATGAGCCACAAGTATCAGGGAGAGGCCCCCAGGGAAGCAGGCGAGGAGCCCAAGGGGCCTCCGAGGAGCAGGCAGACCAACGGGACGTCGCCCGGGGAACCTCCTGTACGTCGGTCCTGGAGGCCATGTCAGATGGCCAACCAGGATGGGGAACCGAATCCCCATCATCATCATCATCATCACCATCAGCCTCCTCACCAACACCACCTACCCACAAGTCGCGGAGCCCCTCGGCATCGCCGGCGGCCTCCACCGGGGCAAAACCAAAGCCAGGCTCAGAGTCCTGGTCTGGCTCAGAGTCCCGGTCTGGCTCAGAGTCCCGGTCTGGCTCAGATTCCCGGTCCGGCTCAGAGTCCCGGTCTGGCTCAGAGTCCCGGTCCGGTGCCGGTGGTGGCTGTTTCTCGGCCAGACGGGGGCGAGAGTCGGGACGCTGAGCCTCTTCCTGTCCAGCAGCCCCGCCCTGCTGTCACCCGTTACCGCCGTCATGGCGACCCTAACCCCAGGCTCAGAGGTCACAGACAAAGGCAACCAATTAGAGAGATGCAAGACTCCTCCCCTGGTGTGGATGAGCGGGAGGGCCCAGCGGAGGTGCAGGTACAGCAACGCTCATCAGATGATCCTGTAACCGACCAATTGCAGGACAGGGGATCTCCTCACCAGAGTCCTGTTGCAGTTGTGCCCCCCGCCCAACTCTCACCTGGTCCTGCAGCCCATGAAATGCCACATCACCCCCAACACACTCCTCCTCCTATAGTGGAAGAGGACCTCCAGGAGCATAAAGCGGAGTGTGAAGAGGAATTGGAGGAAGTTAAGGAGAAGTACGAAGATCAAGAGCAGGCGGAGGATGACGGAGACCACCGCTCAACCACAGGTCACTCCAGCTGCAGCCATGACGACTCGCAGACAGTCGATGACGGAGCAGAGGAACGCGCAGAGAGTGTGGAGGAGGTTCAGGAAGAAGCGATGGACGATGTGGCGGAGGACTTTGCAGCTCAGGGAAGTGAGATCACTGACCTCTGCTCCGACACGGAGAGCGCCGCCTCACTCAGTATGGACGGACCTCTCCACAGCCCGCCGCCGCTCCAGTCACCAACTCCTCCTTCGTCCCCGGATGTCCCACCTTTCCCTCAGCTGGACCACTTCAGCGAGGACACCAGTATGAGCCCTCTGCCCGACAATGACCTGCTACCTGAAGATGAAGATGAGGATTGCTCCGAATCGTGCTCGCTGTCTCACTTCACTTCCCACTCTGACTCGTACCCTAAAACCTATGCAGACTTTTATACAGAGTCCCACCAAAAATCCTACTCAGAGCCCGTCTACGAGCCGTACTCGGAGCCAAAATCCCATCCCAACTCTTTTCCGGAGCCCCTGAAGACCGCCTACCCCGAGTTACACAGAGAACCTCGCAGGCAATCTGGTTGGAGGACTGAGTCTAATGAGGTCCCGCAGGAGTCCCGCCAGGAGCCCTTTACCAGCCATAGACAGGAGAATGTACAAAAAGGGGCTCCATCCTCCCCGTCCACCAAGGGCTCCCATTACGCCCCGAGGCAGGGCAGACACCACTCCCCTCTCTACCGCTCCGTGGGCTGCCGGCTGCACCACTACGACGCACAGTCCGACGGCGAGGGGGAAAGCGCCGATCAAAGTCCCGTTCCCAAAAGCCGCAGGCAGCCACCCAGACCAGCAGAAAGCCAGGTCAAGAGCCCCTCGTCGGGGCAGAGCAGCCCCGGAGAGGCCCGGGAGGAGCGGAGCGCGCAGGGTCTCCAGGAGGAAGACGGTACGAGGGGCTCGGGAGACGCCATCATCCTGGCGATTAAAGACATCAAGGAGGCGATCGAGGAGGTGAAGATTAAGACCGTGCGCTCCCCCTACACACCCGACAAGCCCGTGGAGCCCATTTGGGTGATGAGGCAGGAGGCGAGCCCCACGGAGGAGGTGTACCCGCTGCAGACCACAGCTGGCCATGTAAGTGTGACTTCAGTCTTCATTAAAGCTTACGGTTTTTAATGAAAAACAGATGGACACGCAGCACTGTGATCGGCTCCCTTTTACAATTTATTACGTGTCACATGACAAACTGCATCATTTCAAGTCTAGATTGGCTCATCCAAACAGTTGTCATTCCCCTGTAGCTCACACTTTTCTTAAAGTAACAAATACGAAATTTGGAAATAGGAGCTTTGGGAAATCCAGTCAAAGTAGCAGTACTTTGGACTCAGCATCTGGGAAGATTAGAATAGTTTTTACACTCGGGGTCTTTAAAAGGAGGAGATCGCTTTTAGAGAGAGATTTATTTTCCCGCATTACAGCTGATTTTCTTTTTGTCCTCTTTTGCACAATTCCCAGTTAACAGAGTTTTCTGGTGTTTGTGGCAGCGCATACAAAAAGAGGAATCAAATAGAAACTTTTTAACACTCAGAATTGGTTCCCATAAATGTCCCAATTAAATAAAAAAGATGTAGTTATCTTTCACTTTTCAGCAGCACTGCTAATTGCTGTTGCTAGGACACGGCATGGAGCAAGAAATGAAGAATGCTCCGGATGGGTTTAGAATAGATCAGCGTGAAGACCTTTCCTTTTAACGTATGAATAAACAGAGACGTGAAAGTGACCATTTTAGGGGTTAATTATTATCAAGACTTATTTCTTGCTATTTTTTTTATATTTCGCTCTCAAAATATTGAGCTATACTTTTAAGACTGTGCTGAGGAGTGACATTGCCCGTGGAGGTCTGCAGTGTTGCAAGAATTCAATTAGATTTCATTGCTTACGGGAAGTTTACAACAAGATTTACATCCCTGGCTCTCATTTCATTTTGTGTCGGCTCGATGCCCAACTCCTGAATCATGTATCATTGGAATAAGCTGTCAGCTGAGTTTCTGTAGATGAATTGCAGTTTAAAAGGAGTGATTTAGTAAAAATAAACCATTTATTCTCTTTTTTTCTGTTTTCTCTCTGCTTCATCCGCTCAGTCTTCTCCACACTCCCCCTCTCAGTCGCTGTCTGAGTCTCCGTCCCGCTATGCATCAGTTCCAGTTCGGGAGCCGGTCAGTCCGCCGAGAGCTGAGTCATCCAGAGCGCATCATCCTCAGCATTATCACCCACCGCAGCCCCAACACAACCATCACCACCACCAGGGGCACCACCAGGGGCACCACCCACAGCAGAGGGACCCCGCCAGGCCTCTGCATGCATACACACCGCCGCAACCCCAACCGCCTAATCAGCATCACCAACGTCAACATCAACAACAACAACATCAACAACATCAACATCAACAACATCAGCAACATCAACATCAACAACAACAACATCAACAACAGAATCAGCAGCAGCTTCTAGCTCAGCGGCCGCGACCTCAAGTTCAGCCACAGTCTCCTCCACAGCAGCCGACTCTCCAGGAGGTGAGAGTTTGTGAATAAACATCCATAAATCCATAAAATATAGAAAACAAAAAAGATGCTCTTTACAGCTCCAGAGCTTGCCTGAAATTCAAAACATTTTAAAGTTTATTTCAGTGTCGAAGTAACACCGTGACAGTTCACATCCGTTGGTACATTGCAAACAGGAACCTCTGAAAGCTAATTTAATATACTTTAAGTCCGGCCAAATTGCAAAAAATGTAAACAAATACAGGAAGAAAATCTAACTGGCGTCAGGCAGGCATCTTTTACTGGTGTTTATCTTTCAGCAGTCCTGCAGAGTTTAAATGAGTTAGGACAGACCTGAAGTATGCGAGTAGGAAAAACAAGGATGGTAATATAGCTTTTTCCTTTTTTTGTGCCTTCTCAGCTTCGCAGATCTCTTCCTCCGTTTCCAACGTTCGTGGACGGTGAGTGGACTCGCATGTGAAAATCCTAACATCCTTCTCGGCTCTTCTTCTTTCCATCTGTTGACGTTATTGCTCACCACTGTGTTCTCGTATTTAAATTGCACCGATTATTGTAGACGTCTGGTTTAGTTTTTGAGCGCGTGCTCGTGTGCGAACGTGCCTAACGAGTGCTTTTGGTCCACGCAGTCCCGGGACCATGCGACCCCGAAGACCTTATCGACGGCATCATCTTTGCAGCGACCTACCTGGGCTGCACCCACCTGCTGTCCGAGAGGACGCCCACGAAGAGCGCCCGCATGCAGCAGGCTCAGGAGGCCATGAGCAGAGTCCGGGTGAGAGCAAACCACAGCTTAGGTCACTCGGTACTTTCCTCTGTGGGGAGCAGGAATCAATCAGCTTCATTTTGCATCCTCACTGGCAAGTTTAGTGTTCCCCGAGTGTAAATGTCAGAAGTAAGTAGAATTCATGCCTCGGACATTACTTCTTTCTTTCCACTGTAAGAATATTTGAGGGCACTATATATACAGTAGTGTATAAAATTCAGGCACTCAAATGTAATGGCGGAGGGTAAATATAGTGCAGTTTATAGTATGCAGCTCATTAGAAAATACCCCTATTTTAGTTGTTTTTTTTATTGATACAATCTCTGCCTCTTTAGAGCATTTTTTATGTCTTGGCATATAAATAAGAAACACAATTTAATTACTCTGAAGATATAAAGTAAGCAAGAAAAATAATCTATCAACAATGATGTAATATACCAAATACTTCAGGCTGAATTTGGGGAAAACGAGTACGGATCATGGATCGACAACGATCCGGTACACCACTACTAATTGGACTACAAATGGAATCCAGAACGTTTCCGATACCACATCCTCGTCCCGTTAACTACAGATTCTGTTCACAGAGATCAATCCGGCACAGACGTCCATTTGCACTCGAGGATGAACTGATTATAATTACTGTTAGGAGCTCAAAGATCAAAGATCAAATCCACATCTCCTCCGTTTGGAGATACATTTTCCAACACACTTCAGACCATCAGTGATGTAACTGAGGTTCGCTTCGTATTTGGGTCTTTTTTTTTTTAAAAAGTCAGAAACCCTCAGCAGGCAACACAGCCAGCAGGCAAAAAGTCCCCGGGTTTGTGCACGATGCATCATTCACACATCACCGCTCCTGATCTACAGTCGTTCAGGATTTTCTCCTCAACTCCAATGGATGTTATATAAACCGTTGAGCAAAGGCTGTGACGGCCTGGAGACTGTAGCCCTGCTCTGTGCTACGGTCACAGTGCATGATGTCATACGCAGCACGCAGGAGGAAACACGTCTTACTTTGATCACGGTGATTAAACGAAGTACAGCAGCACATATAAACCTGGCTTCTATATATATGTATATGAAATCATATATATATATATATATATATATGGTTTCACATGGGTTGCGTTTGCTGGTCTCATGAGTGTGTGAGATGACTTACAGTGACGGCATGGTAGAGCTGGAAATTGGTGCTCAATCGCTTTAAAGGTATTGACCGAAATAACTATGTAGTATCCAAACGTGTCCAGTCAAACAATACCTGCATTCGATCCTAATTGTATGCTGAGCTGCCACCAAAACGTTCAAAAGTATGGCTATCTGGCTTCTGATGAAAATAAAAGCGGTGTTGGCGTCATTTTACGAAAAACAAAAATTTTCTAATTAAGTAGAGAAAAAAGAGGTATTAAATGCACTCTGTGGGGTTCTGTCTCACTTTAGGGGTACTGGTATTGGTCCCGGTATTGCACTTTTTTTTTTTTAACAATACCCTACAGCACGGCATTCAAACGTAGTGCCGCGTGAGACGGCACTTTACCGAGCGAAAGAAGTCAGGGGCAGGAAGAGGACGTGAGCTGAGCCAGACTCTCTGCTTTCTGGGTGACTGACAGATCCAGGACATCGCCTCTGTTATGATCTGAGAAACCGACAGGGAGGGAGAAGTTTAGAGACGGTATAATGGGGAGTGGGAGGGGGGCGGAGTCATTTTACTTTTTTAGAATGGGAAAAGACAGAGAGGAGGATAGCTGTCTCACAGGCTGGGCGTCTCCCTCGGAGGGATGCTCTGATCCGACACAAACTAGTGTCTGATACGAAGGACCGATCTCATACCAGTGCTCTTTCTTTCCCCCTTTAATCTTTAATGAAATCTGTGTGGAACTGAGGAAGAATCATGCACATTACATTATAAAAGTATATAGATAAATTGATTTGAAATGAAAATATACTGTGCTAGTTTTAAATGGCCAACAGAGAAAGGAAAATCTTGGATTTTTACATTATTCCAGAGGGAAGCTGATCATTTTGAGCTCACAAGCGGACACAAATGCAAACATAACACGGTAATATAACGGAAAATAAATAAACAGTTGTACAGGAAAAAAAAAAAAGCTCCACAGGCTCCAGATGGCATTTGAAGGAAAGATTATAATTCACAAGATGTCTGCCAAATATAGAATGAAATAAAATCATGGAGATGACATGACTGCCTCTAACAGAGTGAAAATAGATTTGATTTTCCTTGATTAACCTGCTCATTGTTTTATCTGTAAAATGTCAGAACATAGTAAAAAGAAATAAAATGCTCGTCACATTTTCCCGGGACGAAAAAAAACGTGATTGTTGGAACAACAGTCCGAAACCCAAATATGCAGCCATCATTTACATTAATGGCTCTTTTTCACAGCAGACATTCTGACTTGTCGCGGTAGGAAAAGCACATTAATCACTGTTAACATTAACAGTGATTAACTACAACCATATACAGGGACTGCTGATCATAAACATGCCGCTTTTCCAATTTCAAATCTGTAAATTTATTAAAACAAGACTAAATCTTCAGTCATAAATGTATCTGTCACGTAGTGGAGAAGACATTAAAGCCACCTCTGTTGAAATTAAACACACAGTTGTGTAGAAGCCAGGACCCTTTTTTTTTTTTTTTTTTTTAATATTTAAAAGATTACATTTAATTAAATCTACAAAAGAACGTGCGCGGACAGCTTTGGATGTGAAACCTTGAGAGACGCAGACACCATTCAGAGAGCAAATGGTGGACACAAGCCAGCATTTTGGAAACGCAAACCCTGAGCCGACACGAGGAGAAACACATGCGGCCGCTTCTCGTGTCTCCGGGGCCGTTTGTGTCACATCGACGAAGAGGAAACCTGTGAGCATGTTTACTGCAGAGGCCTCTGGCAGCCGGCTCTTGTCAGATGTGATAGACAGTAAGAAATCACTGTCCACACACACACACGCACACTCACACACACACACACACACACACTCACACACGGTCCTTTTGTCCTTTAATTTTGCATTTGGAACGGAGACAGTGAATGAGGCGATTAGGCTGTTGTCGATCCACCCAAAATCCATTTCCTCCTACTTTTCTTGCCTTGATACGTCTCTGTTCTGCTTTCTGATCACCGCAGGCGGCTCAGAAGCAGGCAAAGAACAGAAAAAAGGTAAGCTCGTTTAGTTTAGTCTCCCTTTGTCTCCGTGTGATTGTGTGCTTTCGTGTAAAAGAGGACTTGTAAGTACAGAAATGTGACGTTGGGACATTTTAAAATGGATTATTTTGGGGTTTTTTTTGTCGCATGCAGATTGCAGGACACGTCTGAGGTTTACATTCATTCATTCATTGGTCTCATTTGTAAAACGCTAACGATTCGATGGCTCTCGACAGTCACCACACCTGCTCCGCTCTCCATCACTGCCCGTTCGTGACCTGTTGCTTCTCCTCTTCTCCTCTTCCCTTGTTGTCTCTCTCCGGCGGCGCAGAGCCCCGACGGAGAGGCTCCGCCCACGGCCGAGGTGGATCTGTTCATGTCCACGCAGAGGATCAAAGTCCTCAATGCAGACACTCAGGTATGAACGTGATGACGAGCATTCCCCTCAGTGTATGTACCCAGAATCCCTCTGGAGGGACAACGTCATCATCTTGTTGTTGTTGTTGTTGTTGTTGTTGTTGTTTTTGGGCTCACCAGGAGTCTTTAATGGACCTACCGCTAAGGACGATCTCCTACATCGCGGACATCGGTAACATGGTGGTGCTGATGGCCCGGGGGAAGATGGTGCGCTCCCGCAGCGCGCAGGAAAACCTGGACCACACAGCGGAGCAAACCACCATGACCCCCGATGACAGGCGGCTGTACAGGATGATCTGCCACGTCTTCGAGTCAGAGGATGTGAGTTATTGATTATTAATCTGTTGTTTTATCATCCTAAACTATTCATATTAATCATACTGTTTGGAAGCTTGCATTGGGGTTTACTGCTCGATAGCAGTGTTTGTGTATTTTTACTTTTTACATCATTATCATCATCATAGTATAGTATGACTTGAAAAAAAACATTTAATAGTATGTCGGAAAAAATCATAATATAGTACGTCAAAAAAGATCATAAAAATCAGAAGACATTCATAGTATAGTAAGTATTTAAAAAAAAAAGGAATAAGTCATAAAAATATAAAACATAATTAATTACGTCCAAAAAAGTAATTATATAGCATGTAAGAAAAACAATCATAGTATTGTAGGTCAAAAGAAGTCAAAAAGTTAAAGCACAGTATGAAAGAAATCACAAAAATGTCTTAGTATAGCATGTCAAACTAAATTGCAACAAAGTCATAACTTTTTTTGTGTTGAAAAAAGTCATAGTATAGTATATAAAATGAATTTGAAAAAAGCCATAATATAGTATATAAAATAAGTTTTAAAAAAGCCATAGCATAGTATGTAAAATAAGTTTTAAAAAAGCCATAGTATAGTAAAGTATGTGGAATAAAATCCCAGTATAAAATGTCAGAGTATACTCTGTTATAATAGTACAGTAAGTCAACAGTAATGTCTGATAGTAAAGCAGCTGAATCTTGCGAGCCTTCACTACAAGCAGAAAACTAAAACCTTCCAATAATTCATTATTTACATGTTGTATCTTGTTAGCTCGTCAACTAGCTGCCTTTACAGCCGAGCATCACCTAGCGACTAGAACAGGACCTCGGAGATGAGGACATGCCATCCCAGCTCGCGTTGGTTAGTAAATAACATTAAAACCAGCTCGTCACAATGTTTCATTTTCAATTCCAACCTGTAAATAACCATAAATAAATAAAGCACGTTTGATGAATTAGGAGTTTCCATTCGCCTCCACTGCCGAGCTTCCTCCGTTAAACAAGATATAGATCTTCTTCGCAACTCCTGAAAAGACAGCAAAGAAGTTATCAAAGCATTCGTTTATGCCCCAATATCTGCCGCTAAGAAGAGCGTCAGGAGCAGGAACGGTACCAACGACGTATGAAGAGAACGTTTTCACTCTGAGACTTTCTTGAATAGAGTTTTCAAGGATTATTGAGGTGCATTGACGAGCTCTCGCCCTCCTCTTCCTCCTCTTCCTCCTCTTCCTCCCTCCCAAGGCTCAGCTCATAGCTCAGTCCATCGGCCAGTCCTTCAGCGTCGCCTACCAGGAGTTCCTCAGGGCCAACGGCATCGACCCGGAGGACCTGAGCCAGCGGGAGTACAGCGACCTGCTCAACACTCAGGACATGTACAACGACGACCTCATCCACTTCTCCAAGTCAGAGAACTGCAAAGACGTGAGTGAACCAGCAGGTGGCAGCACAGTCACGGGAGTCCCTCGTTTAAATTGAGTTTATATTCTTGCCTTCAGAGAGAAGCGTCTGCTGGACTAGAATAGAATATTCCACTTGACCTATTGATTGGCTCTTTTGTGTGTTCTGCAACTTTTGCACGCACAAGCAACCCCCTCGCATTCGGGTTAAATCGTGTTATCAGAAATATTTGAACACACATTTGTGACAACGGTTGCCTTTCCGGTGGTTCAAATGGCTCAAGCTGGTTTTCGGAGTCACAGCTGTGTGACAGTTTAAAAAAAAAAGAAAAAGTATGAAGGTGAATTTGAGGCGCTCGACCTTGTCCGACCTCGGACCCCTTCCCTCCTCTCACGGCTCCGAACGCCTGCTGTCGTCTCACATTTTTCCCCAGAGTTGTGCAGTTGGCCGCGAGACGCTTAAAGTGGGTGCAGCATCACTCTTTTATGCCATGTGGACGACTACTCCACCACCAGGGCAGGGTTTAGAGATTTGAATCAGTACACGTTAAGTTCTCCGTAGTTTTATCCTGCAGGAGAGAAAAAGTCTGTTAAAAAAAAAAAAACCTCTTCAGAGCTCAGTCTGTCTTTGGAAAGTTTCCCAAATGGAAAGCGGGTGTGGTTGCTTGCAGGTTTACATTGAGAAGCAGAAGGGAGAGATCCTGGGTGTGGTGATCGTAGAGTCGGGCTGGGGCTCCATCCTCCCCACCGTCATCATCGCCAGCATGATGCATGCTGGGCCGGCGGAGAAGTCTGGTCGACTCCACATCGGAGACCAGATCATGACCATCAATGGGACGAGTCTGGTGGGTTTACCGCTCAGCACCTGCCAGAGCATCATCAAGGTACGCAGTCCAGACCTCTTTTTAGTCCTCTGTTCATTCTTCAGAATATTCTTTCCTTGCATTGCTTAATTTTTTTTTAATATGCATAAGTGAGTTGCTTCTTACAGTAGCAGGGAGTGTTGGTCTCCCTAAGAACGTCCTTTTTATTTTACTTTCCATGCTTCTCTTGGGAACTTCACAACAATATATTTACAAAATGAACTGTATAGCTTGAAGATTTTAAAATGCAACCATCTAAGATGCACTTATATAAAAACTGTTTTACGAATAATGTCCCAAGAGCTGTAACCACAAAAAATTAAATTATGTTTTAGCACAAAAGAAATCTCTTGACAATGTTAGTAAAGAGTCAAAAAAAAGCAACATTATTTCTGCACCAGGAAGCAGGACTCACCACTAATAGTTTGCTTGGAACTAGACCAGGATACGGTCGATGCATCAATCTGTTTGCAGATATTCAATAATACGTTTAAGATCATGTTTTTGAGGCCAGAACCTCTTGACCATCTACCGATCCACCATCCGGTTTATTTGTCCTTTCACAATAAGCATTACTATCTCGTGTGTATATTCATGAAGCGGCTGTAGACTCGTAACACAGGGATCCCCCCCCCTCAGGGTCTCAAGTCTCAGTCCAGGATCAAGATGAACATCGTCAGGTGTCCTCCTGTCACCATGGTGCTCATCCGCAGGCCGGACCTCCGATACCAGCTGGGCTTCAGCGTCCAGAACGGCATCGTGAGTGTGATGCTGCTGCTGCCGCCCTCTTTTGATACTGATCGAAGAAGAGCTTTTATTTTGTTAACCCGTCACTGGTAGCTGGATAAAGTATCCTCTCACAGCTGTTTTTGCTGGAGGCTTTCAACTTGGAGTTCACCCCCCTCTCACCCCTCCTCCCGTTTTTAACCTGCACAGATCTGCAGCCTGATGAGGGGAGGCATCGCGGAGAGAGGCGGCGTCCGCGTCGGCCACCGCATCATCGAGATCAACAGCCAGAGCGTGGTGGCGACGCCTCACGAGAAGATCGTTCAGATTCTGTCCAACGCCATGGGAGAGGTAGGGGGAGTTCTGGATGTCTCTTTTTATTTTTTTTAACCCAGATCTTTCATTCCTAGATCAAAACAAATTTAAAAAAACACTTCCTACATAAAGTATGCAAGTCTGAATGAGCTTTTTCTCATTTGGTGTGAAGCCATCGTCGGGAACACTCAACATTTCCTGCATGATATACGTTTCACATTGAAAGCGTTCCAGGAGCTCAAAGGGTAGAATCCCTCCGTTCACTTGGTTTGTAACATCTGCAGGAAATGTTTAGTTTCCTTGACAATAGTTTTAAAAGTTTAAGCAACTGGACATAAATATTGACTGAAAACACGGAATTTACCACGAGAGCTTTGATTTGTTTGTGCCGGCCTTTCAGGACTAAGATTATTTGAATGCCTTCTTTTCGATACTTGATATCTATGGTCCCCAGAAGATGATATGGAATAAGTTTTGGGCCCTGGACCAACACTTTGTTTCATAACCCGAACCCTAAATGTTCACGTTCCCCACAGGGTTAGGAATACTAATTATTTCACAAACCCTGTGAGCTGCGATTGCTCTTTTTCATTTGTGGGCTGTAATGGTCATTTCATCCCGTAACGACTTTAGGATAATTAGTGTTAATATTGCGCAAGATAATGAAAAGATTCATGCATGAAAGAGTTGCTTTTGAAAGAAACGTCTCTCTTGTTGTTTTTAATTCCCATCACGTGGCTTCTTTCTGCTCCAGATCCACATGAAGACGATGCCCGCAGCCATGTACCGTCTGCTGACAGCACAGGAGCAGCCCGTCTACATCTGAACACCTCTCTCTCTCTCTCTCTCTCTCTCCCCCTCTCCCTCTTTCAGTTGTTCTAAAAAAGAGCCGTCTCCTCTCTGTATCCCGTTTGATTTCACTTGACTTGCCTTAATCTGTACAGTACACTGTCACGTAAACATGTAAATCTACAGTATGACAGCAGAAGACAGATTATCTCACGAGGCCGAGTGTTAGTGTGACGTGTTATGTTTGACCAAAGACAAATAGTGGATTTTTATTGTGTATAATTTAGGTGGCAAACAGAGTAAAGAATACCTTTTTGGTTAAATAGCTGTAATATCTGAATGTACTCTAAATCATGTCGGACCTATAAATTATCAGGGCAACCCAGATGATGAATAACTTTTAAACTGAAGTAGTCAAGTTAAAGGGGAATGCATGTACAATTCTGCTGAATAAACTCTAAAGAAAAAGGCAATGATGGTAAACTCTGGTCTTTTTTATCCAACAGGATTTGAACTGAAGGCTGTTATTTGTGTGTGTGTGTGTGTGTGTGTGTGTGTGTGTGTGTGTGTGTGTGTGTGTGTGTGTGTGTGTGTGTGTGTATAAACTCTGTGATCGGACGACACTTGGTTCAATCTCTCCAAAATACTACAAACCTGACACTTCTTTAAGAATAAATGAATAATAAAAAAAAACAGTTTTTAAAAAATGTAAAAAGAGATTTATTTATTTGAATTTACCAAGAAGTCTGTTCAGTAACACGGAGATCACAAAACTAAAAAAAAAAAAAAAAAAAGAATAAGAGAACAATCACAAACTAACAGACGTTTAAACTGATACACCCACATGATTGTCGTCACCACATGCTGGAATATAAAAACATATATGCAATAACTGGGATCGTCTCTGGTGGCAAGCAGCTCATAAAGACAAACGTACATTAGTGTTGTGCTGCACCTATTTATATCCAAACCTTAAAAAAAAAAAAAATCTGTAAGCTCTGTGACATCACTTCCCTGCTCCAGCAGAGTTAAATACAGAAATGCTTCCAGATGTTGTAATGTGTTATCTCATTAGTATGAAATACAGATGTTGCCTTCATGACATCCTTCTGTATCTCGTAATTACACAACTTTGCACGTCCAGAATTCTTCCTTGGTGAAGACGATGTGCCTCTGTTTGTCCAATAAAGGGAAACTTAAAAACGGTTGGACAGTTTCCAGTTAAATAAATTTGCAACTTGTATTTGGTCAGTGTTGACGATACGGAAACAAATGTAATTAAAATATATTTTCAGGAGGTCTATTTAAGAACCTTATGCAGTCTGTTAATAGGTTTTTTTTTCTCCAAACTTATATTAGAGCTACAAGGCACTTGTAATAATGCTGCCTCCCACACACATTACACAGTAGGAGTGTGTAAAATATATATATAATAGGAATCAGAGAAGACTTGGCTGGAGAGTCATAAGAAGAGGAAGACCAACACCTACAGTGTGGTTCAATCCTAAAACCTGGAAATTAGAAGTTTGCACTTCTGGTTCCCTCGTCTCAAAGTCAATGCCTTTATGTTATGTTCTACGACATGAAATACGTCGGTAAATATCACTCGTGAATCTAGAAGCTTTTTACCTGTCTTTAAAAGGGCCGGTTGCTAACGAGAGGCTAAATGAGACGTCGTTCCTTTACAGCCCAACGCGATTGCATTCACGCTTTAAAAAAAAAAAATGTGAATCATAAAAGTGGTGTTCATTTGTGAAAATTGTCTTGCTGAACAAAACCTGTAAGTATCATAAACCTGTGTTTGCCACGGAGCTTATTTTCTGTGATGATCCAAAAATACCGTTGGCTTTTTGTCAAGGGAACCAGTGAGATGCTAATTTCCGGGGGTTGGCCTTCAGAAATATGTCTCCCCTGCAGCATTCTCTGTGTGTGTGTGAGTGCGTGAGTGCGTGCGACTCCTACTGACACAGTTTGATTTGAACATGGGATGAGAACGCCTGAAACAAGCTAGCTGAAGGTGTGGAGGGTCAGAACATTGGTGGCGCACAAAACTGCTAATTGGATGCAAAAGAGTCGAGCTATTGTACATAATCTACAGTGGTTGTTTCATGGTTTACACTCCAGATTCTGCCTTGTCATTACATTCCAGTAACAGAGGTAAGCATCTGTTCTTCTGACAAATATAAACCTGGTAATCTTTGAAAAGCCCAAAAGGTCTTCCAACAACACCTACGTGATGTGCTCAAGGAAAACCCAGAATCCTTAAAACACTCTTTTATGATTAAAACACTAAGTTGGTAGCTGGCCACATGTCCTTGCTCAATTTGTATATTTGCAATATTGTTCCTTTCCAGGGTTCTCTCGGGGGACTGCACGAGTAATTTCAAAACTACAGAAAAAGTGCAGTTTAACAACCTCCTTTATCTTTCAGAAAAACTATGCTCAGCTCTGACTCAAATGTAATGCTAATGCACGAGATATAACATGAGGGCTAGCTGTTAGTGTAATGCGGGAAAATAAAACCTCTTCAGACACATCAAAACAATATATACACTGAAATATCTGCGAAAAAGGCGAGTTTTCGTTTAAGACGGTAAATTTGCCAAAATACACGCGTGCGTGTGTTGAAAAGTGTCTGGAATAAGTGTTGGAATCGACATCTTTTCAGAAATCGGAATGCAAACGAAAACTTGAGAGTTTACGTGTAGGTAAAGTTGCATAAGTTGTTACCACGGCAACAAACGTCGTCTGCCTGGAGCGATGGTGCGGGAGGAGTCCAGCCGTGTGCGGTGAGGACGGCGCTTCCTGGTTCCTCAGCCTACAGCTCAGTGTCATTGTATCTCTGAGGATTGTAGTAGCCTCTCTTGGTCTGGTCGGCCAGCTGCCTGCGGTACTCCGCCTCATCCTCCTCGTAGCCTCTGGACTCCGAGTACGGCAGCCGGAAGGCCTGCTCGGGATTGGAGCTTGAACTGATCCCACACAGAGACACACAGAGACCGCAATGATCCAGCAGTTTAGCTTTTCCTTTCATAGAAATAAAAAAAAAAAAAGGTATAAAACCCTACAACATCTTAATAAATCTATTTATTTTTTTTTTTAAACTGTGAAGACAGATGCTCTCACCCTATTGGCTGAGGACGGTTGAGGTTGGGTTTTGGCGGTTTCACTGGGACGGCGTAGATGTCTGGATGCTTCTGGGCGATTTCCAACTGTGCAGAGTCAAAAACACAAAACAAAAACAACGGAGTCCATGACGACAGGAAATTAAAAAGTTCTTTCATAGTTGCATTTTGGCTTTTTCTGAGATAAAAAAATTAATTAAGGTAATTTTCTCAAAGACTTCTGATGGCCATAAAAAAAAAAAAAAGGTACTTTAAGGTACTTCTGCATTGACTTCCCTTTGCAAAACTGGATTGGTGCCTATTCCTGTATTATAAGACTTTAAATGATTGTTTTTGAGTTGGAGGGAGGAAAACGTGTCTGGGTTATAGTATTCATTCTGAATGCTCAATGAAAAGTACAACATACACGCACCAGATACTGAAAAGATGTGATTTGCAATTCTTTGCAAGGATCAGAGCAGAGCTACAGAACATAGGGCCCCTAAGCGGGTTCTTTCCTCCCCTCGTCATACTTCAGGCCGTAATATGAATATAAACAATACTCACTCTTGCATTTTCTGCCTCTTGCAGCTCCAGGATCCTCTGAGCTCGGGCCAGATGGTCCATTTTCTCAAAAGCTTTTATCTAAGAAAGAAATAAATGTCAATTAGTGTTCCATTTTATATGAGCGATAGTAGATACTGCACATCCACACGGCAGGATTCATATAAAAATGAAACATTTCAGTGCAACTTAATGAAATGATGACGGAACACAATTACAATAGACGAGTAATTATGGAATATAAAACGGAGGGCTACAAACAGGCAAGACGGATGCAGACATATCAAGTTACCTGATCACCCATTTTCTATTTCATATTAGAAGCAATGAAAGCGAAAGAGGAAGAAAATGAAATAAGTAATCATTTCATAACTGACTCAAAGCCTCTGTTATAAAAAAAACATTCTAAATGCTGGATGAGCCAGGAACATGTCACAGAGAATTACTTAGAAGGGATATTTGAGATTTAATAGATCAGAATAGGAATCTGTTGCTCGAGTTACATACTTTGTTGGTAAAAAAAAAAAAAAAGAAATGCCGTGTGATCTCACTGACCTTGCCCAGGAAGGATTTGTTGGCGGGGTCCTCGCCCCCCGGGCTCCGCTCCTCTGACGGCTGGCCGTGACGCGGGACGGTGGGCTTCAGGGCCACGGGAGGGGGGAGCGGCTTGTTTACGCCCACTACATCGCTGCTGATGGTGCTGCTGGAGTGTGAGTCATAGCTCCGGGACGAGTCGGTCCGAGTCTGAGCCCGCACCTGTCACGGGAAAGGACAGCGTGTGACGTTTTGGACCCTTCTGAAACCTGCGTGCAGCTGCCAGAGACGGGCTTTGGCGAGGACGATCATGCGCCCTCAAAATAAAACACCTCCTCAAGGAAAAACTAAAATGCAACAAGGGGTCAAAATATCTGAAATTCTGTCCGTATTTATATCAGTATGATTCAGTTTTTCAGGCTTCTTCTTCTTCTTCTTCTTCTTCTTGGAATGACAGTTCAGCAATGTGTCAGTGTCACAATCTTATCAGTGAGATCAAAATAAAATAAAAAATGAAGTGGAACCTGCAAAAGGAACTCACTCATTACTCATTAAGTGTAGATAGAGTGGTGTAGAGTGGTTGGGGAGGAAAGAGGGGGAGGAGCTCACCTTCGGAGGGTCGGGGACAAAAGGGGGGAGGGGAGGGCTGGGCTCTCTGTTCAGCATCTCTCTGCTCCCTGACCTCCTCATTCGAGCCCGGGGTTCAGGGTGAGGCTTCTACGCGCACGGACACAGGAGGGTTGTCAGGGTGAGGGTATGGAAACAGTGGTGAGAATTAGAAAGGGGGTCACCACAGCGTATGCTCCCACCTCGTCTGGCAGCACGGGCTCCGACGACCGACCGATGGCGGACACCGGCTGGGGCTCGTCCAGCGGCTCGTCCAGCTCGTTGTCGGTGTAAGCCCCGCCCTCGTCCGCCGTGTCCTCGTAGTCGCTGGTGAGGCGGCTGTCCATGCTCAGGTAGTCCGCGCTCATCGCCGAGAGGTAGGACATGCGGTCGTCGTGGAGATCCAGGTCCTCCTCTGAACCGTCCAACTGGGGGGGGGGGATAAAAAGATACAAAACTCAAACGGGATGCATTACAACTCGGTTAGTTTCCATTACACTCATTTGGAAACAGACGTAAAGGTGTTGAGAGACACCCGCGGCAGCGCCTCCCTCACAGACAGTCAGACCCACCTTGCCCTCACACACCCACACAGCTCTGTCCTGCTGCTCCCGGATGGAATCCTTCACGCTGCCGTACCACGCGTCATTGGCCGAGGTCAGGTCAACGGTCGCTGAGCGGTGCACACGGAGAGACAAGGAAGAGGACCCAGAGTTAGCCCACGAAGCCCGAACAATGGCTCACTTAATCCGTGTGAATCGCAATGAGTCACCCGAGTACTCTTAAGTTGAACTAAGTAACATCCAGAGAAAAGCTTCATCTTTACAGAAGTAGAGAAGAGGTGTGACCCCTAAAGGATCCTTCCATCATTTCTTTAGAAATAAGCATTTTATTAAAGTTAGACCTGTTGTCATCCATTTTTTTCTCAAATTTTGCCATTTTCAATTGCCTGACTATTATTACTCATTGTCACTATTTACAGCCATGAAAGCAGCGTGTAACATGGAGAGATTTATTAAGCTTTGTCCTCTCGTAGTAAAACCCACCAGTGAAGAGGTGCGAGCAGGTCTTCCTCAGCTTGACGGCCTGCTCATACAGTTTGCGTGCGCTGCGGGTGGACCCGGGTACGAGGCGGCTCCTCATGGTCTTGACGCCTTGCTTGCTGTCTGGGTTCAGGAAGATGACGATGGGATACCACTGGGTGTAGTTCAGAGTGTCCACAGCTTTGGGAGTCACGTCCAGCAGAGCATGAAGGTCCTGAGGGAAAAAGGGAGGTGGTTGAATGTCGGATGGTTTAACAGTATTTTCTGAAAGCTACTTTTTTTTTTCTTGTGTACCGTACCTGTTCAATGATTTGTCTGATGGTGTTCAGTCTCACCACTCCGGAGGACTTCTCACTTCCTGCATCCTTGGGCTCCGTTTCTGAGAGAGAAGATTCACAATGCAGAATGATGCACATGTGCAATAATCCATCATCCTAAAATACTTCCAATATATACTGTATGTTACACAACAAAGTGTGCTACAGTAGAAACAGGTGATGAGGTAAGCACTTACTGGCGACGACAAACTCGCCCGGCATGTCGTTGCCCAGTTTTTCATTCACTGCGTCGGAAATGGGCCCAAATATCACCACAGGCCTCCTGAAACCAGCTGGACACGCAACAGAATACAGACGTAGTCACAAGGAGACAGAAAACATGGCAATATACATATTTAGTGTGAAACTGCAGAGTGACCAGGGGATAACTTTTTCTTTTACCTTCACGTAAGACCACCCTCTCGTATGCAGGGAACTTTGTGCTGACCGGAGCGGCACTCAGGTCCTCTCGGCTCTTGCGCAAGTCTCTCTTCTTCGCCGCCCTTTGACCTCTCAGCCTCCAGAAGTCTCCTCTGTCGTTGCCCGATGCCGCCCGAGCAGCATTCTGGACGTTGGCCATTTGCTCTGCTCTGCGAGACAAAAAAAAAAAAGAAAAGAAAGAAGAAGAGCTTTAGTCGGCATCACCGAACCGTGAATCCTAAACCGGGGGATGAACCGAGCTGTGGCTTGTAGACCGTTGCAACCCGACTAATGACCACGGCTGGTTTCTGTTTGATGAAGCAGAGCCTTGACCAGCTGAATGTATGGTAGCATGGCCGACACTACAGACGCACACAAGTCATTGAACAAATACTTCCTGCACGCGTTACCACCACAGCCCTGCACACACCTGCTCTTGTTGGGGATGATTCCTTTCTCCTGCAACTGGTTGTTGTTGTCAGAGCGGATTGCCAGCCAGTTGCCGAGTTTGCCGTCATAAAGTGTGTCCGTCACTTTGAAGATCTCTCCTCGGGAGAAAGGGAGGCTCAGAGGAGCCTCCTTCTCGAACTCAAAGTGGGTCCTGATGAAGAAAGAATCCCCTCTGCCAGACTCTAAAATGTCCTCGTACACTGAAACAGAACACAAATGAAAAAAAACCTCCCGTCATTCTGAGTGTCAGAAGGCACGATCCACAAAACTAAACCTCCACCTCTCCTCCTCTAAAGTGGATTTGGTGGCACAGTTTTGGGTCAACTGCTTTTCTATGTCTTCATGGTGTATCTCTGGAATACTATCCAAGAATCGAGCATATATCTGTATTACCATAAAGACGACACCCAACTTGACATTTCGTTAAGTGCCAGTTTGTCAACTTTGGTTTTTGCTGTATTCATCTGGCCTTCTTAACCATTGTTATTAATGGAAATACATATTTCTATTAGTTGCGTTAGGAGCCATGCTTTTACCGTAATGGCTAGTGTGATTAATATTTGTACTCAATGTCCGAGACATGGTCATTTAATACGCTTAGCAGCCATTACCCACGGAGTGCAGTACCTTCAGGTTTGCTTTGAGCGAGAATGGTCACGTCCTCTCCTTTGGGAATCTCCAGGAGGTAGAGGACGGCATCCTCCCGCACCATACCTCGGAAGTCCATGTTGTTCACCTGGAACAGACCAATCAGACAACACCATTAGAGAGAGAGAGGGATAGTACAGAAAACAAGTAAATACAACATGGATTGTTGATTTAATGACTTTGTTTTTACACCACTTTCATTTAGACTCTTTTATACGTCTTCTGTCTTCATGCCTTGTTTACAGTGCTGCTCACCAGTTGGTACCTACAGAGTCTAACGGGCATCCTAAATGTGGGTTATTAAGTCTCACCTTCATGATCTGGTCTCCTGTGCGGAGACCCTCCTGCTCAGCGGCGCTGTCCTCCTGAACCCCGGCGATGAAGATGCCGACATCGTTCCCCCCAGCCAGCCTCAGACCCACGCTGTCCCCTTTGTGGAAGCGCACCATCACCGTGTTCGGCCTGGTCGAGGGAAGAAAGAAATCATTATATATATTATATATATACAGAACGGGGAGGACGGAAGAAATCATTTCGGATGCAATTGCGAACTCTGGGTCTCTGGTTTAAGAACCCAGTGTCACCCTGAATAACTATTTGCCATATACTGACCCATAAACATCTTGGTCCTCTATGCTTGGCTTCATTGGCACCTTAGGAGCAGCATGAACCCTCGAAGCTGCAATTACTGCTGGTACTGAAGAAACAGAGAAGAAACATGGTCATATTTCTTACATATATTTTACTCAAAACCGGTTACTGATCAAAGTTTTAGACAGTCAAAAGGAGACACTTGTGTACCTGGCGGAGTTTCTGACCGTGGCTCCTCCCTCTCTGCCTGCAAAGGGAGCTTGTCTTCTACAGCCCTGTCGGGAACTCTGAATGGCGTTGGCATGGCGCCCATTTTTGCCAGTCTGTTGGGCGGGTCCTCTCTGGTAATTTTGCAAATGCAAGTATCACAATATGGCTAATCTCTAATAAAAATATTCTGGTGACCACATGGTCAGTTCTGCTGGCGACGTTTGTTGCATGTCATCCTTCAGACAAATTCCTCCTCAATAAAATGTGTAAAGATTAGTAAAAAAAAAAAAATCAATCATAATTATCACCACTGTCACTTTTTTTTATTTTTTTTATGTGATTGGCTAAGCTTCATGAAACACAAATCAACATAATCCTGCATTGTCCTGATTTCCCTGCTGTACTAAGCAACACACAGATAATACAATCACTGGGGATATCTTCTCCCGTTCGGGGCTTTGATCATAACAAACCACTGGAAGCAAGCGGTTCAATTCTCGCGTCGGGGGAAATGAATACTTCCCATGGCTCAAGATTTAGTGACGGCTTACCTCGGCTTCTCTCTAAGCCTCTCATTGGAGGAGTGGGAGGAGAGGTCGGAGTGGTGGCCCCGCCTGTCATCCTGTGGAGAGTAGGAGCGGTACGACTCGATCTCGGAGATATCTGCAACACACAGCAACAAACACATTGCAAAGATAAAGCATCCTTAAGACGCAAGTGTCCACGAGGTCTTTGGGGGGGTTCTGTATTGTCTTCATGTCCAGGGAACAAAAGACTAAAAGCACGTCTGGAAAATGTTTCATTTCTCCTCAACGCGCCTGCATTTATTAATTTGTATTACTGAACATGGCGTTCACACGATTCAGATGGCCCACAGGTCAGGGAAGCAGGAAAAAGGGAACAAACGCACACAAATGAAGGTCACATCACTACAAAGGGGGAGGGGCCCAGTGATTATGTGTATTACCGGCTCCAAGGACAAACAAGGCTGGATTGCGTTGCCATGGCTTTCAGCGTGGCATGAGTAATGAAAGCGCAGCAATCAGTCACAAATCAAAATGAAGTAGATGCACTTCAGGTAATTTGGACCTCGCAGAGCTGAAACTCCTGACGCAACCCAAATCGGTCGCTGTTGTTCACAGAGAGGAATAATGGACGGACCTGAACATAATGAAATTCTGTCATATCCAATTGCAGATTATGATGGGGGATTAGATCACCCTGCCTGAGGCGATTGAGCACTTTCTCACACACACACAGACACACACACACACACACACACACAGGGTCACAAGTCTTTCGGCTATCCCCCCCCCGCCTCCCTGCAAACATTTGGTCAGTGAACAATCCACTCACACCATTTATCTAGATTGGTCACAACCAATCACAGCACCCCATCCGGTCATGTGACAGTAAAACCAGGTATAAAAGAGTGCGTAATCATGACGGTAGAAAACAATACTGATGGTATTTTGGTGAGTCTCCGGTTAGTTCATAGCACTAGAACTGCTTTTTGTTTATTATTATTTATATATATATATTTGCACACCTTTAAATAAAACTAAAAACTGATGTGTTAGTAAAACTTTTATTTTATGAAGGGGAAAACAAGTTTGATGAATGAATACAACAGACAACAGCAACAATGTTTCTACAGTTGATTCGCTTGAGGTTTATACGCAGCGGGTTTATATGCGCTGACGGCAGCCACTCGCGAGGTCGGCCTCTACGATGGATAGGACCTGCTGCCTTTCATTTTCGAGTGTCTCTCACCATCGAGCTCCGAGTCGCTGTCGACCATCGGGGGCACTCGGATCAGCACTTGCTGTTTGTCTCTCTGCACCACCAGCTGCAGCTTCCCGCGGGACTTCTCGATCAGCTTCCCCGCGTCGCTGAGTGACAGGTTTTCGGTCACCGTGCCGTTAATCTGACAGAGAGGGAGGGGCGATCCAGAGACAGTCAGACGCTTATCACGGCACCGACTGCAAAGAAGCAATGCAAACTGTACGAACCCCCCCTCGCAGTTATGCATTCAAACTCAATTGTTATGGAGAGAGAGTGATGAGAGATTTAAAAACAAGAAAGAAATCTTCCTGTCTTTTGATTTAGTTTTCAAATAAGATACAAATAAGATTCAAATAACCAAATTCAACCCCGACAGCAGAAGCTGGAGTTCAACGTTTATATACAATTCTATTCCACCACGAAGCTTGTTCTCAATCTGCACTTAGAAGAAAAACCGTGACCCTACCTTTAATATAATGTCTCCTTCCTGCAGCTTCCCGTCTCTGCAGGCCAGTCCTGTGCTGGTCATCTCTTTGATGAAGAGCTGGCTGCCCAGACGAAGGCCATACTCTGGAGAAAAGAAATGGTAACAAAATAATCATCTTCGTATAATAACACATAAACCATCTATACAAGACACAAACGCATTACCTGTTTCAGCACCGACTGTAAGAGGTTTATCAGTTTCTCACCTTCGTTGGGCCGGTTCTTCAGCAGCAGCACATTCATGGGTTTCTCCAGAGGCTCCATGTCCCGGGCGGGGCGGGCCTGAGGGATGGGCATGGCAGCGGGGGACGGCGAGCGCTCCAGACGGTCCCGGCTCCCACTCCTCTTCATCGGCGGCTCCTCGAACTTCCTCAGGTCGCCGGGGCCGTGCTCGCGCCCGCGGCCTCGCGGCGGGCTGTGGCTTTCGCGCCCGTAGCGCAGGTCCGGGCTGTCGGTGCGGTCCAGCGTCCGCTCGCTGCGGTAGCGCCTGTCCGGGCTGACGGGCCGGTCGAGGGCTCGCTCGCTGCGGTAGCGCCGATCGGGACTGTGGCCTCGGTCGAGCGCGCGCTCGCTGCGGTACCTCCGGTCCGGGCTGGGGTCGGCCTTGTAGGGGCGCTCCGGGCTGCGTTCTCGGTCCAGGGTGCGACCGCGGCTGCCGTCCCTCCTGTACTGCCGGTCCGGGCTCAGGTCTCGCTCCGTGCTCCTGCCGTGTTCCCGCCGGTCGTGGTCCCGGTCGTGATCCCGGTCCCGGTCGTAGTCCCGGTCGTGATCCCGGTCCCGGTCGTAGTCCCGGTCGTGATCCCGGTCCCGGTCGTAGTCCCGGTCGTGCTCCCGGTCCCGGTCGTAGTCCCGGTCGTAGTCACGCTCGCGTGTTTGGTATCCAGAATCCGTGTAGCCCCCCCCGCCTCGCTCCCTCTCCAGGCTGTGGTCCCGCCCGCCTCCACTCCGGCCGCTGTACACGCTGCGGCGGTCCTGCTCGTAGTTGTAATCCTCGTTGTAGTCGTTGTTAAAGACCCGGTCATCGGGTGACGGGGGACGGTTCACCATATTTACTGGAACCTTCCTTGGCCTCTTCACAGTCTGTTGGGTTAAAGGTCACAAATGAAGGTCAAAAGGAAATACAAGGAGAGGTGGCGCAATAAACGTGATTATATTCCCCCAGCCATTTTCAAAACACACGTCCTGATTACACTTGTTGTTATTTACAAAGTACCAAAAGGGGAACAAGCTTCAATCTACAAACCAAAAGCTGTACTTACAATTTTCGCCACTTTGCCACACTTCCTGAGGGTCTGGACAGCGAAGGAGTGGATGGCCCCCTCCATGGGGATGGCATTCACCTGTATCACTCGGTCATTCTCACTGAACACAAACACACACTGATATGAGCTCATGCTACATGTTACATGCTATATGCTACACGCAAATAAACTGTTATTTTGGGTGTTCTCAGGCTGCTAAATGTGGATTTTTATTCCATTTTAACCTAAAGTGACTTTGTTTCTGTTCAGAAAGTCTTCCCACTAAGTCATATAAGTTGACTGCTACAAGTTGGGAAACAAATCCTTTGGGCTATTAAAATAACTTTGATGCAACATCGTTCACGTACGCGTCGCTGTGCATCTAAAGAATCAAAAGAAACGTCCACACCCCTGGTGACGAATCCCTTACTGATGAATTGATTGATTAAATGAGTCTTGGGTTGTGGATGAAGTCCACTATAATGGACGTGTAACTTCATAGATCTTAAAATTGTAAGTTCTGGACAACAATGGATAAATTGCACAGACAGGAATGTCTGTTTCGGGCAAATCCTGTTAAATTAAATAAACAATGGACAGATAAAGGCGCTTTATCACATAGATGCAAAAAAAAAAATCTTTAAATCCAATATTGATCCTGCTAAGCATTTTCTTCGCCCACCGTGGTCTAATACAGGGATATTAAAAAAAGGGACAGATGCCTCAGTATAAATGGTAGAGTTTTCCGACTAAAATCATGAGCAACGACCGTACGTACAACAAAAAGCCATCCCCAGGTCCTCCCTGCAGGACGTCGGACACCACAATGGACGTCTCTCCACTTTCATCATTGGGGTTGTCTCGCCCCCCTGACACCGCGATGCCAAAGCCCATCTTCGGATCCTGAGAACAAAAAATAAATAAATAATGAAAACATGCAAATCATGTGGAGCCTCCATCTATTCTGTGTCACAGTGAGCGTGCGTGTGTGTGTGTGTGTGTGTGAGGTCCTGTAATCCCTGTGGTGTGTGTCAGCACAGTGTATTATCATGGTTAGATATGTATTGTACATGGTGAATAAAGAGATTTTGACTCCGATTGCGATTACAGTTGTGGACTCTGGAGTCATGTGTGATGAACAACGATGAGCGATGCTCATCCGTGGCTTCATAATGTTTCTCAAGTGTGTGTGTGAGCACGTTGGCATTTTTGTTTTTAAAAAGGAGGGATTTTTTTTGTCAAACACCTCTGTTTCTAAAGATTCCTGTGGAAATGTATTAGAGCTCACAATGATTCCACCTGCCACTGCTCCAGTTTTCCCAGATGAGATTAGGTCAGAGATTTCATGACCCTGCCTCTTTATCCCCTCCCTTCCATCTGTATTTAAAAAATAAAAAACCCTGTACAATTCACCACCGTGCGTAGCAGATGGCCTTGGGAGGCAGAGGGAGGGAGGAAATGGGCAGGGAAACCTACAGAGGCAAAAAATGAAGGCACGTAGGAGAAGAATACGTCTCTTTACCTCGGATATAATAATCTTAAAAATGAATCGTATACTTTGAAAAAGAAAAACTGGAAAAAATAAACTGTTGCTACCAGACATCTCCAAAAATGTCCACTGACGTGATCTGAGGAATGTTTTGAGCACGAGAGGCCCAAAAGTCTCCTCTACGCAATAACAAAAACACAAGCATGTGCTTTTTCCATCCAAAGGGGAAGTAGGAAAATCACCAAACTGGTATTAAAAGTTTTTTTTTTTTTTTTTTTTTTTTTTTAAATGACTGTAAAGCCAGGGAAGCCTGTCACTGTGTTATGTTGTTGTTCCCATCAGCAGCTCATGCAAGAGACAACGGGACTTTAATGGGAAACTGGTTGTAAATGTGTGTGTGTGCTGAGATGTCTGTGGTGGCTTCTCTATAAACCCAGTGAGAGAGTGACTCACCTACTGCCCCCCCCTCCCCTCACCTCCCCTCTCCTCCCCCTTGTTTCTCTTTAAAAGTCCGGTGATATCCGTCTCAGTCTGTTGGAAGTCAAAGCAACAGATTGCCTCATTTCTTCTCTTCCAGGTTGGTTCACGTGTTGCCTGTATTCTCCAATACTCATACTTTATTTTCAAAGATGGCGTTTTTGAATAGTGACATCCATAATAGTGCCAGGATTCAAACTGTGCCCAGCAAATCTCTGCCACTTTGTTAGTCTTGTTTTTTACTTTGCGTCCTGCAATCTGATACAGTACATGTACTTATTAACCAAATTAATTAATCTGTTTGTCAACCCCAGAGTTATATTTCTATATGTACAGTGTTTGCCTTTTCTCCTCTTTGCTTTTTAATGCCGTCAAGCTGCAGATGAAAATCAGCCATTTGGCTGAATGTGGCACATTTACATCACAATGCAATCAAGTTACATGCATTGTTCCTAATAAATAAAGTCTACCTTTGAATTTCCAATTAATAGAGTGCTGCCAGCAGAAGGTTTTTGCAGGCCAACCCCGGGAGTTAACGTGGCATTGGTTCTCTCGACAAAAAGCCAACAGGATTTTTCCGTACAATTTTGAATTATTGCAGAAAATAAGCTCAGTGGCTGAATGGTTATGATAGTTACACGTTGGCTAATGTTAGGCTGTAAATCTACCCCGGTCACATGAGCTCGAGTGGACTGGTTTTCTAGGATGACGTTTAGTAGTCTCATTTAGGCGCTTGTCCTTCTTTAGGACATTAATAAGCTTCAAAAATCCCAAGAGGGTTATTTACTGGCGGATTTTATATCGTATAACTAAATGTTAAAATCTCTCAAGCTTGTGCGAAACCAGAGACTTTATTTCAGGCATCTAACCAGGAACGCATTAAAAAAACCTTTGACTTTGAGATGTGGGAACGTGCCAAAGCGCTGACTCATTTCTGGGTTTTAGGACTCATTCCTGCAGCAATCTATTACCCAGACTAGATTTTACAGCTAAAGTCTCATAGAGAACTGAAAATATGTCTAAACTTCTCAAGGGGTGGGGTCCTGGCAGTCTGGGCAGGGGGCAGGTGGGGTGGGGGAGTAGCTCGTGGAGCCGGCCGTGAACTTTACAGCAGCCCTCGCCCGAACCTCGCCGCTTCCCAGGGCCGTGCACGTAGTGTCCGCCGTGCATTCCCTCCCTGCACGACTGCTGGTCTGCACCCCACCCGACCCTTCTTGGAACACGGACCCTGTCTCTTTTTTTTTTTGCCGTGTCATCCCCATTTATATCTATACAATATTGGCCAAGGAGCTGATGAGTATTATCTTACATTTATTACGTAATCAATATCTCCGTGAATGTTTGAAGTTCGTTAAAGCCTCGTGGACTTTTAAAGAGGTTTTTTTTTTTTTCTCCCTTCAACAAGGTGAGAGATGTTCTGTGGGACGCAGGCAGCAGCAGAGGCAACAACTCAGCTAACAAATGGTGGAAGAGAACAAAAAGTAGATGTACAGAGCAGAGAGTGACAGCTGGCTGCAGTGGGGTTGAGAGTTTGGGGGGAGGGGGTGGGAGTGGGGGTGGGGGGGGTCACAGGCCTCCAGCAGACCTTTCTGTACTAAATCTGCTTTTCTGGCTCCAGTGAACCACAGCAGGAGACAATGTGCTCATCAGGGTGATTACCTAAGCTCAGCCGGTTCCCTCGGCTCACACACTCAACGTTAACAGTGGTCTCCAACCTGCTGGACTTGGCTGGTGGCGAGATGTGGTACAGATGTGTGACACACACACACACACACACACACACACACACACACACACACACACACACACACACACACACACACACACACACACACACACACACACACACACACACACACACACACACACACACACACACACACACACACACACACACGATGCTGTAACTAGCTATTATTTCTACCATCCAGAATGTGTCAGTAGCATAGAGTACTGAAATAGTTTAAGTACTGAAAGCTGGCATTGAATGTCGATATATATATATATATATATATCTATATCTCTATATATATATATATATCTATATATATATCTATATATATATATATATATATAGATATATATATATCTTGTAGTGTTACTTTTTCACTATCCAAGGAGCTCAGGAGGTCATCTGACAGAAAACCTAATTTTTCATAATAATGAACACGAACATGTGATGATTTTGTTTTTCATGCTTGCATAAATTCATGAATTCTCTCCGGCTCTCCTTCAGAGGTCGGGGGAGTGTCTCTTACGCCTGTGGTCTGGGTGCTCTCTCAACTGTTATCTGACTGCAACGTGTCAAACTAATCATTTAAATGCCCCCCCCCCCCCTCTCCTACCCCCTCCCTTCCCCCCTCGAGCATAACGGCTTGTGTTTATGGCTGTGTTTAAGAATGTAAATACTATGAATGAGATTAGCTGTGGTGTGTTTTGGGGCAGATGGACTCACCCTCTGCAGAGTCACGGTGTACTGCTCCCACACGGTCTCCTCCATCACCGGGTTCTGTGGAGAGAAAGGAAAGATTACCGTGGGTAGTTTTCATTTCACTGGTCAGATTAATAATGCATTACGTGATGGAACGACAAAGCTGGTCCACAGTAACCCAACGCTGTCGTTACACAACCCGGAGAACAATGACAGGTTTCTGCTGCACCGCTGCAAAAAAAAAAAAGTTGGACTAAGAAACTTATTATTGATGAGAACGCCGTGCATTAGTGAGCTTTCTTTTTCGCGGGCACGCAAATGGTTCAGGGCGAAAGTACTTCTTTTTGACAGACCGCTCCAGGAAACCACCAACAGGTTCCATAAATCAAACATAAGATACACACCGGCTGAACTTCGAGTCATTCAACAACCAAAAAGCTGACTACTCAGCAAGGTCTCGGGCTGCAAGTAACGATTACTTTCCTTTTTATTATCAATTTAAATGACAGTCTTGGTATCATTAATTGTCAGGACTAACGAGAAATACTAGAGCCCAAAGCCCATGTCGAGAAATTGGTTTTGTTGTCCGACATGGTAAAAAAAGAAAAGAAAAAAGAAGGTATCAAATCGTATAAAATAGAGAAAAACGACCATAAAAAATAAATAAAAAAATACTGGTTTCAGCTCTTAAATAAATTTAAGAGCTATTTTTTTTTTTTACTTTACATAATTAATGATCCGTTTCCTGATTAGCGACCTATAATGAATGATCAATGATCCAATCAGTCCATCCATCACCTTCATTGCGAACTACAAACCAACTTGTAATCAAAACTACTCCGTCATTTAAGAACAAGTGAAAAAAATTCAAAAACAAAAAGATCACAGCTCAACTTCTCTACAAAACGGTCCCATGGACTCAGGTTGAGTTGGACTACACACATCGGACGCTACCTTCTCAAATTAATTTGGATCCCAAAAGATCATTTTAGAACACTTGATGCCACTTTTTCTGCGATTCTGGATCCTTCATTTCAGAAGTCAGAACTCAACCCATTTCTGACACACTCGGGACAATTAAAAAAGACAAAAAAAACTCCCCAAAAAAAACACTATTCTTTACAGGACCGGTCGGGTCCACAGACCCGAACATATCTGGAGCAGAATCACACTCACGAGTCCCTGAAGGATACGTATGGTCTTGACCGCGTGGGCCCATTTCCTGTGCAGGCTGAGGACGGTCTTCATCGTCGGCGCTCTCCGTCTCTTCCTATCTGCGTCTCTCCCTGTTCACCGCCAGCGGTGCTCTGGCAGACTGATGTGCGCCACAACCTCCTCCATGGTCACAGCTGCACAACCAGCAGCAGCTCTCTTCCTGCATCTGCCCGCCCGCCCGCCCGCCCGCCCGCCCGCCTTTGACGTAAGAGGGATTCTGCTGGCCTACATTCAGCACAAATCCCACCGTCTGCAGACAGCGTAAACATACAGACACACCGACTTCTGCACAGGGACGCGGTGATCTAAACATCCCGGGTGTTCATCCGCAAACACGACGGGGAAAATAAATAAGTCAATAAATAAATAAATAAATAAATGGAATCAGGCCACACATTTTGGGTTTGACGTCTGCTCAGACTCGAAGATGAAATCAGACACTCGTCAAAGTTTTAGAGATGATTCACAACACACACACACACACACACACACACACACACACACACACACACACACACACACACACACACACACACACACACACACACACCACCTCAGTGGAGATAAACAAACAAACACTTAACATGCGCAGAGTGCAAATCGGAGTTAGTGACGACACAATGGTAGGGATTTCAAAATTGTTTTTAGGAACTAAAAAAGGGAAATGTGTGTGCCGCTGACATCCCCGGTCCGGGCTTAGTGAAACGGGGGCACAACTGGGGCCGGCTGCTCGCCCATCATAACCCACTTTTTTGATCTTCTGGCCTACAAGGGAAAACCAGATGACTAGCTGCAGGACTGTCTGTGTGAATTTAAAAACAACAACAACAACAACAACAAACGCTACCCTGTACACTACAGAGAACAAGCACATAAGAGAGGATCTTTGTTTTGGTTCTGCACGTGGAAATGTCCATCATGAAACGAGTTTGTGCCGACGATTGAAGGGACGGTCGACAATTGTTTTTTTCAATTCTAACTATATTAACGATATTAACTGAACTCCCTATCAGAACCGCCATTAAAAACAATCTCTAGAACCGGACTGTGCATTTAGAGATGTTTCTGGTGGAGCTGCATGTCCGCCCGCTGAGCTCTGTTCGTCAGCACGGGTGAATTTTAAATCGTTAATTACAATCCAGTTTGATGGCTCTCTTTTTTTTTAATTATTATTATTATTATTATTATGGATCCAACACCCTCTGCTCTCCATACGGCCGCTCACCGCAACACTGTGCTTCATAAGAGTTAAACATTTTGGATAGGGTTGTGCTGAATTAATTTCTTTCTTCTTTTTTTTTTACATTTAAAACTTTGATTGAGATTTTTTAAATGAAGATTCGAATGTTTGTCGCCATATTTCATGACGTCGTCGCCTAAAACATGTGTGATGTTGTGGTTATATGAATGTAATTTATGGGGTGTTGTGAGTTTTGGAAACGATAGCACCATTTCTCCATAATCATTGAAAAGAGTGCCGACATCAGGGGACATGCAAGGATGAACATTTGACTTGAGATCATTGAAAAGATATTTTGTTGAGTATTTAGTGTTTTTTATATATATATATATATATTAAAAGAAATGTGTTGAATCAATAAAGAAAAGAAGCATTAAGAAGAAGCCTACTACTTCTTCTTTTTTGTTTATTAGACATCGCTTTGCACCACAGAGGCCAAAAACCCGCGGCAGAGGAAACAATTAAAAAATGAAGCAGCCGACTTAGGTGCTCTGGTTGAAGCCTAACGAGTTTTAATCAGACAGTCTTCTTCCACTATGGAATATGATTGTGATGGCTGCTCGCGGGGAGGCCTGCCGGAGAAGTCGTAGCCTCCTGAGCGTTGGCCGTTACATAACAAGACACAAACATATTTCCGGGGAGGGAGGGTTGAAATACTGGGTCATCCTCGCAGGCCGTGACAAATTATTTAGAGATGGAGAGGACGACTCTTTTTTTAAAAATGAACAGAAACACAGAACGTGTGGGTAGAATTTACAAAACAATATAATGCATTGAAATTAGAGTTTCTGCCAGAGTCAGAAGTACTTAGTAGATTAAATGTTATGGAAAAAAAAAAAATCTGCACCTCTGATTATTTATTGGCTTCATCATCAAGTCTAGCCTAAGTGATGCCTAATTTTCTTCTTTTGTCAAAACCCCTAAAAATATACTGTTTACAACGATACAAAATGATTCACACAGAAGATGCCAGAATCAGAGAATTAGATATGTTGCTTGAAAAAGGACTCATAATGACTTGATACATTTTGTGCAAAGTCATAGATTAATCAGCTTTTTGTTTTTTGTGAGTATTTGTTTGAAATTGTTCAAAACTAGTTTCACTACCAAGGCACCTAGAAACCCGATAAGGAAATTGTACAGAAAACATTTGAAATAGTTTGGAAATTTCACTGCACTGTGGAAGACGCTGAATTCAAAATAAAAAAAAGGTACGAACAACAAAGAAAAGATGACTCGCTTTCTGTTTTCCTCTTGAACATCTTTGAATCTGCCAGCCTCAGTACTCAGAGAGAATAAAGATATTAAAATATGATGCAACACTTTGACCATGTACTGTTGTTTAGTAAACATTTGTTGGAAATCAGTTCGTGTCAATACGTATACTTCTTTTCAACACCCAACAATCCTTCATGAGGCAGTCTGAAGGTCTCAATGTTTGAGCAAGTAGAGCACGTGCGCCCCCTGCTGGACGCAGCGCCGCATTACACCGGGAGGCACCAGGGAGAACAACACGCTACGCGCACAATAACTCACACAACGTGACCAATAACGGGAGGAGGAGGACACACCGGCAACAGTTGTCTCAAAACAGCGTTTTAAAGCAGGTGTATTAACTTTGCACGTGTTTCTGCTAACTTAACCAAGTTAACCTACGAGCTGGAAACTAACTAAAGCTCAACGTCAGCAGGTGCAGCGGGGATGCAACAGGCGGTCGTGAAGCTATTTCTCCTCAAAAACACGCACACAAAAACACTGCGACAGGAGTATATCAGCGCTATGGTACAACAACACGTGTACTCGTGAATACTTTGAATTTTTGCGACGCAGGTACTCACGGTGAAATACTGCGTTGCGTATCTGCTCAGCGAGAGCAGCGCCCCTCCGTTCACTGGCATCTCGCACTTTGAGCGGCCCGGGACTGGACAACTAAACCGGACTCTCCAGACCTCTCCGGTCCGGTGCACGCCAAAGTGTTGATGAAACGGGAGAGTTTAAAGTCCAACAAGTGGTAGAGTGTCGTCCACTTTCATTTAAATATCGCACTTTATCCTCTACAAACATTAACGTTAAACATTCAGAGAGCAAAAAGTAGCGCCGACGGCTCCTGGTTCGGTTGAGATCAAACCAACTATGAGCATCAGGGGGGGGGGCGAGGGGGGTTAGATTTAAAATGATCTGTGATAGATGACGGAAAACTAAAACAATACGTCAAAACATCAAACTCGCTTGATATTAAAGAAAGCGCTCATTTGGTTATGAGTAATAACGGACCGATGATCTCGTTATAGATGCATGTGTCGGGGTTGCCCACACCACCCACATGGACCCGTCCAAGAGTCCCATTGGTTTTTAGGGAGCCTGCTGTGAGGCTCCCAGACAGAGAGCACACACAACAGATTTAATACGGCATACACAGGAACATAAATCAGAGAAGGACACGCATTTAACAAAAACTTATGTGAGCAGGTCATTTGAAATATACAAACCACTTTGTATAGCTTTGACTTCCAGCGACTGCGATACGGAGGCAAAACAATGTTAGAAGAATGTGTATGAAATAGGCAAAGCTCTTAAGATTAAAGACCACAAAAAAGATGAAACCTATGTGTTTTACTCCTAAGCAACCTAGACCACCGATACCTTTGACGGGGAAAAACAAGCAGTTTCGAATGTATCCCTTTCTCTTGGTTCCCCCACGTCTGCAGCCAAGACAAGAGGGAAATGCACTGCGGTGTAAAGAATACACTACATGGCCGATAGAGATAGTGAGCTCTAACAATGACTACAGTCGGCGTTCCAGCTCATTCAGTGAAGTTCTTCCAAAACAAACTGAGAAAACCCATTTCTTTATGGTGCCGCCCGCCTTTGTGCACCGGGGGAATTATAAAGGAACAGGAAGGGGCCTTCAGCAAACTGCTGCAACAAAGATGGAAACACACTATTGTATTAATTATCCCTGTACGCTAAAGCCTTTACTGGAACCATGAAAAACCACCCAGACCAGAAGTACACAAATATATGTAGAGGTTATAGAACTATGTGAAATAATTGTAAAGGCTCTTACACATGAGCTGTCTAACAATAACCTATTGTTGTTTTGTGTGCGTGTGCGTGTGTAAAAGAAATACTATCAACTCCACCCATTCAAGCCTGCCCTCATCTAGTATTTTATCAACAAAAGACAAATCACAGATAAGAACGCCAGCTGACCCCAAAAATGTCCCAAATCCCTGATGCCACGAGCAATTTAACCGTTTGCTTTCATGATCCGCTATTTTAACAAATGACAGGAGCTTTTATGCTGGCAAAAAAAAGAACAACGGTTCATCCAAAATGTTAAACTTCAGAGTAGCAACACCTTAGGAATGACGTAATGACATTAACATTTCAGGTAAATTCCGGTCCATTGTGTCAAATCACCATATTTCATCAGCGGAAATATGCAAAATGTTCCTTAAAATAGGCCATCCGAATACAAAACAGCTCCATCGGCCTGAATAATGTGTGTGGCCATGTCATTAACACAATGAAGCTTCCGGGACATGACATGTCTCTCTGGTTAATTGTCATCCTGGATGCAGGAAGGGGAGGGGGGCGGGTGGGGGGGATTGTATTCAAATAAGTAAAGAAGTCTGGAAAACGCGCACTCAAGAAAACTCACATCTTCGAATCATCAGCGCGTCAGAAGAGAAGAGGCTTTGTTTGCAGCTTACAAAGTATTTTTGGAGAAACAAAACAAAAAGCTTGCGTTTTTCATTTTACCCAGTGATGGGATTGTGAGAGTGTCACAAGATTAAAATTCATGACATTTTCATCAACAGAGAAACACAAATCGCCCAAGTTTTGTGACAGCGTGCAAATCCCTAAAGCTACACGGACCAGTGAGGGTTTCAAACGGGACATGAGGAAAAAGCAAAGTCCTCATCACATTGTGTGCAAACAGATATCATGAATATAGCTGCCTTGTGCTTCCATGAGACTGGATTCAAAACTAAAATCTCCAAAAATAGATTTTCAAGACTGGTGCTTACAGACGTGTTGCGCGCACACACACACACACAGATTCCCCCTCGCTCGGAAAACAAAAGAGTCAACACTAAACGCGATGTGGAAAACGTACCATCGTGATAGCCGAGTAGCTGCGTGAAGAGAGGCGGCGAAGGTACAAGTACTGGGCTTCTCTGGACCAGCGGAACTTGCGGTTGAACTTGAGCAGGTCAGTGCTGGCCTGGTCAGAGCCAAGCTGGTCCCTACACACACACACACACACACACACACACACAGAGAGAGAGAGACACACACATTTAGATGACAACTCTTTACTGCAAGTGTGTTACACTTAAAAAAAATATTATATTTCAATAAGACCAAATATTCACTGGAAGAACTTTTCAAGAAAAGGTTGTCTCAGAAATGGGTTGTAAGATGTGAGCATTTCCCTGGCAGAGGGGGGTCTAATGAAAGACACTGTGCAGATGCATTATGGGAAATGTAGGACACATTGTTCTTGGAGAGCCACGCCCTTATTAGGGACTACAAATCTAAAATAACTCAGCCGTTCTATTTATTTTAATGTATCTCTTGTGAGTGATGCTCAACCCCTGGACTATCCCTTTAAGTGCAGATTTGGGCTACGGCCTTTAATGACACGGTCACATGTGCACGATACACAATTATGTTGAGATACTTCAATGGAGAAGTGAGAACCCGGGGGTCTTGCTGGAGGAAGAGTCAGAGGATCCCCAAAGTCAGCGTGGTCCTTCTCTGGGCACCGGAGAAACTGCAGGAAATTTCATAGCAATCCGCCCACTTGTTGTTGAGATATTTCAGTCGGGACAAAAGTAGAGCAACCAACTAGAAATGCAGAACTATCGTCCGGTTTCCAGCTTCTCAAATGTGCTTTTCTTTGTTTTATGTTATTGTAAATTGCCTGTTTTTGGACTGTTGGGTCAATCAAAACAAGTAATTTGATGAAGTCAGCGTAGGTTATGGGATGAGGTTATGGGTTTTTTCATATCATATTTTACACATTTAACAAGTATTGGTAGATGAGACGCACTTTCACATTGAAGATTACAAATATCTACTAAAAAAGTAAAAACAGGAAATATAAACCACAATATTTCAAAGAGCACAGGACCAGATAAAAAAAAAAAAAGTTGAGCTATAAATAGAGAATAAAACGTTTTCCAGAACTAAGCCACCCATGTATGACTCCGAGTAAAGCCAGAGGGGACCCGGCTCGCACAGATACTACTAACAGTAATACTATAATCTGCAGCCTCACTACAAGAGGAGTACCTCTGCCCTGATCTCCAACATGCCCCAACATGTGGAGTTTTGTTCTCAACTTCATGGCAGCGATTCAGACTAAACATGTTTCGGCTCATTTGGATCGTCTGACTGGATCCAGTCAGAGAGTACTGAGGCAATCCGCATGACTAAACATGCTGCCCGTTACACATGACGCAACAATCTGTAGATTAAACGTCACATCTCCAAGAACAAGTGAAGAAATAAAAAGAGACAATTTAGAACTCGCGCTGGGTGTGGCAGCATTAACTCCTTGCTCCGTGGCAATGTGCATGTACCCGGTGCATACCCAGCAATGTGCATGTACCCGGTGCATACCCAGCAATGTGCATGTACCCGGTGCATACCCGGCAATGTGCATGTACCCGGTGCATACCCGGCAATGTGCATGTACCCGGTGCATACCCGGGTGCAACGTTCCCATTGAATTATTATTGATTTAGTATTGCACTTTCGTAAAGTTGGGGATTCACTATCCCAGGCCCTGAAATAGGTCAAGCTTCAAAAACTCTGGATCCCACAAGCTAAAACTCCGTAGTGTCTTTCGTTCGACCCTTCCCGCCTGGTAAACACCCACATAACCCGGATTCTGAGATGACCTAGGGACCAAACACCGGGTATCGACATTGAAACATTTCAAAACACCAGCAATAAATTCAAACCTCTGTTCAATCAGCTGTGACCACCAAACTACTCAATCACACATAGATATAATATAATATATGTTACCTCCCTTACTTGGGATGCAGTTCCTTTAAACCACTAACCACTTAAGTGCTTGTTTGACCCATTGGGCAAAAATAATTCAATGATCATGTTTAACATCTTTCAGTGGAATCACATCATGACGACGTGAAGATGGGTCGTGCATGTAGTGAATGTATGAATGAATGTACAGAATGTGGAGTAAAGCATTTGGGTAGATTAGTAAGAAGGTATGTAACTGTGACATATACTTCATCAACATAAGATCAGATAATCATCATCGAGTTGCAATACGTCGCCCAAGGAAGAGATCTACGTGAAGTAATTCGTCCATAGCCATCTAGTTGGCTACATCAATCTATAGCAGGGGTCACTAATAGGCGGGCCGCGGTCCCTGGACCTACAACCGATAGATAATTGAGAATTATTAAAATTTTGACGGAGCGTTTCTATTCTAACCGGCGCCGCTTTTCTAGCCTTTTTACGGCAATCGTTCAGCGGTCCAGAAAACACACCGACCAATTACATGCGGTGTACATCACATCACGTGATGCTACTCATCAAATGTGTGTATTCCAATTAGCATCGCAACGCTAGTGAGATTTACACACACACAAAAATTGTGTTTAACTGCCCGAGGGAAGAATGAACAGTGTCTCATATGTTCAGATACCGTGGCGATTATTAAAAGCAGCAATGTGAAGCGCCACTAGGAGACAAAGCACAAATCTTTTGAGCCAACGTACCAACACACATCCAAAATGAAGGCACAGAAAAATAAACCAAAAGAGCCCAATATGATCAGAATCCTGATACATTAATTCACTGCCCAACAATGATGTTAACAGAGAGGATAATAGAGCTGAAACATGTGGTTTCAATAACCTCAGATTTAGGCCTTTCTCTTTTTAGAAGATGAAAAAACTATTATATCATGGCTTTCATGGTTGACATCACTTAACCCTGAATAAACAGAATTTAAAGCTGCAGGGCAAATTTAATTCAGTTAAATATTTTTTTTCTAAAATTAAGTACTTTATTTTAAGATGCACATTTTGCAAATGCATTCCGTAATGTAATTTAATCTTAAATCCAGCTTTTATTTTACTTGAAATGAGAGAAGAACATCTATTTATTAGTAGAGTAAGTATTATTTATAATTCATCCAGTTTTATTTGAAAACTAACGATAAATATTGTTGAGATATTATTCAATCGAACTTTCTTTATTTAATTTTACAGTTAGTTGTTAACTACATACAGGCGTTAATACAACCGCTAGGCTACTTCTTTCTTTCTTTCTTTCTTTCTTTCTAGACATTACTGTGATGTACCAGACCTTTGTATGAGGACATTTTCTCTAGCTGGACCTTGTTGAATTTTAGTTGAATACCCCTGATCTTTAAGTTTGTTCTCGTAGATCCACTAGTCAACGAGGTAATGTGAAGTTTGAAAACAGAATTAGAGGACATTGAATACTACGATCTCTGCGATTCGCCTGAAATGTTGAACGTGGACGTCTTCGGGATCGATCATCGCAGCAGGGTAAACAACTTCACCCTAAAAAAATACGGTGCGTGTCTCTCAAAGCAGTCAGGGCACCGATGTCAGACATCCTTGAAACCTTTATGTCCAAATGTATCAGAAGGCCCTACGCAATAGTCACAAATAGTCCCTTTGTCTCGATCAAGTCAGACCACCCAGAAAAGAGGGCATTCAAAATACATTTACTCCTGGTGATGTCAAGCAATGCAGATACTGTCTTTTGTATTTGTGCAGGTTCTCCTGAGAAGTCTCTATCTGAGAGTTCTACCGGATTATTCTGAATACCGGAGAGATTGCTTCTGAGAAGACACATTGACGTTGATGTCACTTTTACTCAGAGACAGAACCCGGTCACACAAAACCCAAAGTATCTGCACGACCACGCACCACTTTTTGTTTTACATTCTTCTAAAAATCCATCTGTTGCTTCCCAGAACTAGGCACCAAAAAAAGCCACCGATTATCAGGATTTTAGAATGAAAAAGCTGCAGCAGCTGTTACAATATGCAGTTTCCTACTCGGCCCGACACAAAGTGATCCAACTCACCCCTGGGGTCTCCACAGTTTCCTGCCGGGTGGCAGAAGCTCCCGTTTGTTCAGGGGCACGATCCCTATGGCCGCCTGCATGATGGTGATGAACTTCTTAAACTTCATCTTCTAACTCTCCTGCGGCGGCGGCGGCGGCGTCACAGGCACCGCGCCGCTCCGACTGCTGCTGCTACCCTCCCGCCGCCCATCTCCCCAACGACGTGCAAGACCAACGGCACACTCGACGTCTCCAAGCTTCGTTTGCTCGTCTCCCCCCCCTCCCCCCTTCCTCTCCGTGTCATCAACACCACGAATTCGCCCTCTCCATGCCGACGAGCCGCGGCTTCAGCACACCGGAGCGGCGAGGATCCCCCGCGGCGGAGCGACTGCGAGCGCCGTCCCCCTTACTGCCGACTCCGACAGATGTCCTTTTGGCTTTTCCCCGAGCGAAGGGGGGGATGAAAGGAAAACAAAACGGCCACGTTCCAACCAGGCGGTGGGCCGGGCCGAGAGGGGATGACAGCGCGTCACTCTTACATAATTCCGGAGCTTCTCTGGACATTACACTAATGAAAACACAGCCTCTGCCACCACCACCGCCGCCGCCACCGCCGCCGCCGCTGCTGCTGCTGCTGCTGCTGCAGCCGCTGGAATAATTGTGGTACTAAGCCCTGACAGATCATGGATGCTCCCCGCCCCCTTCGCCTATAATCCCCCATCCAGGCTTAGTCTTCTCACCATTTACACCCAGACAGACCCATCTACTTCACCTCTCACATCCTCACACACACACACCCCTCCACCAGAGCTAACCCATTATGGGGGTTTATTAATGACACAACTACTACTAAACTCATTTAAGCTGTAATCAAGCTGCACTTCAAGATTTGAGAGTGAACGGGGACAGATTTGGGAGTGCAAAGGACACGTTTTCGGAGCGATGCCCCGCTTCTGTGCACGCCTCGGTCGAAATCTGCTCTCATTACTTTCTGCAGCTGCTTTGGCATATCCTGAATCAGGAATACAATCCGACAACACGGTTTATGTTTTTCTTTTTGTCAAAAAAACAACAACAACAAAAAAAAAAAAAAACACGTTTCCCTTTCATAATGCAGTCACTTAATGACTTAAGCAACAATGTGTTAGTCTGTCTCACAATGTCAGACCTCCCTATCCTGTCTGTGGCAATCAGGTTTTTACTAAAGATGTAAAAAATCTCAAAGATATGTTTCATTTTTAAAAAGGGCTCAGTAATTTTCAAAAAACAGCTGGTCACTGTAGTTTTTAAAAAAAATATAGTGCATTTGCTGGGAACTATTTTCCGCTGCAGATTAATACACATTTGGTGCTCTAGTGAGTATTTAAGTATGTGGGATTATATCAAAATAAAAATAAAAGGAATGCTGCATGCATGCGACCCAGTGTAACCCGGCGTGGCTCATTGATGTGTTTTTAAACAACAATGTTCAGCTCTATGGCACAGAGGGAGAAGGCATACCAGGCCTCGTGTTTTGCGTTAGTCATCAGGATCACAACGTTGTTGGTTTTTCATGCGGTTTGTTGACGAAAAGAAAAATATAGAATATCACCAGACAATTTCAACCAATCAACACAATATTTGTTCGATCTTACAACTCTTCCAGATTCCTGCACTTTGTCTGCCAAGAAATGGTCAATCTGAAGGAATGCTTAACAATTTTACCGACCACAGTTATCCCCATACAAATAATTAAGGGTTGTTTTCCGACACCCGTAGTGTCAATGCCTCCGAGACAGCCCTAAAATGTTGGATCTGGTATCAGCGAGCGAGCAAGTTTACGCACTGATCCGACATCACGTGGAAGACACTAGATAACGAAAGAGTTCTTTGGGGTTCGTTCTCTGTATGTATCCGTTCATATTTCAGGGTTTAAGATTCAGTTTATTGCAAACTCACACCAAAGTGGTGGCACATTTCAGCATGAAGAAAAGCTGCTCAAAATTTTGGGTCACAATAACAAGAAAAGACGTCGGAAGATCTTAAAGGAACTACCTTGACATAATACAGGCTCTTGCAAGTATCTTTCACTGCGTGAAAAACGGCAGCTAAACACAAAGAAACAAAAAGGTCCCTGGCTTCAATCAGAAACACAATGTCCCTGATTTGAATACAGCCAGGGACCTCCGTTTCATCTCGAGCTCTCCCCCCATTCACTGTCATGCTCCTCCTGCGATCTAATAACAAGAAAGGAGGGAAGGAAGGAAGCAACGAACTGCAGCCACCCAATTCATGTGAATGAGGCCACTGAAATGACAGACGCAGCAGGGTTGCAGCAAAAACCACACGTGGTGGTCTTGGGATGAAGTTGAACCCGGGTCATTGCATTTTCAGTTCAGTTTTCAGATTGAACGCCACGAGCAACAGGACACGGGACGATGCTCAGTCTTTAGAAGCTGATGGAGCGCACTAGAAAACAGCCTGATGTCATAAAGAGGATGCCAGCCCCGGGTCTAATCTGACCTCACTTGCAGTCTCTAAAACCTCGATTTGTATACCAATAACTGTCGCCATTACTTTTGTCTTTAATACATTTCTATAATACACCCCACCCCCCCCGACTCCCGACTCCCACTCCCCGATAAGGAGCGCCTCTTCTGCACCGCCGCACAGATTAAATGTATATCTGGTCATCCCCATGTCACCAGGCGGCCCATGCCCCGCGGCCTCTTGATGAATTGCCAGCCAATGCAAACTCCGGACAGGATTTATATTCCAGCAGCTTGGACGTCTGGATTACGGCTCTGGACGGTCGTGCCATGAGAGCTGCAGCAGATTTTACAGAGCAGCAGAAATCCCCTCAGCACTCCAAGAGGGAGGGGTAGAGGCTGAAAATACCACGCTTCTATTCTTAAAAATAGACTTGTTGGGGAAAACGACAGCACAAAAGGAAGACGAAAAACAAGGAGACAGGGTTTTTTTTTTTTTTTTTTTTTTTTTTTTTTAAGTTCACCATGTGTGTCATCTTTTGTCTGAGGGGCCCAGATTAGGAGCCCCCGTCTGGGCTGGAAGCGGAGAGGAGAACAAACCAATAAGCCGTGCAGAAATCACACTGACATTCACAGGCGGTTTTATCATAATCCAACACCTTACAGTAATCTCACGGGGAACACTCATCCAGCCCAAACTGCAGCCTGACAGACGAGGGCGCGTATGTGTCGGGATGCAAACGCCACTTAGCTTAACATGCGCTGGAACGCGACACACGAAGGGGCCACAGCTGTGCAGACGTTTTACTTTATGAGCGACGGTGTCGGCAACCGAGAGACCTGCAGTGTTTCTCTGTTTTTGTGTTCTTCGACCACGCTTGTTTTGCATATACGGGGGGGGGGGGCATTATTTTTGTTTTTTACTGTTATAAAAAACTAAAACTAAAGAAATCTTTTTTTGTTTGACAATTTGTCGTTGTGTTTTCAGACACATTAAAGCGGAACAATGGCTCTAAGGACTACGTGTGATACCAAAGAGGTTGCTGGCAGGGACCGACCCACAGATAAGTATCGCCTGACTTAGTTCCTCTCAGATCAACTGAACCTTTTTTTTTTAAACATCTTTTAACTCGTTGTTTTGGTTGACCGGCCCACAACTTTAGTGTTTAGTTTAGCCTGAAAATGTCGAGGCTGTATGGAAATTGGTGTTTGTTAAAAGGCTGCAAAAAAATAAATAGAATAAAACAATGTTTATAAGATACAATTTCTTTTTGTTACACAACGTACTGTTGAGAAAGGCTCCGTTCCAAGACTTTTTTTGTTTTTGTTTTTAATATACCAGAAGTTAAAGTGTTAAAATTTGATTTTGAATGAGGTTTTCTAACTTCTGGAACAGAACCCGAAACCCAGAACCCACTTAGAACGTCTGCTATCCACAGTCCAACATAAAAACCCTCGTTAAAACCACAACGGGTGGATTTGGACACTGGGGGTTTCTGTCCCGATTAATTAAACAGAATATAATGCAATAATTAGGGAAGTTTGGTGGAGTTTCTTTATTTGCTCCAATCTTTGTGCTAAGCTAAGCTAACTGTCTCCTGGCAACAGCTCAACAAATGTCTTTTACAAAATGTCACGCTGTTCCCTTTAAATAGTTTCTTAGTTTCTCTCCTTATAAGAATGTAACAAGAAAACATTTCTAGAACAAAGTAATAATAAAAAAATTGCACAAGCTTCAAAGAGACACTGCAGCTCCCGGGAGCGTTTTTAGCCTCCGTTAGCTCATAGTTTTGATTTTATAGCACATTCCCTGCCAACTGCGCTCTACTTGCCACTACCTGCCCACCAACAAACAGAAAACTAATTCAGCAAGAAGCTAGTGAAGCTAAAACAAAAAAGAGGCGGTGAAGCATTAGATGTTGGAGCCAAATGGAGCTAAAAGGAAGAGTAAATATTGGGCTAAAAGCATTCATCAGGTGGACAAAAACAACTGGAATGGGATGCTTAGATGTGGATAAAGGCAGATGTTCACGAAAAATATTCACCATAACTCAACTACTGAATAAGTACGGCCATCTGACTTCTAGTCATTTTCCATCCAAGATTTGAAAAACATGTTGTTAAGCTTCTTTGGATTTGTTTAGGCTCTGCTGCTGTGTTCTCATAACTGCAGCACAAACCATTTTAATGTTTTGAAACTTTGCAGTGGTCTCCATTTTTCTTCCCCCCCCCCTTCCTACGTATACACTCCCACCAAGAACTCTGGCCTGCTCATCGGTAGCTATTTGCATAATATTTACAGTGCAGATTTAACTAGATTTAATAGTGTACTTTAATTTAGTTTCAAAAGTCAAATTCAGGTCGATATTATTTTAAATAATTTCTAGAAATACTTGAAATTGAGTGTTGGGTGTATTTTTTCTCTCCACCTTAAACCTTTGTAATTCAAATCAGTATTTTTTCTCAGTCAGATCTACTCAAACCAATTTTCTGAATGTGAACTGCATCAAACCTGCAGGTCAGGGCTTTTCATTTTTTTTTTAAAAGCTTAAATTATAAAAGAAGAAGAGCGACTCACTCTTTTGCCAACTCCTTTGTCACTGCATGTTTTCACTATTTAATGAGAATGTCTTCTATTTCTCTCGCTCTTCTATTCCCCCCCATTATTTTTCAACAGGGTGAGCAAATGTAACGTCTGGTCATCCTAATGCTTTTACATAAGCGGTTTGTTTTCTCTGGCCCTCAACACTTCCCAACGTGTTGGAGTGGCGCTGTATTACCGAGGCCCAATACCATTATGCAACGTCCATATGCAATGCATGCGCGAGCCAGATGGAGGGACACATGCCACTCACAAATCTGTGATGAGAGTGCGGGGGGGAGGGGCGGGGGGAAGAAAGAGAGAGAGAGAGAGAGAGAGAGAGAGAGAGAGAGCGAAAGAAAGAAAGAAAGAAAGAAAGAAAGAAAGAAAGAAAGAGAGAGAGAAAGAGAGAGAAAGAAAGGAAGAAAGAAAGAAAGAGAGAGCGAAAGAGAAAGAAAGAAAGAAAGAAAGGAAGAAAGAAAGAAAGAAAGAGAGAGAGGCAGAGGAAAGAGAATCAGTGTGTGCACGTGCCCCCCCCCACCCCTGGCATAATCTGGATCATCAGGGTACATGCATTGACCTGGAGGGGCACACTAAAAGAAAAATAAATAAATATATATCACATTTTCTAAGAAACAGAAGCCTGTTGTCCTTGCGGCAGGTTTGTTTCTTTTCAGGAGATGAAACAATGTAAGCGCAGCTCAGCTTAGAGACTGAAAGGAAGTCTGACCCTCCCTGTTGAATGCCACCACAGCCGGGGCTTTACCTGCCACTTGAGGACACAATGCGTTCTAAATTTACTAAGTCACAGTCTACACCCACTTATATTCTGGTGTATGACATTTTGTCAAGAAAAACACAAGCGAAAATAAGGACATGACCGATTGCTCAATCCCATTTAGCTGCAATGGTTTCAGGGCTCTGACTCGCTGCTACACTGTCATGGCTTACTGGGACACATATTAACAATGGCTCAGTTGTATATGTTACTAACACCCGTCCATTTCCTGCAATGACAAGTCAGACTGCCTGCTGTGAAAAAAATTTGAACAGATTTGAAAGCAGCATCTACAGCATTTAGACCTTCGCATTTAAAGAAAACCGTTAAATGAATACTTAAAATGTGAGGTGGGCAGTCAAAGATTTCTTCGGAGGGAGGGGGTCAGGTCCCAGTTCTGCTACAAGTATGAAGTAGGATACCAAAATGATCCCACCTTCATGAAGGCCACATTTTATAGTTTTAGTTGCGTTGATTTGACCATTTTGAAGCCTGTAGTTTGTGGGGCTGTAGAACTGTATTGCGTTACGCATACAGGTGTTTCTATTATTTTACCCCCCCCCCCATAAGTGTATGTTAAGGTAGGGGAGACTAAATATTAGTAGTCTATAATAGTATAAAGGAAATAAAATTCAAACATTAAAATGCAAACCAAACCAGTCTCCAAAAAAAGAACAAAGTTGATCCAACACAATTCAGTTCTAACAAAAACACATGTTTTAGCTCAGTGTACGAGGTATACTGGGTATACCTGGTATACTGGAAACTCAGTGTCTAGTCAAGTATGTAACCAGTAACTCTGCCTGGACTTATTTGGGATACATTAAAAAAAAAAAGTTGCACTTGTAGAAACCAAATGTGGCTGCTGCTGCTAACAACACACACTGACTGAACGACAGCTTTCAAGCAGCAGCAGTACAACACCAGCCCCACTCTGAGCCTCCTGTGTTTACACTGGAGCAACACAATGCATGCACGACCAGAGAGAGAGACAGACACACACACACACACACACACACACACACACACACACACACACACACACTAACTGCTAACACCGAGGCCTGCACACACAGTAAGTCAAGTAACCCGATACACATAGTGGACAAAGTAAAAGACAAATAAAACTGTTGTCTATCACTTTAACCGCCTAAATGACCCCGTGTGGCTCCAGTAGGCAGCGGTGCGATGCCCTAATATGGTGATGGTGAGGCGCGCGACGCCACACGGTGAAAACAAGTCGACATTCGGGTCAAGCGACACTCGGGCTAGTACTCACCAGGTGAAACTCCGTCTGCTTCCCCTGTGTGTTTTATCTGTGGCCGGAGCAGATTAAGCCGAAAAGTTAGGATGGAAGTGGAGGTGTGCAGAGGACGACGACGGGGAGAGATTCTTGGTGGGTATTTCGGTTTCGCCTGGTCAAACACAAGTATTGTCACTTCCTGGTTCTCGCAGGTATGTGGGCGTGTTTTTCTCCAACGGCAGGTGTGCTGTGTGCAGGGCTGCAGCCCCTGCTGTAGTTTCGACACGTGACTCCCCTTTTTTGGGTGCGGGAAGGTGGTGACGCGCTAATGAGTCACCCATCCTGTAACCTGAACGTAACACGGTGACTCAGTTTACTATCGACAAATCAAATAGTAACAACAACCAAACTGAACGGAAATCATGAGCTGACCAGGAAAAAAGGTAAAGGAAGACGTTTAAATCTACTGTTTTCTCAAATTAATAACATAGCTTTTCATCCGAGACTAATGGGACATCTGTAATTAACAAATAACATATATTATTTGAAAATAAATACAAAAATAATGAAAAACTACAACAACAACATACAATTAAAATACAATAAAAAAATAAATAAAAGAATGTCATGTTGAAATAATTACTAAATTAAATACTGGTATTATCACTTCCTCGATTGAATTTTACGTTTTCACATGTAACTGGACAAAAAAAAACAAATCTATATATACATAGACCGTCAATAACCCGTTTAGAATACAGTTATTTCATTTATTGATCCTTAAATTGGCAATAAAAGTTTTAAAATGTTCTAATCCATAAATAAAAAAGGTCACATTTCGTAATTTAAAAAAATGTATATAAAATATTAATGATAAACATGATAAATGATAACAATGGATGTCAATGAATGAATATCTTTCTTTCTTTCTTTCTTCTTCACCTCAGTTTCTCAACTTGATTTTTTCCCCCTACGAATCACTTTGAATACCAATGCAAATACTCACTGATAGTGACCATATTCATTAACCAAAATGGTGCCACTCTGTTGTTTGCTATTACTCATGTATTCACGGACATGGTACAAAATCAACGGCGGGCTGGGATTTTGGTGCTCGTCTGACTGGTTCACCCTGCTCAGGTCGAGACCCTGGACCACAGAACAGCTGGTGAACTCGTGTGATCCTCACACCAGCCACTGTATCGTCTCGTGAGTTTGAGTAAAAGCTGTATTACATCTGATGACATACTATGGCTGAGAGGGGTAACAGATTCACAAATGAAATCCCTGAAGAAAATATTCTTCAGTACTGCAGATACGTGTTTTATATATATATATATATATATATATATATATTTGCCCACAGTAGTGTGTAAAGTTTCACATGATGTAAATTCGCAGCTTAAGTGCCGACTACCTCAAAATCACAATAATAAAAAAAAACTAAAAAAAAAAAGAGAATAAGCAAATGTACTTTGTTAATTTCCACCTCTGGCAGATGTTTTGATCCAAGTCAGATTAACCTAAATCCTCTAAAAACCTGCAGTGTTGGCTTCACACTCCGCTCTGTAAAGCCACCAAGACGGACACGGGACATCACTGCACATCAGATATTAAATTGAATCGAATATGGTCATTTTGTTGAGCGGTCGGCCCTGTAAACAAACAAACAAACAAACAAAAAGAGACCTCGTGTGCTCAACCGTTTGCAGGAGTGGACAGGGCACACGTGCAGAACCCAAACCTTACACTCACCGCCTACTTTATCCTCCTCATACAGTCGTGTGTATCATTGCTGCGCCCCCTTGTGGTTGAATAAAATATGGCAACTGATGTGAGCGTTTTATTGTAATTATACACACTGCAGTGATTTATTATAATATCATAAAATGTTGGATATACATAATACACTACATTTTAATTCTCAAAAAAGAATGAAGACATAAGAACATAAAATATTAATTTATTTCACAGATACAAGTTTAAAGTATTGCTATATTACAGTTGTGGGGCCTATAAATCACGTAAAAGCGCAGATTTTCAATAATTACAAGGCAAAAAAAGAAGGCGGTTGATGAAAGTACAATATGTTCATTATTTACCTCCAAGCAGGCATTAGTTGTAATAAATCCCAGTGAAGATGACATGTACGTTCTCCAGATTAATGACACAGGAAGGTTTGAGAATAGAACAAATGAATAATTATCTATTGTAATATTGATTTGTTTGATGCAAATTGGGATTCTAAAATTAGTTTTACATCAAGTTCATGAGGGTACAAACTCACGCATTTTTGAATGTCTCGACAGAAGAATCTTTCATTCAGATTCCTGACTCCTGAATGATCTCAAATCGGCTCCATGTAATTCCATGATTTCAAAGCGACAGTATTATTTTTCCCTGTAGCTGATTAAGTTACAAGACAATCTATTTCCTCAGGGATCCAGCCGCTGAGAACATTTGCATGGAAATTCACACGTCCAAGAGGGGAGGTCGAACTCAATTTTCTTTGTTAGCACTGTTAAATTAGCAGCAAAGTGCAAATAACAAGAGAGGAAACAGCATCGTAGTGTTGTACATTAATACAGTGGCTCCGTGATCTTAACTCACCGAAACACAGACTGTATGTATGTATCTGTTATTAATGGGAGTTTCTAATCAAGAACCAGTGATTTGGCACATGCACTTTGACTAAAAGAAGGAAAGTCAGAGAGGCACAAGGTGATGCTCACAGCGGTGAAACTGCTTGTAGTTTGTTTGTGTCACATTTAAACTGTTGTGAGGTCCTGATGTCTCAACACTGTGGGGCTCGGAGGTCAAAGGTCAGAAGTCCAGGTGGCCCCTCACTAGAAAACAAAGAAAGGTTATTAGTTCCCTATATGTCATTTAGATACCAAAGGACAACAGTTGGTGTTTTTGGATGATTTAGCGGCCCAAATATACAAAGCAAAGAAAGTGGATTGTGTGCCCATCCGATCCCAGTTGTTTAAAGGTGCAGGACAAAAGTAGCATGCAAAACTAGAAAGAGAGGTATTCCGCATCCAAACAAGGTATCGGGGCTCAGGTCAGGTTTAGTTTCAGTTTAGTTTTTAAATGTGATTTACAGAGAAATCTCTCTTTCTCTCTCTCTCTCTCTCTCTCTCTCTCTCTCTCTCTCTCTCTCGCTCTCTCTCTCTCTCTCTCTCGCTCTCTCTCTCTCTCTCTTGATTTTCATACCTTACTGAAACAACTGAAAAGCATTGGCCGCCTGAGAGGAAGGAAACACATATTCTGATACTTAAAACACTAAGACAGCTTTTGGAAATAGGAAGTGTAATCAGTGACTCATTGGGGGGAAAAAAGTGCAAAAACACTGTCATGGTCCTTTTCGGTTGATGATTAAAAACACAAGACAAATGGCTGTCACACAAGTCAAAGGCCCAGATTTCCCTTTCACCCTCACCACGCTGTAGTTTTTAGTTTTTGTCAGAGGCTTTCAGATCAGATTAACTCCAACATCTGCAGCCTGAGTAGAACTGCTTAATGTGGGCTGAAGAACCGCTTCATATAAGCCCGAGTGAGGATTTGGTGGTTATGTAAGAGAAGTGCTGTAGAAAGGGGGATTCGAGGAGGTTTCTCCGGCTGACACAGACTTAAGGACTGAGGGGCGGTGGGGTAGGGGCCGTCTCTCGCCTGAGTCATGCAGCATTGACGTCACAGGATGCCAGCGGGGGCCTCTAGTATACCCAAGCGCTACCACCACCGAAGAAGAAGAAAGTTCCAGGAAGAGGAGACAAATCGCAATCTGCTGCATGCTGGGATAGCGGCAGAAGATTACTCAGTGTCTGCTGCTCATGCAACTGGGAGTCATCGTCAGGACCCCTGTGCTTTTTGTTGATGCATAGGCAGAAACAGTGTCTTTTCCCAAAGAGAAGATCAGAGACAACATCAATGGAACAGTCTTTGGATGTCATTGCTTACAGTTTGCGGACGCTGGGACACAAACGACTGTTCAACTCCAGCTGGGTCCCCTGGGTGAGTCTGTGTGACGCTGAAAATGCAGAGACACCCAGTGACCCCTGGATTCATCGTGAAGGATGTTCCCAAACACACCAGTGCAACAAAGTATTAGGCCCACTGTCATCATTATTTTTTCCAGGAAAAAGTTATTAAGTCATTTTTCAAGAACATTGTTGGAATATTACAAGATATTTATCTTGTATTAGTTTTCGCTTAATTTGCTTAATATGTTAAAAATACCAATTTTATATTTATATTTTAAGTAAACAGGTGAGAGCTGTCAAAATAAGGGAAGAGCTGATACTCTGCCAATAAATACCTCATTATTCACCCCCAAAAAAATGTATATGGATTATATCAGATGGTTGTGCAAAAATCAGAGAATTTGGGAAATGTGCGGTTTTGCTTTCTTGCACAGAGATGAGGATATTGATAGCCAGCAGCTGGTTAGCTTAGCTTAGCATAAAGACTGGACGCGGGGGGAAACAGCCAGTCTGGCTCTGTCCAATAGTCACAAAATCCACCTGCCAGCACCTCTAAAACTCACTGATTAAGTTATACCGTGTGTGTTTAATGCGTAAAAAAAAAAACCCACACAAAGTGTAAAAACAGCAAGTGACGGTTAAATAATAGATTTTCTCTCGGGGGTTGCAGTGACGTCCTGAAGTTTTATTATCACCAGGAGTTTGCCCAGAAACTTGTTTTTTGTACAGGTTAAACAACTAAAGAGGTGCTGGTAGGCAGATGTGTTTACCTTCAGAGGGAGCCTGGTTAACCCCCCCCCCCCCCACCCCCCCACCCCTCCCCCAGGCCTTCAAAAACTCACTAGCTCTATCATGAAATACAGGTTACAACATCTTTATGCTTCAGTTTAAGATATCATTACTTAGAGTCTCAGTAATGATATCTTAAACTGAAGCATAAAGTCCTGCGAGCAAACTGTTTTGCCTTGGTCTAAGTCTTAGACCAAGGTCTAAGTAGACCTTGGTCTAAGTCTTAAACCTTGGTCTAAGTCTTAGACCTTGGTCTAAGTCTTAGACCAAGGCAAAACAGTTCAATACATGGGAGTTTCAGCCACTCTGCTGTGGCATCTGCTCGTCATAAAGGAGAAGGTTGTATGTTGATTAATGCCATGTATTTAAAATCATTTCATACCAAGTAGACGTCCAGTTCAGAGTCTGAGTGGCTCTCGTTGAGACACGGCACAGGATCGTCCAGAGCGATGGTTGAACTGGAGGCTCGCCGGGCTTCACTGCAGCATCAAAACACACGGGGACATTCAGAAGTGTAAAGATGTAAATGAGCACACGAACATTTGACTTTCTGCTTTATAACTTTTGACATTTTACTTGTAAGGAAAATGTGAACATACGGTAGGTCATTTTAATTAAACAACTAATGAAAAAATGAAAAAAATGAAAATGAAAACAAAATAATTAGTGTTTTTCCCTCAACTTTACTCACTCTTAAGTTGAATGAAGGATCAAATTAAACCGGAATTCCACAAAAAAATAGTTTTTTTGAATTATACAAAAAGTAAATTGAAGTCCGCACAGATTCTCCTCATTCATATGTATTATTTTTCATTTCTGTATTAATTTTGACCACATGAGCCCTTTGCAAGAAAAATTAAAAAATGCCTCCATATATGCACTGTACAGGATACAAATAGAAAAGAAATGTATTTTTCTATTGCACATCCTTTAATATTGTCACCGCTCAGTTCAATAGCGGCTGTCTTCCTTTTTGTGAATGTGAAAAAAATCAAACAATCTCAACTTTTGTGAATTCTTGAAAATCCGACTTGTTAAAGATACAGAACCTAAATGTGAGAGCTGCACGTGTAAAGCACCTGTTTTCAATGTCCTCTTCATCGTTTCCTGTGGACTCGAAAGAAACTCTGGGAAGGACATCCGGTTGCTTGGAGGAACTGTAAACTGTTGTAACAAGCAAAAAACATCAATAAGTAAATCAAGCAAAGCCTCCTCTTAAAACCCGACAGAGATGTTTACTAGAATATCATATTAAATGCCTTCCTTACGCTGACAGTTTCCATCCAGGTTGTCCAAGCTCTGGGCCTTCTTCTCTTCCTTCTTCTCTTCCTTCAGCGGGGACAGAAACTCCTGGGAGGCAGACTTTGCCGCATAAAAGGAAGTCCTCTTCCTCCTCGAAGACGCTCCTCTTAAAGCTGAGGGACGCGGAGAAAGGAGCGGGGGGGGGGTTTGAAAAGTGAAGCTCACTGATCTCACACAAGAAGACAGGCGTCACGTCAGCTCAGCGACTTACGGTGCAGCTTTTTGAAGACGGTCGAGCCCATGAAATTCAGAAATCGGTCCGCGTAAAAACCGGGCCTGTGAACCGACACCGTGTCCTGAGAAGCAAAGAAATGGCGTCAGACGCACACACGTGAATGCGGTTGCGTGGGAATAGAAACACACAGCAAGGAGGAGGAGGGTGTGCAGTCACGTACCCCGTCATGGACAAGAGCTTTCCAGGAGTGTTCCACCTTCTTGATGAACCTTGAAGATTTAATAATAAATAGGTATTTCATCACCTGTTCAACTGTTGTAATCATACATACACTGTGTGTGTGTGTGTGTGTGTGTGTGTGGAGCCTGTTGGCACACAGTGAGTGAGCCAAGAATAGACTTTTTCACTGTTAAATTGAAATCAATTGATACATAAATGCAGACTATTAATGTTGAGGCGCAGATATAAAAATCAGTGAGATGGCATATGACAGGCAAACACTAAAAAAAAGTAAAGAGAATACTGTAATATGAAAGCTACAAATTAAAAGCTTCAAGCAATTAATTGTATAATTACATTTTAAAATGTGATTTCTAATTAATCGTTTAGTACAGAATACTTAAATCAAGCAAAACTAAATATTTGAATTTAATTTCATTCAAATATTACAATTATAATAAAAGAAAATGTATCCAAATAAATAAATGTGTGTATATGGTGAGCTCACCTGTAGGACTGAAGGATGTCGATGATTCCTAAAAAGATAAGAAGACTCTCATCTTTATGTTTGGCAGGAATTCCACCCAATCTGAAAAAAAAAGAAGATGTGTTATGAATAACAGAAATGTGACAGACCTTATAATTTTCTCAGTTTGGTTAAATAGTTAACAGTGCACATTTTTTAAAAGCTTTAAATGGTTGCTATAATGCTATCTGCAGGAGAATCATCTCCATAGTCAAATAGATGTAATTTGAACCGGCTCACACTATTGTGGCAAATTTCTCAAGAGTGAGCTTTTGTTCATGGGAGAGCAGTTTGTGTAAGAAGAAAGAGCAGAAGAAGAGACTTGAGAGAAGGACAGAGAGACCAGAATAAGACCTCATCCAAACGTACTAATATGAAACCGAGCTGAGAAATGTGACGTTAAAATAAAAACCAATTCTCACGTGTCGTCGTCAGCCACCGGTTCGGGGCCCTTCGCGTTCCCCTGGATGGACTCGAGGGCGGTGGAGTAGAGGACTTTCTGCCCCTTCCTGCTGTCACATCGGCTTTCTCTGCCCAGCGGCTTCCGGTCTGCAACGTGAATCCCCAGCAGGAGACTGTAGTCCATGATCTTAAAGCTCTCCAGGACCTGGCGACAGACGGAAAGTGGACGTAAGCAAAAGTAAAAAAAAACAGTCATAATGGGGCTGACAAGCCTGTCCTGTTTCATTAACAAGTCATTAGAATGCTTATTTTTTGGTATTCTGATATCCTCTAGCTGTCTCACAACAGCAGCATCAACGCACAGAAGGTGTGGGATACAGCTCATCAAGCGTGACCTCTGACCTCCGTGCAATGAAGGCGGTAAATGGTCTCAAACTGTCCTTAATCTGGGGTTTCATGTCACCTTCTAGGTGTTCGTGCAACTATTTTACTCCGAGATATTATATATTTAATAATGAGTGGTTGACAAAACAAGACACATACCTGTGAGTTATTTGAACCACCCACTGTAAACATTCCTTAAACAAGCTTTATATTGACCCGTCCCACACCTAAGCTGGTCCCAATTATAAGCTCTAAACCTTGATCTGCAAAGCAAAAGCACAGAACAACCTAATCCTCAATCCCCCTGACTAAACACTGATGTCATGAAGTAACTCCTGTAAACAAAGAGGCCTTTACTTTCCACGTGTTACCTAATACAGTAACTGAGGTCATGCGAAGAGGCCCAGTAAGAGCATGTTACGCCCCAGACTTCGTGATCCAGAGTCCAGCTGTACAGGCTGTTCCTACCAGTCAGGTGCTTCGCGCCCTTGGCCGTTAATCCTCCATCAAGTGGCCACTGTTGTTTCACACTAATGAAATAACAGGCGCTAATGAGGCCATCATCATGGTTACACAATGTTATCTAAGGGGCAGAGCGGTGCCCTGATCACTGGCTGAATTCAGTGCAGGCCGAGAGATTTAAACCCACTATTGGGAAACTATTGAGCTTTCCTTGTGGACTCTTTGTGATACGCGTACACATTCAAAAACCCACCCATACTAAACTCAGTTTCTTTTGCTGACAATAATCAGGATCATCCCAACAGTCAACTCCCCGAAGAGGGTTTACAGTAGCTAACTAATTATTTCGCTGGCTTTCCAGACTATAAACTATCTCCCTATGGCCTTTCCATTGGAGCCACCTTCCGGCCACAATGTTTACTCTGACGCAAGATATCTCAAAGTGTAACAGGCAGAATCCCATGAATGTCTCTGACGACATTCCTGCTCCCCTGAGGATAAACCCTTTTGATTTCAATGACCCTCAGACCGTACCACTAGCACCACTTCAGCATGTGGTTTGTTCTGTCCAACAATATATTTTGGACTACAATGAATAGTTTAGCCTTTAGACTTTTAGTCCTGCGAGACAACTTCCTGGAATGTGAAATTGAATCAAAGTGAAGTTATGTGAACAGACCTGGCAGTCCCTCTGCAGGGTCTTCATGAGGGCGTTGTAGGTGTCCGGGTCGAAGTGCAGGCCCTCGTGCATCTCCTGGAAGTCCAGGTCTTTGAACGTGGGCGAGGATTTGACGCGCTCTTTGCGCGAGGCGCGGCGCTTGTGCGAGGAACCCTTCAAGTCGTACTTGTAGTGCATGTTGATGGCGCGCGGCAGCACGTTGTTCATCACCACCACGCGGGTGGTGACGCTGCTGCACTGGATGCAGTACAGGCCGTAGAACTTGGGCAGCAACGTCCTCGGATTCTGATTCAGATTCTACAATAACGGGGATAAAATGTTCAATAGAAACGTCAAGACATTAATAATGCTATTGTTTTGCTTGTGATCAAGTCAAGCTGCATTTAAGTCACATGAAAGTTGATCATTATAGATAGATAGATAGATAGATAGATAGATAGATAGATAGATAGATAGATAGATAGATAGATAGATAGTTAGATAGATACTTTATTAATCCCGCAAGGGGACATTAGATTATAATAGATATAATAGAATAGATTAATAAGAAAAATGCACAATATATACAACAAATACAATAATAATATTAAATTAAATTAACTAACAAAACAAAACAGTAGTGCAAAGATGTAGCCAACAAACAAACAACGGTGCTATAGTTGAGTGGTTGATTTGGCCAGAGGGGATTTATTGTACAGTGTTATTGCAGAGAAATTTATTTATTTTAAAATCTGCAGGTAGGGGGAAAGAAGGGGAGGTTTTTAAATGTATCTTTCATTTCAGAGGTACCCTGTGAAGTGTTTTGACCTTTGGTAGCCTTGTTTGTGGAAGAAGAAGAAGACGCACATGCGATACATATTTCTGCTGCTGCTTTCATGCTATCGACAGTTGATTTGTGCGACCACACAAAGGAGTGTAGTAATGTGCAAACAAATGGAAGGAACCAGTTTTAACTACAAAAGCACATCACTGCCACACCAGAAAAAGAAAAACGCATCAGTATCATGTTATAACGTGAAAAGTTGAGTATTTTAAGAAGACATTTTCACGTTACGTCACTACTGTGTTTTATTTATTAAACTGCACTGCAACTTTTATTCTATTTTTTTTTTAGCTTTTTAATGTTTTACTGACTGTTTTTAATGTGTAAATGAATGTTCTTCATTGTTTTTAAATCTTCTTTTCTTTTGCATTATGTTTTGATGCTTTTAATGGTTTTATGTGAAGCACTTTGAATTGCCTTGTTGTTGAAATGTGCTCTACAAATAAACTTGCCTTGCCTTATTACAACATACAAATATACAATTTATGATGAAGTTATTGTTGTAGAATAAAATGCTTCAGGTCATCATATGACGGGCGGGGGGGTCGTGGGGGAGGGGGGGGGGGGTGGACTCCCCATAATATGTGCCACAGGGCACCTTTATGTCCAAAATGTCCCTTTTAGTTTGCCAACAATATGCGCTGGCTTTGAGGAAGGAGCTCACCATGTAGTAACCAGGAAGCAGCTTCTGCAGGAACTCGGCCTCTTTGTGCTGCACCGTCTTGATGATGAACTCGTCGTCGCTGGTGAGGTAGAACCAGGAACTGCTGGCTCCGGGGTTGGACAGCTCGATCAGTGGCTCGTTACACATGGAGTACTGAAATGTCAAGAAACGATGCAACAGTCTTTAACAGGAAGACGTGGTCGTGACGCAGAACCACGACGTGTGAATTGCCACACTGACCAGATAGTCGTCTGGCTTGATGCCAAACAGCTCTCGGAAGTAGCGAAAGGCCAGCGGCGCGTACGTTTTCAGACGGAAATCTGGGTAGTGATGTGCTGGGGTCAGGTTGCTGCCCTCGCTGCGGAGCAGAAAATAATGCATGTAAGTTTAGGAGAGTAAAAAAAATTAATATCGGTGCACAACAACAGAGCAGTAGCTGTTTGCAGCATACAGGCCTTTTTCACAGAAGACATTTTCACATGGCACAGGAGGAAAAGTGTGTGCAGATGTAAATAATGTGATTTATGATGGCTGAATTCCATTCAGCTTCCATACAGCTTCTTCAGTTTCAGGGTCCTGCTACTGTTCACGCTGGCTCTCTCCCACACTCGAATGGACCAGAGCCATTGTCAATGATATTAGTAACACTTAATGTACGCTTTATGTCACAATGCCTGCTGTGAAAAATACCTATTGCTGAAATGTGTGGTTTTCTACTCAACCACAAGCAGGGTAATCAGGTTGTAAACTTCCAAAGAAGTGACTTCCCTATTTTCTTCACATTAAGGATGCTGGTTGCATCTGCATACTGTTTATATATTTGCAATAAAGCTATGTTAATTATTTGATAATATTTGATTTAATGGATCCCATAGTATGTTAATAATGTAACAGGAACCTGTAAAATGAAGCATTACAAAGTATTTGTTTAGGTTAACAGTAATTCAAGTTTGTCCATTTTCTTTTGTAAACATAAGAAAAATGCTTTAAAAGTGCTGGAAATCATTTAAAGACCAAGTTTCGGTTCTTTCAGCCGTACAAACACAACAACATTGCCCTCCTCGTCACTGTGGTGAACCACGGACAGATATTTCAAAACTTCACCAAATAAAAGCAAACTCTCTGGATGTACTAGATACCACTGGAGGGAGGTGAAAAATAATGTTTCCTTTATGTTTATTAAAGCTATTAGAAACATTATTTGTTGAAATTCTCTTTACATCCTGACAGCAATCAATAGATCTAATAAAAATCTAGGATCTGCGGCAATGTCAGGACCGTAATATTGAACGGGCTACCTGCCTCTCTACCTGTGCCACTCATTTAAAGCACGTTTTTTTCTTGCGGACTGTCTCCAATGTTACCTACCCAAACTTTAATCCGAACTTAACTTTCATTTTGTGCATTAGCTGAAGGTCAACAATAAAAATGAGTGAAAATGAGAGGCCTACCTGGGCAGGAAAACGCTCTCCACCACGGAGAAGTCCTGCATGAGAACATCTCTGTCCGGCTTGGAGCTGAGGTTTCCCACAGCATAACCGATACCCAGCTGAATGGCTCCTTTCAGGGCCGCTGCCGTGGGCTAAATGGGGAGAAGAAGACACATTTGTTTAAAAAAAAGAAGGGAATCGATTAGTTCTTCTATTGATAATTCCCTAACCTTTTACCAAATTCTATTGCAATCTGTGGAATAGTTTTCAGCACCGCTAGCAGTGCTGCTCGTGGGATGGTCGCTCCATCCAGATCCAACAGAGTGGTCAGTCGGCTGTTACTGGACGGATTGCATCGAAATATAGCTCAGACATTCAACATGTAACGGGCTATGTTCCCACTACAAGCGTCAAAAGCCAGCTATATTGTGTCACATAGTGTGAGCCATGCATTAGTGCTTAGGATCCAGCCTGGGCACCATGAATGTGCACAATTCAATGGACGGCCATATCTATTTATTGAGCTATTTATGGTGCAAAGAGGTGGACTGATCAACAAACGGACATTGACATCCCTAGAACAAAACAAAAAAAAAACATTTTAATAATGAATAAATTAATTTGTTAAGAGAATCAAATGTTTTGATGGTAATACGTCTGCAACACAAGCCCCTGATAGCCACAATAGAAAAGTACTTTAATGTGGAGACAATCTGACCAAAGCATGAGGTACCTAATATTAATATATACTAAAAAGCACAGTACAATAAAATAAAACGTGACATTTTTCATTGATCTTATGAAGTCATTTTCCTCCGACAAACTGAATTGCAGTGAAATATCTCTGCAAGCCAAAATCCAAAGCTAATCAACCCAATCTCCTCTCTTTCACCACCGCTCTTTTTCCTCCATCAATAAACAGCTGTTACATAACTGACTAACAAAAACAACACTCAGCTGCAGGTATGGTGTCACTCTCATACAAGGAAATGAAAGATTTCTGTCTCTTCATAACAAAAATGTTTTCCCGTCTTAAAGTAAGAAATATACTGAGAGGTTTTGATCACAAGAATTAGGAAGACTCATAAATATGCTTTCTGTGTTTTTAAGAGGTAAATGAGTCACGTGTAATACTCTGTACTATTTTGTTCTTAGTAGTGTGTTTGAATGACTTCACATGTTGATTTCAACAATGATTCCGCAACAGCAACATTCGCAATCTTCAAAATCGTGGACGTTTGAGATCTTTCCTTCTTTGGAAAGCATGACACAAATTAATAATGACATCTGCTTACCTTTTTATGATCCTTTGACGCTTTACGGTTTTTGGTTCCTCTTCCTACACTGTCTGTGGTGGTGGTTGACATCTTTTGGACACAGAGAACTCAATGAGAGGGAAGCTCGGCGATCCTTCCTCCAACTGTGAGGTTGACTTCCTTCTTTCCTCTCAATGATGAAAGACCAGACGCAGTAATTCACCTTGAAAATTGGCTTTACCGAAACTGCATTTTCCAGGTGCACCGCTCCTGTAGAGGTGAGTTAGAGAAGAAGAGGAGTCACACAGCGAGCAGCATTTGCATGAATGTCAGTGCAGAGCACATTGCGCCTTGTCAGAACCTGCTCTTCTTCGACTGATTACCCATGGTGCATTAGCGTTTCGCACAATCTCGTCTATAGTGTGTCTGCAGAACGCGCGTATGACTTACTGAGCCTTGTAATGTGCAGACCTCTCGGTCCGGGGCACTGCTGAGTTCTGAGGGCCCACCGGGGTTTGTTTCAGTCTTTAACTCCAGGATCCCTCCCAACAGCCCTTGATCCTCATTAAGAAGGATTGGAAAACCATTACATGTCAAATTCCCCTGTTTTATAACAGTGAGCAAAAAAGGGCTCAGTGCTTTGCTGATCACTTATATAAATGATGTGACCCTCAACTTCCTGAACAAGCCGGGAGTGATTACGGAGACAGCAACAACAAATGAATTGACCTCTACATCACTTTGTGTGGGGATTGCTGCTGCAGAAATATTGCATGGAAAAAAAATCCAATTTGTTCATGAAATTAAAAATATTTCCTCTTGTCATACATTTGCAGTGGGGTCGATTAAATGTCAGTCAATGTAAACTGGACTTTAACTGGAGTTTGTCAACATTTCTTTATTCTAGCATTTTGCAAGCTTGAGAAATGTTTATATAAATGATTACACGTGTTATGGATTAAAAAAAAAAAAACGGAAAACAAACACTGCTGCAACAATGGCTTGGAATTAGCATGCTCCACAGAGGCCAAGTCAGTGTCATTAAAACTTGTTGATTACTTATTATGCCAATCGGGTATATTGGGGATATTGCACTCATAGAGAGGCAGTGCAGTTGAAATTAACCAGAATTGGTATTTGAAATGTAAATGTATTTATTTTGGTCTGTTCAGTTCTGTAGAAAGTAATGCAAAAACAACATTTTACATATAGTGTGCCACTCATTTTCAGTTCCTCATGAGCTTTTCCATAAAGAAACACAGCACATTCCTCATAAAATCACATTGACATATTGAGCCTCATTTTGAAATAATCTTTGGATACTTTCAGGGAGTAATTTGTTTTTGACCTCATACGTGATCTGTGCAGTTTTAAAATCTACCAAGTCAATAATTATGGCCCTCCTTTGAAGAATAAAAAGTGGAGCTGTATTTATTTTACGTGTTATGTGAAGTCTATTATTAATTTATAATATATATAATAATATAATATAATTAATATTAATTATTAATAATCACTTTCAAAAATGTGATTTCTAACACTTATAAGTTACAAGTTATCTAAATCTGTCAAAAGGTTGCCAAAGGTGTTGTATTTTAGTCTTGCTTAAATTCCGATGTCGTCAAACAGACTCTTCAGAAGTTTCAATTCTTTTCCACAGTTTCAAAATGTTTCAAATTATTCACAGAATTTAACATCATCTGCAAAAAAATAATAATTCATTTGTTATTGTTATTTAATTATAATTAATTAATCATATATCACAAACACTGAACCGTAAATAAACAATAATAGGCCGAACACGGAGCTCCACGATTAACCTTTAACCCTTTTGAATTGATGCTATTTATCTGAACATATTGATACCGAATGTTCAGCCAGCTACTGGAGCAGGAGTGCGCTGTGTTCAGCTACCTGCCGTACGGAGAGCACACGAGTGCTGAAGGTGAGCTTCCTAAATTGTTTGTTTATCTTTAGGGCCTGTGATGACTCAAATTACACAAATGTTGGCTTGCGAACCATGAGAAGTTCCTACGAAAACATCTTGTTATGTCTCGAACAAACCGGCAAATCCAGATCCTGACAGAGAGGCCCCTGTTTATTTTATTAATGCTGCCCCAGGATGTGGAATTGTGGTCTGACTCAGGAAGAATGAAACTGTTTCACGAGGTTCATGATGAGAAGGTGCGTTTCCCTTCGCCGGGGGTTGTTTTGCAACGTATTGAGTTGGAGGCTGACGAGTTTTAATCTTTTTCATAACGAGACTCTATGATTAGTGGCTCGAGTGAATGGGACTAATTATATGTACGTGCAGCCTTTGATAGTTCATTTCAGGTTTCCTCCGCAGCGCTTTACATATTGAAATCACACGGAATGACGCAACAGCTCAACGCGGCTGAAAACATGTTGGATTAGGCATTCGTGAGAGAATTTGTTTTCCTTCAGCATATAAGAAAGATTAGACGTATGGTTCTCCATTCAAAACGAGGACAAAAAAATAAAATTCCTAGTCTGCTAATTGCTGAGTAATAACACTAACACGACTGCTAAATAATACAAAATAAAACACAAGAAAAAGCATTTAAAATACAACATATTCCATCCTCAGTGGAGACCACGGTCTTCAATTTGAACACGAACATGAATATTATGATCATTCCAACTCATGAGGATGACTCTAAATGTTACAGACACCTGTAAATATAATGTTCAACAGAACCATATACAGCCTCCTAAATGACTGTACAGTTGGATCAGCATCTTGTGAAAACATTAGAACCTTTAACAACACGATGGCCATCCTAAAGGAGGATTCATCCCAGGGCTGTGGAAGATTGCATTAGTTTGAGCTTTGGGCTGGAGTGTGTGTGTAAGTCAGGTGAACACAGGTGACTGTTTAAACCAACACACTCCCTCACATGCACACTGCAGCTCTTTTGCATACATGTAAACGTTGACAACCACTTTGAGCTCACTGCCGACATTTTACTTTCTCTCTCTCTCTCTCTCTCTCTCTCTCTCTCTCTCTCTCTCTCTCTCTCTCTCTCTCTCTCTCTCTCTCTGGCATGAAAGGAAGTGGCGGCCTTCATCCTCCCTATGATAGTATCATCAGTTCACTTTCCCCCCGAAATGGCACACACAAAACGCGTGACACCATAATGATTATTAAGGGTTCACAACAGGAAATGCACCAGCGGACCCACAGTTTAGGGTTAAACAGACCAAAGTGAAACAGGTGGCTTCAGCCTACAGCACTTCATGAAAGAGTTGTCAGGAGGAAAAGCGGCTCGGCAGAAATGAGCACACTCTGTGCCGTCTTACCTTAACGGGCATCGTCGTATGACGACAGGGAAGATGGCAGGTCAGTACACACGATACTCCGATGTGAACTCTGTGGCAGGCGGACTGATGTGTTGAGATGGGGAGCAAAGTGCTGCAGCAACTGTAGAGCATCCTCACCACTTCCTTCCTCCCGCTCTCTCTCTCTCTCTCTCCCTCCCTCTCTCTCTCTCTCTCTCTCTCTCTGTGTCTCTCCACCTACCTGTTGTATTATTGCTCAGAAGCTACATGAGTCAGACTGGGTTGTAGTCGTAAATATTGCTTCATAGAAATTTGTAGGAAGACTAGATGATGTTTTTCTTTACCCTTTTTTATACTGTTTATAATGCTATACTTTTTGAATTCCAAATGAGTTTTGCTGCCTTTGTGCAACCTTTTTTATCATTACCTTTTAAACATGTAATCTTTACTTAATCAGGCTGGATCTCACTGAGTTACAGATCTCTGAGAGAGAGCTGAGAACAAGAGAACAAGAAACATTCAGGAAATCAATCAGCAAAACGGAAGAACGCAATAAAATTAGGAATTAAAAACAGTTAGAAGAATCATAAAAAACATAATAAAGCTTTACAATCTCAAAGGGGTAAATGAAAGACTCTAGTTTGAGGGTCGTTTACAGTTCATTCCATTTAAAAGGTGCATGGTACCTGAAAGCAGTTCTGCCCACATTAATGCGTATTACATGATATCTAAGGTTAAGTAGTTACTGGACTTCAACAGTAGAGCTTTATAAGGCAATGACATGAGATGACGACTTCTTCTTGACTCTTGACAACAATGATGAGTCGGACATTTTCCATTAGTGATGAAGCTTAATTTGGTATGATACACAGGGTTAAAAGTGTTGATGGGACCGCATGACAATACAGAATATCCCCACAGTCAGGGACAGACATGGAGGTTGACTGCGCAATAGTTTTATAGTTGGAAGAAGACAGACATCCTTTCATTCTATTACAAGAAGCCCAGTTTGATTTTGGATCTTTTTTGAGTCAAATGTCGAATATGAATCTTGGATGGCGGGAGCTAAGTATTTGTATGACTCAGCAAGAGTAATGTGAGTGCCATTTAAAGTTTTATTGCACCATAGTCAGTGTACTGTGTGTATTTAATGTGTGAAAGTCAATTATTCATATGATGATAATGATGGGAACATTGTACGCTGGCCTTAACTATGAATTTGTTGATGGAAATAATGTTTAAGATGGTTAGAGATAATATTGGCTACTGGTTTTGGAGCCGCACATGTTATAATTAGAACTATCTATTTTAGGGGTCATTTTGTTTTTGCCTTTCTTAGAGAGAAGACAGGAAATGAGGCGAGAGAGAGAAATGACATACAAGACCTCCTCACCTGGACTTGAACCAGTGACGTAATGTATTTAAGTACATTTACTCAAGTTCTGTAATTAAGTACAATTTTGTGGTACTTGTACTTTACTTGGATTATTGACATTATATGCGTCACCCAATTTCATTGGGAAATATTGTAATACAATAATGATAAAATACAATGCATTGTTAAAGATTAAAATCAGGGGTTCCCAATCTTGTTGGCTAGTGGCCCATTTACAGTTTCATTTTAATAAGTGACCCATTATGTCACAAAAACGCTAAGAAAAGAAAAGAATGAATACAGGTTTGTGTAGTTTTTCCTTTTCCCCTACCTTAATAATAATCATCTCACGACCCCTCAGATTCATCTTGTGTCCCTTTGGAGGGGCCCCGACCCCTAGGCTGGAAACCACTAGACTAAACTACCTAAATGTATCTAATAATTCAACATACTGTATTACAACGTGTCAGACATTTTTCTGTAGAATGGAGTACTTTTATTTTATTGATACTTTAAGAACATTTAACTGATTCTACTTATGGACGTTTACTTAAGATTCTGAATGCAGGACTTTATGTTAAACCTACGAAAGCGTATTGTTACATTTGTCACGGCTGGTGAAGACAGGTAACAAGGGGAAGGACCCAAAGGCAGACGAAAGCAGGCAGAATCAGTTTGAAGATTTTATGGGGAAATTGCAAAAACGTACAAGGTCATGAGGTAGGTACGGGTCAGAAACAGGCAGTCCGAACAGGCAAACTTATCAAAAAGTGTTTGGGCAAAGAATTTAGGAGTCAAAGTATCAGGCAGAAGGTCAGGCAGGTGGGTGGGTGACAGGGAAATAGATTACAAATGCTTCCACAAACTGGCGAGGAGGGCGTGGAAAAGGGCTGGTTACGTGTCTGCAGGGCTGATGGGGAAAGTGGGAACAGGTCAGAAGATGGGCGGGGCAGTCAGGTGATCGGGAAAGGAGAGCCTGGAGAATACAGGGCATGTGGCTGGAGAGGAGGGACAGAGGGACAGAACGTTGTTGTATTGGTGCTTTTACTGACGACCTCTATATGACCTACATGCGTTGCAAAGACCATCAGCAAGGAGATTGGATATGGCTATATAGTTATTCCTAGTGCTTGTCATTGGTGCCACAATTCTGAGCTCCGGTGGGGAGGAGGAGAGCTCGACGCCTGGCCCCGAGCAGAGCCTCACCTCACCGGGCCCCGCTGGGAGCCAACACCGACGCCACGCTGCTGGAGACCCGGGCCGTACTGCTGGGCCCCGCTGGAGGGAAGGGAGGAGCAGACTGTCAGACCCCGCTGCAGTAAAATGAGAAGTTTTGCAAAGCGACCCTGGTGCTCGGAAACACTACTGCTTCTGGCCACATAGGGACCCGCAGTAGCTTTAAGTAAAGGATGCGAGTGCTTCTTCCACCACTGACGTGAACCAGGGGACATCCTGATCACATGACCAGCGACTCGACCATTTGTTTATGGTGATATTTTGCCTGATGAAGATACATTAGGGCTGAAATGTTTGCCCTTTTCAGTCCAAAGGTTGAACAATTGGCATGCAGGCTTATAGTAAACAAAAAACTGCAGATTGTAATATCTGCTGATGAGCCAGCAGCAGTTCCTCATCATTATCTATTTTCACGCTCTCTCTCCCACAGTACCCGTCTACTGTGTGTCGCTCTCTTCCTCTGCCTTTGTCTTCCTCTCACTTCTGCTCATTTCAATTCCAATGAGCTTCGACGAAATTATTTGCATGTTGTACATTGAACACATGCTGCGTATTGTGAAAGCAAAAAGGGCGTGGACTGGAACGTGAGAGAGAGAGAGAGAGAGAGAGAGAGAGAGAGAGAGAGAGAGAGAGAGAGAGAGAGAGAGAGAGAGAGAGAGAGAGAGAGAGAGAGAGAGAGAGAGAGAGAGATGTTAGACCCGTCCTGAATGTTCAAAGTTCTCACGACACATCTCTGTGGTGGCAGAAAGACATATCTAATCAGCGGAAATGTTCTCTCTGGTCTCTCTACAGGCCGCTCATTAGCTCCCTTATTCTTCCCCAGGGCCAACGGCAAAGCTAAACACATGTTCATAAGGGGCTGAGATCAGTGTCCACTGTAGCGTTTGGCACAGTCATGTAATATTCTGCATGCACCATAAGCCAGACATGCATTGCTTTTGGAGGCTATGATGAGACACTTTTCATTGGCATGCGCGAGGAGCTCATGAAGTCATGGGAGCAATGTGAACAGAGCCCGGCATATAACTTAGTTTTCAGATACATATCATTTTAATATAGCAAACATGTCAGTGTTTCACTTTGACCTCTAGGGGTTGCTGTTGCTGCTTTGACACACCTGCCAAACCCTCCGATTCCAAATGGATCACTTCATATTTTCTCCCATGTGCGGTAATACTGCTGTACAGTAATACTCTGTACTCATCTGAGCCGCTGTGTACTACATTCCTGAATTACTTTATCCTTTGTTGTTCTTGTTCCTCATTTGTTTGCTCTTGCTTTTGCTATTTACTCCCAAGAATAATTCTCTTTCTTACCGCCTCGGCTCTTTTCCCACACTCCCCAGTCCTCTCCTGCAAAGCGGGGCAGAGGTTAAATTGTTGGAGGTTTGTTTTGGGAACACCAGAGGGGGACAGGCTGCCTGCGAGTCGGCCGTCAAGACGGTGACTCGAGGCCATCAGATATCAGCTCTGTGACCTCCAAGATTCAACGCATGACCTTTGGCCCACTTGGGCTGCAAGGCAGCTGTGAGGGTGAAGAGCTGCTGGTAAGATGTCCTGTTTCTCCCTACATACACCTCACTGGGCACACAGCTGAGGACGTGGCTCTGAATCTTTTAGATCTGTCCCCTCACGAGCAAGCTGAATACATGTCCATATGGTGTTTTTTCCTCCTTCTGATTCCAAACCAGTGTATTTCATATAAAGCATGTGCTGATATGGAATACAAACAAACATCTATTTTTTATAATATTTTTGTTTATTTTGCCCCCCCCCCCCCCTCCCTCCCCTCCCCTGTAATACAGCTGCACAGTAAAGTTAAGTCTGCACACTCGCAGGCAACTTTAGGTCAGTCAACATGTTGCTGCTAGAATCCTAAAAGACCAAGTCAACTGAATACATTATGCATGTCTCATGAAGGTATTTTTGTCAACATTTTTATACTAACGATTTTATTATATTTTGCAAAGCTTTTAAATTGCCTTTGTATATGAAATTGATATATATATATATATATATATATATATATATATATATATTATTTTTTTCAAATGTCATAGTGTTCAGACCCAACTGAGGCTGACTCATTTATCACACTTTGCGCGGCTGCTTCTTACACTTATTTTTTCCCACGTATGCAATAGTGTTCCCCAACACCTATGTATATACACAGACTTTGATTCGTAAATATGTGAAATAAATGTGCAAATGCTTGCTTGTGTCATTTCTAAAGAAAATACCTCACATCCCCACAGAGAGCCTTGAGCCTGAGGTTGAGAGCTTCACTGACCTTATAGGCTATAAGGACATTTAAATAAACATATCCAAAAGATGTGAGCTCATGTAACGGTTATGCCATGTCTTACTCATTATTATGCCGACGTAACTTTCCATAAAGGCCGCTCCATATACTGCTTTCATATGTCATTTGCTTTTCTGTGATATGTTATTGCACATATGAGTGTGCAACCCATCAAGTTGAAAGAATTACACCAAAAGCATAAATGAATTCTGATGTACCTGGTGAAGAAACTCTCAGCTGTGTGTGTTGTTATTCTCAAGGTTTTCTCTGACTTCAGTGTGCGTCGGTTTATTTGGGTGCAACATCTCTTCACGAGGCGTTTCACCACCATCGTCAACCACAAAGATTGTGGAAGTCTGAGTCACAGCACGATGACTCAGGAGCAGGGAAGTTGTTTTTAATTTTTTTATTTTTGAGCCATTTCTTTTAAAAACAGAGGCGTGTTTTGTTAACCTGTGATGTAGTTTTCTGTTGTAACCGCTGAGTTGGCGTTGAGGAGCAACCCGAATGTGCATTTATCTAAAATTTACAGGCACGTTTGTTGATTGCGACACATCTTTTTTTTTTGTGTGTGTGTGCGTTTCAGAGCAGAGTTTATTCCGTCAGCTTCACAAAGTCCTTCCCGTGGCAGCAGCCTGCGAGTGGATGGCTTCAGAGCGGCTGTGTTGATGCAGCTGTGCTCCTCAGACGCAGTCGGAGTCACAGACGGCCCTCGGTGCTGCTGGGAGGCTCTTCGACACCTAAAAGAAGCACACGGAGAGAGACAGGTCGGAAATGATTGAAATGCATCGTTGCTTAAAACTAAAAAGGCTAAAGAACGCATGGCCATCAGGGTTCATCGCTCACAATACTGCAGCCAGGATCCTGCAAAAAAAACAACTAAATCTAGCGCACGTACAACCACCACACTGAAATCTGTCTTTAGTTTGACTTTAAGGTGCTCCTCGTCCTTTTTTTTTAATTTCCCCACACCAGTGAACCCCTCAGGTTCTATACAGTCACTAAACACTAAACACTAAACACTAAACACTAAAGCACTAAACACTAAAGCACTAAAGCCCACAGTGATGCATTTAGTCCATGTGCCTCCGGACTCTTGAACAATCTCCCTGCAGAGCTGAGAATGTCCACCTCACTTACTTAAGTTTTTGGAAGAATTCTTAAAATTCACGTTTTCAAACCTTTACCGAGAAACTTGAAAAAATATTTTTTCAAGAAGCTTTATTTTTTTTTTTATGTTGCATCTTTGTGTCGTCTTTTTATTTTCTGTCTTACGTGAGCACATTGCATTGCATCGTTTTAGACACAAGGCACGATATAAATTCTCTAATAAGAAGAAGAAGATTGTTTTGATCTGCTTTTCCCTCTGGGTGGTCAGACGTAGAGATTTCCTTAGACATCACATTTATAGTTAGAAATTCAGAGAATAATATCCAAGCTTCAAACCCCCCAACGTACCTGTTTCTCCAGGTGGTCGATGTGTCGCAGGCGCCTGTCAATCGTTCTGTCTCGAGCTGACACCTCTGAGGTCAGCCTGTTGAGCCGCCGGGCCTGTTTCTCCATGATGAACTACAACACCACGGAGATGTCAAACGGTCGAGAAGAGACAAACCCGTCACGTCCACAAAAAAAAAACTGAAAACAAACGTGAGTCTACTACGACGCCATGACAACCACAAAACAGTGAGGTCTTTAAACGCCCTTGTGTCGGTGTCACCAAGACAATTACCACTTTGTGTTGTTTTATTTTTGCCCACCTTCATTGAGCCGATGTGGAGCTGAGTCTGACCCCCCGACCCCGGCTCGGTCAGGCTCTTCACCTTCTGGAGGATCCGGTTGGTGCGGCGCTGCATGGTTCCCTGCTCCCTCTCCAGATCCTCCAGCCCCTTCTGCAGATCTCTGGCCGCCCTCCACAGCCTGTCCCCCCTGGCACTCAGTATCTGCAGGTCCTTCCTCACCTCAAGAACAAAACGTTATCTCTTTCACAGTATCTGCATTTTCCTGATACAGTATTTCTCCCTGACTCACATTCTACTCTTTGAAGAACTTGCATCGACTTCATACTTGTTCCCGATATAGTCCCTCTCTCTAGAACAGCTTTAAAACCAGCTGCAGCAGAAGAACTCTCACTGACAATTTCGAGATTACGTTCTTGCCCAGAATCATTAAAAGATGTGGAAATCACTGCACTATATATGAAACATTGAGGAGCCTCTGTCACATCAGATCGCAAAGTTTCTTGCAGAACCAAATACTTCAGATGGAATCCCAGGGACAAGGAAATATGTAGAGAAATATACTTGTCATGTTAAGAATTTCTGCTTTTAATGTGATAGTGCAGCCATAAAAAAATCAATGGTTTCATCATTCAATCAAACAGGGAAAGGTTTTTGGGGTTTTGGCCCTGTAGGATGGGATTCCCGCTCACCTGCCTGTGAGTCCGTCCAGCCTGTAAACTCTGCTTGCGAAGGCTCTCGAGGCTCTCCGCGGCCCCGTCCAGCTCCGCTGCCACCTGCTCTCCCTGCCGCTCCAGCTGCTCGGCGTTCTCCACCAACCCCTGCATCAGGTGAGCCAGTCCCAGCGAGAGCATCCTCAGCTGGGACACGGGGACCTCACCTGCCTCCTGTGATGCGGAGGGACCACCTGGTGGAGGGGCACGGTGGGCCTGACATAGTCCCACCAACAAAAAGGACAGCCGCAGCGCTCGGCTCGCCCTCATACCCCAGGATTTCATCAGGGTGGAAACTCAAAGTCCCCTTCTGCCGGTCTAAAGGTCTAGATCCTAAATCTTGAGAGGCCAGAACCAGATCTGATCACCATACCAGATCTGTGGCTTCACACAGAGGCCGCTGCTTAAAAGCTCAGGGGAAGAATCCACATCTGCCGGGCCTCTAGAGTCCTGATGTGCATCGGGTGGTCCCCGAGGAGGTCTGGAGCTCAAGAGTTATAAAGGACCGAGGGATGAGGAGAGGGAGGAGAGCCAGACGGAGACGAGGGGGGAGTTCCCAGACCGATGCATGGACTATAGAATAGGAAACTGTAACCAGCGCTCTGAATATTTTATTTAAACTTTATTCACATATGCACACAACACATTATTGAATGATTCCCGTATGAAGGAATAAGGATTAGATTCTGTTGCTAATAAATGCTGATAAAGTTCATAATCAGAAGGGAAAGCTGCAGGTTGAGAGTAGGAAACATTTTGCTCCTCAGAGAAATGAGCCGTCTTGGATTTATACATGAAAGTAAAGCATGAGCGACATCTGCTGGCGGTTTGAGGAGCTGCAATGAGCTTCTTTCTTTCTTCTTCTGGGAAGGGTGCGTCTTCCTAAACCCAGTCCTCCCTTAAAGGCTACTTTTTTTTATGTTTCTTTAATGTTCCTGGTAGTATTTGTTCTGTTGGTATTATCTCTCAATAACTATGTTTGTTGGAGCATGTTTAATAACATTTCCCTCAGGAGTTGGCAGAGACCAAAGCAGAGCTAAAAGGAGAGTGAATATTGAACTTATATTTATCAGGTGGACAGAGATGTGACTCCAAATGAATGCTGATGTTCCTCCGTGTCTGCTGGATGTGTATATGGGCTGTTTGCTAACAATTTTGCCACGTCAACTTATTAAGGTGATATTGTGCTATTGCTGGTTTAAGTTTGACTAAGATAGTCATACTTGGTCTCGATGAAACTGGAGCAGAATGTCCATGATTATCAACTGAAACTGACTAAGAAGGATGAAGTTGGACTTTTGACCTCAGGAAAATAAAGAAAATAGTGAAACAGAGTATTTAACCACCACCTCTTTAACCATATAGGCCCTGCTTCCTACAGTCAATCTTTTCAGAAGCTACATGTTCCACTTTCTTCAATAGATAGTCACTCAATGAGTCTGTCTGCAGTTTAGTAGTGTGCAGTGAGCAGAGCTTGCTCGCCTCTGGAAACACGACCATACAGTAAATCAAAATCAAATGTCCTGCCTCTGAAGCTTTGTTGAATTGACTTTGATGGAGAGAATTTTGGGGGACAAAACGTGACTTCCTACACTCAGACTCCGGCTGAATGAGGTGCTTTGTGCCAAAACGAGGGCCGGACCAACAAACTGTTCTTTGAATTGTTTCGGGGCAGGCCTCATGCACAAACGACACTATGTCAACTCATAAAGCCTGATTTATAAAAGGAGAGAAAGGCGTCAGTCTCAGCCCACTCCTTCCTGGCATTCAGGAGACACACAGAAAGCTGCAGGGAGGCAGCGTCACTGCGTCACTGCATGGGAGAGGCTATGGACCACAATGTACAGTAAGTCCACATCATTTTAACAGACATTTGGATCATTTCTGATAATAGTAAATGAGTGAAGGATTTTAGGTCAAATGAATGCATTAGCAAATATTTAAAGATAGTAAAAGCCACTGTTGTCAGAAGAAAACCTTGCATCTCCAAATAATTACCTTTTTCAAAAACTAAGAAAGACAACCTTGTTCTCTCTTGCGTGCTTTCTTACATCGCTAGACGAGAAGGTTGATTCCTCCTGCATGTTTTCATGTGCCTCAAATATGGTCCTCAACCCAGTTGCCAGAATAAAATGTGTGTCAAATGACATTGAGGTTGAGGCAACTATAACTTGTTCAGGTAAAAGGTCATGGTTTGGGTTAAAATGTTTTATTTTTGGTTTCACACAGGACATGAAAAGTCTCCTGTAAAAGTCCCACATTTGACATGCATCCACACCAACCTCCTCTGTATGTGGCTCACATGGACTTTGACTAAACTTATTTATGGTATGTCAAAAACTAACGTAATCGGGGAGGAAATATACGTTCCCTCAAACCAACAATGCATTTTTAGCTGTATGGGAATGTCAGTTTTAGGAGACCAGGCTGGGGTGCTGGAGCCCGCAGGCGATTAGCCTGTAGCTTAGCATAAAGGCTGGAAGCAAATACCAAACAGCTGGGACTTTACATTTCGGGGGTAAATGTACCAAACCAACATCTTTAAAGCTCATTGGTTTTAGAGGGAGTTGCGTGCTGTGACTATTTATTGGCGCCAGGCTAGCCGTTTCCCCCTGCTGTTTTATGCTAAGCTAGGCTAATTGCCTGCTTATTTCTGATAGTGATGTTCCAGAGACATTGAGCATCACGAGTGGATAAATATAGTGAGTCAAGGGGCTTCTCTAGAGGAAGCGTGGACATGTTCTTATCAATGCTGCTGCGGTTCGGTCAAAACTTCGGGGACACGACTATCTTGTGTGTTCATGCATGTGCATATCCTGGTGTCTGAATATACATGAGATACATGTGTCTAGCTGTGTGTTAAACACGAGCAGAGTGAGATGGAGGCTGAGAGCAGTGAGGCCGGCACGCAGGCATGTATGTGCTGATAAAAACGCTGTCACGTGATCTCACGGTGCCCGCAGGCGCTGCTGGTGTCCTGCGTTTAGGTTGGAGCATTCAGAGTATGAGGAGAGGAGAGGGAGGCCCTGTTTCCCAACATTACCAGGTTTCTTTTTTTTCTTTTCGTGTACTAAATCATTACCTTCAGTCCAATGTTTCAATTAATCTAGTACCATATCAGCCGAGGGGATGATGGCCACCTGTCACTGTCCTGCGAGCGTCTTTTCTTCTCTGCGGATTGTATTGTTAGGCCATGCAATTATAAAACAAGAATATCAGGGAGCCCCGCGATTTTGTGTGTCAAAGTTTAATCAGATCCCTTCACGGGTCGATTCCCGACCAGAAGGGAATGTGTCTCGCACCGGTCCACGTAGAAATGAATTTCAGTCTGGTGTCTTTACTGTAGTAGTCGCAGCTTGCTGTGAGTTTGCAGGTTTTTGCCCCTTATTTCATCAATTTTACATTACCTTTTTTTCAATTCCCCAGGGTTCATTTTTTGCCCGTTTCTTTGATATTCTTATCAATAAAAGACACATTTCTTTTGCACAGTGCTCCCGACCAACCATCTTCTTTGACTCCCCCTTTTAAAGTTACCCAGTGCCAAACAACATCTCCTGCCCTTTAAATGCACTACATGAGCAACTTCATTTTGATGGGGACAGCAGTGTGGATGACAGATTGTCTGGGCCTCCGCAGAAATATTCCAACAACACCACACTGGTCTACTGCAAATGAAAAAAAATGACTTGTGCTCATACATTGATGGGGACTTGTCATTTGTTAAATCAGAAGGAAACTATAGTTATATTTCATAAGACTGCTGGAAGTGTGGACATTAGAAAAAAAAACACTTTTAAGTGCAATAAAAAGATTTATCGTAAAGTCAATACGTTTAAAAAAAACATTCTAATTTCAACACCTGTTTCTATGGGTATCCCACGTCCTTTTATAATGTCTGTGTATGAATGAATGAATATACAGATTTATACTGTGAATAGAGACATCTGCGTGATAGTCACGGCTCAGCTGATAGCATGAAGACTGGCAGCGAGTGGCAGATGTTTGCAGTCAGCGGCACCAATCCGCCTGGGAAACCCCGTGAAAGAATTACAACACGTATTACGAATGTAATTTATGATCATATTATGTGATCTGTGATCTGATAGAAGCCCTCATTTATTGCTCAATTGTGCAGATGTCCTGGGAACACCGCAAGACACGTCCAGAACTTTTCCAACTGCCTGTGCTTTCGCTGCAAGCATGTGCCAAAAATACGTTTTTTGGCAACTGTAGTGCGTGATTCAGGGCCTGAGGAGATTGCACCGATAAGAAAGTGAAAACAGGGTTTGGTTACAGTCAAAGGAGGCAACTGTAACTAAAATGGCAAAACAGTTAAGCAAGATGTCCAATCTAGGAGCGAGGGGGTGTGGAGATCAGGTGATGATCTGATCTGATCTGGTTTTCCTATTTTGAACCTGAAATACATTTTACCACGCACAATACAATACTGTAAATCAGGACAGTAAGTCAAGCTAAGAATTATTATGAAAAAAGAGAGCAAATGGATACAGTGATAGACGTGGTAATCGGTTACTTTCTGTGCTGCTTTATTCATTCACAGTTGTTTTTGCAACTACGACCAACTATTAACAATAACTTCTGCTCATAACTGTATTATCGTTGGTGGCCTGTGCTGTGGCCATCCAGGAATTTAAGCCTGTTCTTCCACCGTGTTGCTCTCATGCTTCTAAGACAATCTCTCCGTCACCGGGCCGCCACCTTTCAGAAAAGGCCCCACCAGGTCAAGCATGACTTTACCTCTGACTCCCTGCGGGGTTTTGGGGGTCAGAGGTAGGGCGACTGAACAGCTGGCGGGGATCACATGCCAACATCACACCTGGTATGTCCTCCCTCTGTGGATCAAACATGTAAAAACTAAAACCCCAGCAAGCGGGATGGAGCGTGTTGTTGTAGTGTGATTCCCGTTAGGTAAGCTCCAGCAGTCACACGCAGCCTCGGACCACTCGCCCCGCTGCAGGGCCGTGGTGTAGCTTAACGCCGGCCTCAAACTCTGCACACGATGTCTCTGGCAGGGTCTGAGTGAGGCATTCATTATGAAAATCATTTATGTGACGTGAGAAACTGGGACGATTGACAGGTTTGAGAGGCAGCTGTGGAGCGCGGCTATATGAACCATAAATCGCCACTGATTCAATAGAGTAGATAATTTATACCCGGCCGGCACCGCATTTCAATAATCTTTACAGCTATGCACTCATACTCTATACCTTCACGTTAAAGAGCCAGACAACAATCTGAATATTAGCCTGCTGAGCCGATTGCGAAACATCTGATAGTTGGCTTCGGGCTCCAGCTGATAATATATTTGTCTCCATATGTTTTTAATAGGAGCTATTTTTAAAGTGAGTTTTATGCATCAATCACCGTAACATATTCCATAAGAATATAAGACCTGGGACTATAAGGTGCCCAGATGAATATGGTGCTTTGGTACAGCTTAGATGTCAGGTTAGTTGTCTTTAAGGCTGTGATAATTACTATTTCTATTTTAAAAGCGGATAAAATCACTGTGTGTGGGTGTAATGGGACCCGCATAGTCTCTATGTCCCATGAAGAATTATCACTCGTTTGCTTCCATCTTCGGCACTTCAGAAAATTGAAGCAACGAGGGGTAAACGCTGAGCTGAGCTGAGCGGGGACCAGCCAGCAGCAGCCACCACGGCTGACTGTGATTGGCTGACACGGCCGTCACCCAAGTCAACGCAACTTGAAATGTCAGCAGAGCTACGTTTTTATTTAAAACAAGATAGATTTATAGCAGCGTGAGATTGGACCATAGTAGTGGTGGGTGGTTGGAAACCAATTCAAACTGATGTATGCATTTGCCAGTTTGAAAATAAAGTAGATTCATTTCTGGAGGGTACAAACATTTGAAGGCATCAACTCTCAAACAGTACATAGGCTCTGTGACCTGGATTGGCATGGAAGCGCCCTCACCGGACGGTGATTGACCGTTCTTCCTCTTCTTCTTGCATTTCTCCTTCTCCTCCCCTCAGAGTCCAGCCTGGAGTAAGGGCTTGCCCGGGGACAGGAGTCCTTCGCTGCTCATTAGGTGGTGTGGGTGGTGCTCCCTTGCACCAATTCCTCCGTCGGCGCCAACATTAGGCCGCGATGGGAGCCAGGGAAGGAGGAGGCCTGGACGGATTTTGGCTCGGTGATGAGACTCTGGAGGTATTGCTGGCATGTGGCGGCAGAATGGTTTGGTATGACAAACGCTCCTTGAGGAATAAGAAGAGTACCAACTGTAACCCAAACCCTTACCTACCATGAATTCAGTGCCTATATAGCTCCATTCCCATTCATCAATGGGTGAAATCTGATGCTGAACTATGAGACAGAACCTACACCGTACGCTGCATGCAAGCTACAAAGGTCTCAGAGCCCCCTTTTCAATCCTTAATGTTTCCAGGTATTTATCTGACTATGAATTCATTCTCTATTTCCAGGTCTAAATCTCCCACACGTCTGAATTGAAATTGTAAACAAGGCAAGGGTTAAGACAACCAAGGGACAACAGATTGAGGCAGACATTTTCTTTTTCTCATTTTATCCAATCAATGACCGTTTAAGCTTGTGTCCCCCCCCCAGAGTGCCCTCACACCTGCCATGAGACTTCCCCACCCAGCAGAGTGAAGGGGTGATTATCATTAGTTACTATCAGTGAAGCACGCTGTCATTTTCTTCTCTTTTTTTTTTTGCAGAGCCAGACTTCCTCGGGCCTCTCTGGAGTTCCTGATATAGGCATAGTAGTTAATGAGGGAAATACCCAAAGTTAAACCGAGCATGGGAGCCCGAGAGGGGAGAGTGGGGGAGGGAGGACCGGAGAGAACGTGAGAGGGGAAAAAGTAGCAGGAGAGAGAGAGAGAGAGAGAGCGAGCGAGAGAGGAGGGCATAGCTGGGAGTCTTCCTGGAGGACGGAGTGGTGTCTCTGCAGCAGCTGTGTGGGTCTCTGGCATGATGATTTGGGACAGAAAATATGAAGAAAAATCACATTGCCAGGGATTACGACACTGCTGCTGCGTCTGCTACTGCTGCTCCCCGAGCCGGAGGAGGATACCTGGAGTGTCACACTTTCTTCTTTCCCTGACACAACGAGACGAGCTCTTCGAGCCGCCGGTCTGTGGTTCCCTCTGAGTGAACAACTCTTCTGGGGCAAGACCAGCGGATTAGCCCGTTTGTGTGGCGTCGCGTGCATCTGCTGTGTCTGATCAGGTGCAGAGCTTAGTCCACTGCTGAACAGGGAGTATAAGCAATTTGTTCACAGTGGCTAAGTTCTTCACTTGTACAGAGATGATGAGGGTGTGTGACACACAATCTGTAGCTCCTCACTTACTGAAGATTTGTGCTCTCAAACTGTAAAAAGTGAGATCTTTTTTTTCTTCCTTTACTTTCTTTTAGCATCTACAAATCGGAAACATTGAAGGATATGGCAGATGGCAATGTATAGTTTTGTTTATTGTCAATTAAAAAAAGACCAAAACCAGCAATGAATCGATACTAATGGGTGTTGTGTGTGTATCCAAAGCCTGAGATCTCTTCTTTCACTTTACCATGGAGCTCCATTGTTGTTCAAAAACTACTAAATACACGATCAACAATCCCACTGCCTTGCTGCTATATCAAATGTGTATTAATCCACAGCTGGAAATAGTCCCCAACAAATACACTATTAACTCCAGTTTGAGTAACAGTAGCTAAAAACTACAGTTCCCAGCTTTTTGTTTGTTTTTGGCACACAATGAGCCTTATTGAAAAACGAAACTTTGTATTTGTGAGGCGTTGTTTAAAGATTGAGTGGAAAGGGTACGGGAAGTCAGGAAGTATGGAGAGATGGACGAACACATTGTTGGTTTTGGTATTTGTTGGGATTTGTTTACAATACAAGTAATATAGACTAACACTAGCCCTTTCAATAAAGTCTACCGTACTAGAATAGAGCACCCTCTCTATTCAACAAGTCATGATCTCAAGTTCAACCCCCTTGAAGGCCCAATATAAACCTCCTGCTCGTCCCAGAGTAAATCCAATCATTTGGTTAATTTGACGCAGAGCATGTAGACTAAATCTCAAGCTTGAGCAGGACATGAGTTAGCTATTTTCCAAAGCAGTCATTCTCGGGACCCACAGGTGCAAAAGATTTTTTTAGGGTTTCCAATTAAATTTGCAGGCGTTCTTTCCTTAGTCTATAACTTAACATAAAACGAAGTTGATTAATCTAACGTATATCTCTTTGACATGGCTGGTTTTACATATTCAAGATAATATAACATATCATTCAAATTTGCCAGGAGCGTTCATTTACGCAAAAAAATTATTCATAGGCTTATTGTGGATTGGGTTGTAATTGTTTGTCATTTTAAAGAGGTGGTTCCCGAGAAAGAAGTTTGGGAAACAGTTTACAAAAAGCTTTGAACATTGATTGTTTTTTCTTTAACTGAGTATCAACGGGCCTATGGAGGGACATTGTTTTTAAGGTTCTGTATTTAAGATACTTCAACGAAACAATAGTGTGTTTTTTGTTGAGAGAGTATGTTGGAAATAGAAAAATGTTATTCATCAACTATTGGTGATCAGAGCAACCAGCCAAAACGTCTTTATACACCGATATGAATTTACTCTTCTTCTGTTCTCGTTGATGAGCTTTGATGACGATGAAAAACATTTGCACGCGCAATAAACAGATAAATAAATAAAATTCCACCTATTCCAGGATCAGTATGTCTTGTATATAAAAAAAAAGCATAAATAACAATATTCACTTTTATATAATGAGTGTAGAATAACATTGAGTTTAATATTAACTTAAATGAACACATCTGGAACGTTTGGTTGGGTATCCCTGTGAGTATCTTCAAGCCCCACAACAAGACAAATGGATACGTATCTGTGAAACACATTTGTGGTGTTCTAACAAGATCCACATCTCAGCCATGAAAAGTATATTTCTCTCCTCTGCCTGTGTCGGCACTCGTTTGGTTTTGGACGAGGAGATCATTTTCACCCGCAGGTTGATCAGATGTTTATCGGAGCTTTTGTAACTTCTCTCCTCTTTGTTGTGCAGAATGACTGACAATCTGCAACGCTGCCAGATGAGCTCGTCCCTCAGAAATTTAATTAAGTTACCCCAAACAATTAGATGATGATATTCAATGGCAAGATTATGTTTATTTTTCCTGAGGACTGATGGAAACAGATAAGATAATAGTTCATTGGAAATATGAAGATGGTTACAATAAAGGGACCTGTGGAAATATGTTTGGCATGGAAATGAAATTCCGGCTAAGTCTTGTAAGTTGCACATTTTGTCTATGTTTTGTCTATGCTCAATGACTATTATGTAAGATACTGTCCACACAATACATTATTCTATATTAATATATCGATATAATAAGATTGTGTGCCTGACAATGGTGGTATCCAAACGTGCTTAGCTATAGGTTGTCCTCAGTGTATTCAGAATCATAAATGTACAATGCTCTCCTGTGGCTTCAGTGAGAAACTACAACAGCACACTGATATTTACACCTATTCTGGTAATAGATGTATTACAGTAAGAATTTTTTTCTGGTCAGAAAAAGGGTGTCTTTGACTTTGAAAATAGACCTATCCCATCATAAACACTCCAATGAACAACCAAATAACAAGTTATTATTACAAATGATCAAATTCTAACAATGTATTAATTTATTGGATTTAAATAAATAAATAAATAAAAAAATAAATAGAAGCATTTACATGTTTTGTTTGTATAAATGTGCTTCTATGAATGGTTAATATAATTAGATTAAGTATAATGGTCAAAGTACATATTTAAGGAGCCAGACAGGATTTAATTCCAAATTATTCCCAAGATTTTTTTAAATGATTAAAGCTCGACTTTTTTTTTTTTTTTTTTTTTTTTTTTTTTAATGAATGGGTGGAATTTAGGGAATAACACCCAAAATATACAAAGTTAAGCTATAACTGTTGAATAAACCCTGTAGCGCGTCGCCTCTTCTAGGGGGCAGAAGACCTCCCAGACTGCCGCAAATAATCACGCGAAGAAGAAGAAACCGGAACAACAACAACAC
>JACSYO010002078.1:5000-57500 GCA_016806645.1 Ophiodon elongatus
TGCCGCATCAAAAGTGTTAAAATCTGGATCCATCCCATCAAACCGTGCCCGTTAGCGAACGTAAACACAGGCAGACCCTCCGTGGTTGACCCAAACAAACGCAATCAACCATCGAGTGATTGAGTGCGAGCTGCAGCGAACGTGAAGTGTGTTGAGCAACTATTAATAGGACCAGTTTTGCTGATTTTCATCTTGACGTTTTTTTTTTTGCCTTCGCTGCCTCCGGTGTGGCGTTGGCGGTAGTTATGGCTTTTAAAAACGGCCCCAAAACAACAGGAAACACTTCCTTCTGAACACTTTCAAAACGCAAAACATAAAGAGCGTTCGTAAGGAATGGTGCCAAGTAGTTCCAGGTTTTGGACCGTACAAATTTCGTTAATATTCCTGACATGAAAAATGAAACGGCAACAACGGATAGATAAAAGTCCACGTTGTTACCCTTGGGAAAGCAATATGAGGATACGGCATGAAATCCGACTCTCCTGTCCTCTCGTCTGCTCCCTCCACCACTCTTATTGATTATATACTAACCTTTCTCTCCCTCTAGCGCTCCTCGACTAAAAATACCTCCTATGGTTTCCCTCCAAACCATCAGTTGGTGTGTGCGTCTTTGTTTGTGTGCGTTTGCCCTTGCAGGTTGTCTAGTGCATGTGTTCATGCCCTTGTTCATGGGATATGTTCAAATGATATGCGAGTAAAAAGCTTCTTTATTTATTTATTTATTTATTTATTTTTTACAGTTTTTTTTTTTTACATTCTCTGTTACAAAAGCCCATGACAGAGTTTTGAGAGGCTTCATTGGGAGGAAGTATACGGTTGATGTACAGCATGCTCATGATGTCACGTGTCTCCTGTCTGTATATGGTGACTGACATTCCTCTTTGGCCTTATCAATAAAAAAAGAAAATGGTTGCTTGTATAACTTTTGGTGCTTGCGTTTGTGTGTTGCAGAGTTGTTGCGCAGCCATTTTGAGGAGCAGGGTCTTCTGCAAGAAGGCAATCGTGGGTTTGAACCCCACCTCACCATTATGAAGCTGTCCAGAGCATCAAAACTACGATCCCAGGTATGTACGCATGGGCTGATAGAGACACTCAGTATAGTGGCATATATTATATTTGTTAGCCAATATCGACGTGATTATCAGTCCAACATACATTTTACTGCTAATATTCGACTGGTTATAATGGTTTATCTTCTACAAGTTTGCCAAAGTGGCAGCTTAATTATAGTATCAAGCTATTTTTTTTAAACGGTTATATCGATGGCCAAAGTGAAAAACCTCCTATCTGCAAAATGATCCAGGAAAAGTGAGAATAACCTCCCATCTGCACTTTGTATCTTTTTTCTTTTTTTTGTATTTTAGTATTATTTTGTATTATGTGTTGGGTATCCTTAAGAAATGGCATTCTGCAAGAAAACAACAAGTTTTTTGGGGTTTTTTTGTATTCTCAAAAAAGTGCATTTTACAGATAGGAGGTTTTGCTCTTCAGTCATTGATATTTATTTTGCATAGGAAAGTCGGAGAAGCCTAACATATTATACTTTCTAGTGTAAGAGAAATACAGTGTGTCGCTCCCCACTGGGATGTCAAAAGCATCAACTAACCTAACTTCTTGCAGTGTGCACACTTGAAAACAGTTAATTGATTATACTATAAACTACTTGAATTATAAGACCAAGTGGTGATTTATGTCACAAAACAAAAACATTATGTTCAACAATCTCTGTAGTTGCATAATAAATTAGTTCTAATGAATTAATAAAAGGTTGCACTGGCACAGCATGGTTTTGTTTTTAATGGATAATGTCAACATAGATTTGCATTGTATTACTCACTCCAATTAGGCGTTCATACGCAGTCACAGTGCTAAATTATTGTCCCAGCCAAAACTACCACTGGGAATAACACAGCTGCTGTGGCATTTTAAAAGAAACTGAATGTATTTGTTTTCATAGTTTCTGAACCGGTATATTGGGATGGATTAGGGGGAGAAGTTACGCAGAAGGATAGGAGAAAGGTATATGAAGAAGGGAAACGGAAAATGGTGGCGGGATTGAGAGAATGGGTATGAAATGGATAAATATATAAATTAGAGGGGGAGGGGGAGGGGTGAGAGGACCGAAAGATAAGCAGCGGTCAAGAGGGGAGAGACGGAGGAAGGAGAGCATCTATCTTTTCTCTTTCTTTTGACACCTGATGACTGATTGTATCCTGACTGGTGTCTGCTGAGGAGAGAGAGAGAGAGAGAGAGAGAGAGAGAGAGAGAGAGAGAGAGAGAGAGAGAGAGAGAGAGAGAGAGAGAGAGAGAGAGAGAGAGAGACTAAAAAGTGTGATAAACACGACATAAGCAGTATTTTCCCTCTGTGTCTCTCACAGGGTTTAAAGCGTGTGGACCCGGCCCTCTACTCCAACTATACAAACAAGTAGGTGCTTGTTCTGTCGTGTTACAATGCACACATCCAAGTACACTGACCAGTTGTCCATTCTGCATGCTTACTATAGATGTAAGAACGACAACAGGGAGGACCTACTGCACTGTTTGCACGAATCAAAAATACATTTTGTGGTGTTTCTAAAAGTTCTTCAAGACCTCGTGATTTTCTTTGCACTTTAAATGTACCTCACTTGTATTTGCGTAACACTAATGCCTAATGTTTTGTCTACAGCTTTGTAGTGTTTAGGATGAAACTTGGCACATTGGCCGAGTATATTGAGACATTGAGCTTGATGTGGTTGTCGCTTTTAGTTTGAGTGATCGTTGCTGTCGAGTGGCTTGTGCTGACTGACATCGGCCTTCACTCTCCTCGCTCTGTCTCGACTCTCTCTCTCTCTCTCTCTCTCTCTTTCTTTCTTTCTCTCTTTCTCTCTCTCTCTCTCTCTCTCTCTCTCTCTCTCTCTCTCTCTTACACTTTCTCTCTGCAACACCCAGGTGTTTTGGAGACCAGACAGTTGAGCGGGTGGATCTTTGTTCCATGTTGAAAAAGAAGCAACAAGATGGATATTACCACACTGAGACATCACTACAACTTGGTGAGTGTACACACACACACACACACACACACACACACACACACACACACACACACACACACACACACACACACACACACACACACACACACAGAGCGTCTTGCTGTGTTTGTGTGTATGCTGTATTTGGCTATCAGGTGCAGTATTGAGCCACCAGAGGGAGCTCTCTGTTCACATAATAGAACAATGAGTCGCTTGTTTTCTGTTGCAGTGGGGCAAAATTAGCATATTTTGGGATAATATGTTGCTGTAATTGTTGTGTGTTGTATTTTCTGCCAATGATGTTGGATTGTATATAAGATACTTAAAAGTTGTGTAAATTTGCAAATAACTTAGGAGAGGTTGATCACTGCACGTGGTGTGACTGGGAGGTCAGTTTTAAAATAAGAACGTAAAACAACACCATAAAACTTAATGTGCTTATCAGAAGCTAAAAGAGAAGCAAACCGACCTAATCAAACACCATGGGGATGCTCAAGAGCTCATCAACAGTTGGCAGCGTTGTTGAATAGCAGCTCTATAATAATGGCGGCTGCACGAACGTGACGCTAATGGCCCTGAAGTTGTGGCCGTAATTGGTTAAAATAAATGTGAGTGGAACGGGCATGTGTTCTGGTGTGCATTTCCTGAGGTCCAGTCGTGAAGCGTGGAGATAAATTTGTTCACTTTCTGTCACAATTTGATGTTGACCCGGTAGATATTGTTACTGTGTCGCCCCACATGAACTCCAGCTGTCACTGTTGACCACTGCCGGACTTGGGGGGGTTGAAGCCAGACGGGCAATGTCAAAGTGCTCCTAATGTCTATCAAATGCGGGAGGCTTGTAACGGCATGCTGTTGCTAAGAGAGCATTGCGAATGTCTACTGTTTCCTAATTAGAAGTGTCTGGAATGCAAAATCATTGTCTGTAATAACATTTTAATCAGTAAACTGCTTTGTTGTGATTCAAATAGACGGTAGAATTATGAACATAAGGAGGATGCATTGTCGCTTTTCTAAAGCTGCACAGTTACATAATATATTGAAACCCAAAGACTCTGCTCACAGTAAAATAGCATATTCATGCTGAAATAGCTGACATGTAGTATAACATGGTGCACATAGATTGGAGGCCATATTTTGGTCTGTTAGGGGCTTTTTGTCAAAATGTTGGAAGACAGGAACCGCGCTTTGAACTACGAGCTCGCTGGTCCTTAGTCAACGCTACGTACCGACACACAAACCAAAAACAGACAAGACTTTTATGCTACCTTTAGCCCAAATACACTTTGATGTTGTGCTATTATGATCTCAAATCAGAGTACCTTTTTATCATTTTTGTTTTAAAAGGTGCAATGTGAGAGCTCTATCCAGAATTCAGACGATGTAGAGTCACCGTAGCGCCCGGCCTGCCGCCCCGAGGGCTTGTGAATCACGTTGATGGAGCCCATCAGGGTGGAGGGCTCTCAAAGTTTCAGCAATTTCATTTAACTTTTGCGTATTCTTGCCCTGCTGTTAGTAAATAGTTGGCTTTACTTTTGTTTTTACAACTTGTGACTGTATATTTAGATTATGTGTTGCCATCATGGAGGTGAAATTCTGACGCCTATTTGTTTTGAGCATGTGGCCAATCTTTAGACATATTGCACCTTTTTTTTTTTTTTTTTAAAAGCAGCAGTGTCAAATGAAACAAAAAACATCAACAAAAAAAAAGAAATCACGCTGAATGTGCCATTTTTAATCTTGTTTAGGGAAACGGGTTTATGTGCATTTGTGTGTGTCAGGATCACCACCAATATCCACACAACGCATGACTACATTATCACACTGTGACCGTGGGTTACCATGGCGTTAAAAGGATTAGCGTGCACGTAAGCCACTTGACAGGGACTCCTAAAATCCCACTGGGAAGTAGCTCCGCTGATTGCCGTGTGAGTGTAAGAGAGCGACGGAGGCTGTCAGCATGGGTGGAACTAGGCTGTCACAATGTTTTGTGGATCACTGAGCTGTCTGTGGGAGACAAAGAGCGACAGTGTGTGTGTGTGTGTGTGTGTGTGTGTGTGTGTGGGGGGGGGCGACAGAGCAGGAGGCTGTTTACCTCACACTTCTTAAGCTTGTGTTTTTTTTGTTTTTTTTTGTCAAGTGTCTGTCATAACTCTCTATAAATATGTTTAAATGCATGAAAGGTAAATCTGAGCACTGCATTCGGTTCTCTGGTGTCGAAATGCTCTGTGGAGGGTTTTTCTGTTGGTTTTGTTTTAGTGCCGCGAGACCAGAGAATATTTGGTTGAAACAGACCTGTGATGTTCGTTCTCCATCAAGTTTGCTGGAATTGATGTGATGGAGCACATTTTATGTGGAGGGAGCACTGCGGCAGACTCCGTTTGAAAAGATTGCCTTTTTAAATGGCTGCATTGTTCGTCTGCAACCGGTCATATGGTAACCTAGGAGACAACCTGGCCTTGTGTGCTCTGATTAATTTGGCTTGCAGTCAACACACCAGTCATGATTTTGATTTAGTGAAATCTCTACTATTTGCTCCTGGTGTTCTTAGTAAATATTTGGACAAGAAGTAACTGATGAATATTTAACGACACTTTAAACAAACTTCAAAGTGTTACATTTGAGAATGTAATGTGCAGTTTTGTGACCTTGTAGGGCTTTTTATTTATTTATTTTTTAAATGGGGAAATAGTATACTTTGTATACAGAGACTGTGTATTATTTAGGAGAGGAAATAACACAATTATCCTCTAAGAAGAACTTTAACCATTTTGTTGTATAACTACTTGTTGATAATTGCTAATGTTTGCAACCTTAGATAGATATTGTTGTCAGTTTGATAACTTTGTAGACCCTGCTGCAGTAAAGTTAGAGGTTTTCTAATCTAAAGGGAGTCTGGCAGCTGCAGATCTTTAGGACACAAAACATTACCGCCTTTGTCCACAGGGGCCGCCAAAGTCGACACAAAATGAAACTTTCTAAATTAAAAAGTAACTTTTTACACCCTTATTATTGGAAATTTGTGTGTATTTTGAATTGAGTTCTTCATTAACATCAGTCATCCAGTGGCCGTCAAAGGAACTGCAGCTTTAGGCACATGTGCCTTACATGTGCACATCATTTTATCATCAGGTCGTAGTTGACGTGAAATAAGAAAAAACGGCTCCTCCGAAGCATCGGCATGCGCACACAGCATGTTACTAAATCGATGTGGGATGAGTAGAGTCTTAGAGGTGTTACGTGGGATACGCAGACACACACAAGTGCAGTGGCCACGGTGTCGGAGCACGACTTTACTTGCATGATGAAAAAAAAAAAAAAAAAAAACACCAGCAAGATAGACGTTCACATCAAAATCTCATAGACCGAGATGTATTTTTAAATCAATTAACTGCTCTAATAATGAATTAATTACAACACTGACTGACAACATGAAGAAAAACTGGCATAGCCGGTTTAGCCAGACGTACTGCACCAGTCAGGCTACCTTCCGTAGTTCAACTGAATATGTCCTCAGACTAGTAGAGACAAGTTCCAAAGCATACAGCAGCTTTTAGATTGATGAAGACATTTTTCTTGAATGGAAAACAGCAACTGCATGGAAGGTAGGAAAACACAATCAATCACGAAAACCTATGTTTGAAGAATGATAGAGCTGTAAATGTATATAGAATAAAGCCACGATGAGCAGTACTTCACTGCCCATAGTTAAATGTAGACGTTGATGCGGTGGGTAATAAAGATTTATCAAACTGTGTAAATAAGGTCATATCTCTTGGTTAGTTATTGCCGGGTTTATTCTCCTCTACGTCCTTGTTCCTCACATTGAGGTTAAGAGTGCTTTTTTCTGGTGGTGCACACTTGTCAGTGTCTGATTATGTGTGTGTGTATATGTTAATCCTATAATCCACCGCACAATATAATCCACAACAGAGCCTGTGATACACAATCTAGGGTATCGTTGTGTGTGGGGATGGGGGGAGGTGCCAGAATATATATGGGTGGTGAGAGAAGACGAGGGTGAAAAAAAACAACAAAAAACAAGACAGGAGTTTTCGTTGTGTATATTGGATTTTCTCCTCAAAGTTATAATCCTTAAAATGTTGATACTCAGGGATTTGGCGACACCTGTGGCTACCGTGGTAACAGCAAGTGCGGTTTAATACTAAAGGTCCCAGAGTTCTGGGGACGGCAAACATAAAATACAACAGAAGAGCAACTGGTGATCTGCTTACAGCTCAGCCTTAAAAAAAAAAACGAGTATTAAATAAATAAAATAGAATCACAGCGTCCTGCTGCGTCTGAAATCGGTGCCGTGAGGCTGTCGTCACATCCTTCGTGCGCTCATGTCTCCTTTCCTCTCTCCTCCGGTCCGAGTGCTTGAGAAAGAAATAGCATGAAATACTGTGGTGCCACTTCTGTTTGGACAGATGGATGAAAGTTTATCTCTCGGAACAAAAACACACTCTAAAGTCTCATCTCGTTCTGATCCCACACGCTGCTCTGTTGGCTGTAGGCAAAACAATGGAGGTAATTAAAGGAATGCGTGTTTATGAGATAGATAATGGATCCGTGCTGTGATGACAAGTCTCCTCGCTTGTCATGTCGCTTCAAAGGGACTTCTGGGTAATGTTTAAACTCCGTTCCGTTAGCGGGAAAAGGTTTTCTCTGAAACGCCGGTGAGTAGTTGAAAGGCCCAAAAAAAAAAAAAAAAAAATAAAGAAATGTCAAGGGAAGAATTCTAAAAATGCTGTGGCATTAGTAACTCATCCTTACTTTGTTTGTGTTCACACACACACACACACACACACACACACACACACACACACACACACACACACACAGACACAAATGGTCAGTGTGACATTTCCAGCTCATCCTTAAAGTGGAGATGATGCTTTTTAGGTGGACCGGTGGGTGCTGCTCCTCTCATGGCCTTTTGGTATTTAAAGTATAACACTAATGCATGCGTTCATATATTCCCACAGACGCACACCAACACAAACGACGAGCAGTCAAACGGCATCATGGACAGATGAAGGTGCTTTGTTGCTCTGTGACCTTTTGGTATTTTATTGAGATAAGGTCACTCACTTCTGTACAGACTGTGCCGCTTGGCTGCTTCCTAAATAACGAGTCTTTGGCAGCGCTCGCTTCCCAGTCGCCGGCCACGTGTGCCAAATGACGCAATTTGCTAATTTGCATTTAAGTGGGCTAATTTATTTCTGGAGAAATATTTAAATGGGGAAACTGCATCATTTGGAACACCAATATTCTCGGTGTTAATGGTTGCTGAACAGTATTTGAGGATTATTGAGGCCTTCGTTGTAAAAAGTCTTGATGGAGATGGTTGGAGTTAAGGTACACTAGACCACTGTAAATGGGCTTAAAGTGTCAGCAGTAATTATGATGAAAATACTGGCAAGTGAAAACATCTTGCGTCCCAATTTGAACTAATAAACCTGCATGGGTGGGCTTTGTAGGGAGCTCCAACTGTAGTACGGAGAACACTAAATATACATTCACTCTATTTTCATGATTTATAAAAATTATGTTGCTCTCAATATTCAAAGACGCATGGCTCAGGGGAATTGGAATAAATTCATTTGATTACTAAAAATCTGCGTGAAAAATGGAATCTAAAATGTGATTTCTAGTGCAAGCGCCTTAGTGTGACTGTTAATTATTTATTGGGACGCTGCAGCTCATTTTCTCCCCTTTTTCTCTTCACTTTGCATGAACAGCGTGTCATTGCTATATTAGGAGCTCTTTTATTGTAAACGGCGGCAATCAGTGTCCTCTTTCAGCAGGAAGTGAAGTAAGATTTTTAACACGCTTGAGCTTGACGTCATTTCATAGCTTCAGAAGAAAGTGCTCTTCGTTGGGAGGAAATATTAACAGGCATAGAGCTATTCTTAAATATACATTAAAGAGGCTTGACTAAATGTTCATTGCAACAATTGGAAGTCTCACCTGTGTCGTTGGTTGGCCTGATGTAGGGTTCAGTCGTATCATTTATAATATAATGTGATCACGAGAGTCGGATAAGAACCTAAATATTATTATTCTATTCTATTTGTTGTATATATTGTGCATTTTTCTTATTTTCTTCTTATTCTATTCTATTTTTGTATATATTGTTCTTTTCTTATGTAAAAAAAAAAAAAAGAAATGTTTTCTTATGTAAAAATGCTGCTGTACCGAAAAAATGTCCCCTTGCGGGATTAATAAAGTATTTATCTATCTATCTATCTATCTAAATGTCGACAAACCGTTGGAAACAGTCTGCAGAGCCTCCATCCCTGGCATCTACATCTGCTGCACTAATACAATTGATTCAGCTAATTTAAAAAAAATAAAAAATAATCTATACACAGCTGGCTTGGTTTTGCTGGTTAATAAACCACTCAAAAACACTGTCAGAGTGAGTACAAGGCTACCAATGGGGCTATTCATACAACAATCCCAAGTCGGAGAAACCTCTTCCTGTCCTTCCCCTTCTGACGACGTTGAGTGAATGTGGCATTGAATTTAAACTTCTCCGACCTCGGCGGCATCGGGCCAGCTGCGTCACGCGGCGCTGCAGTCGGAGCTCGCTACGTCAGCCCGACAGTCACAGGTGTGACATTTGCTTGTTTTGTCTTGTGTCATAGTGGAAGACAAGCGGCACATCTGGGACACAAAGGCGGTATGATTTCATCATTGCGCGTTGCAAAAAGAGAATTTTGCAAAAGGCAGCTGCCATCAGCATCTGTACGACTCTGAAGGTGTCTCAATTTTTTTTAATATTTTTTTTTATATTCGTAAAGCAATAAGAGCAAAAAAGCCTGTGCATAGTATTTTAGTGTCTTATGTAATGCTACGGTATCTAAATCTGCAGTCAATGCAGCAAACAATAAGCACCAGACGGCGATAAGTAGCTGAGCGAGAAGAAGGACGCAATGAAGCAACAGTGACTTAGCAGATGGGACGACGGAAGGACAAGTGAGAGAGATCGAAGAGGATAGAGCGCGGAATGAGTGAGATTAAACACAAATGATGAATGAGTACGGGGGAGAGGAGGGAGAGGAGGGAGAGGAGGGAGAGGAGAACAGAGCGGTAGAATTAAACAGATGGAGGAGACGAGACGAGACGATGGGACGGCCAGACAAACGGCGAGAGAACATCGAGAGTCTGAGCGGAGGTGACATTAAACAGACGAGCGACTCGAGGTCGGATATTAAAAGGAAGGCCGAGGAGGCCGAGGAGGCCGAGGAGGGTCACGGCCGACGGAGGAAGATTGGATAAAGGTTTAGAATTGTCCCCCAGGTCAGATGTGATGAGAATAAACCCACCACAATATGTTCTGTTTTCTCTGTCAGGCTAAACATTTTTATTCCAGTGTTAATTTAGAATAGTTATGTCAATCATTTTGAGACGCGAGCTTGTTTTGCTGCAGGACATGAGAACTGCAACTTAAAAAAAAACTCAGCTTTATTAGGAAACTTGTCCCAGAAACTTCAGATCTGTATCTTCTAATGTGAAGATGTGAAAACTAGAAGTACGAAATCTATAAACACGAATCCCCGAAATTGTCATTGTTTGCGGTTTTCTGACTCTAATCCAATTGGAGGCTGTGTAAATAATGCAAACAACCTCGAGATGTGGTAGAAATACAAACCCACAGCCCGTAAACTGCATGATTGATTCAGGGACGCTTTAACGACCTGAACAGCCGGGATGAGCAAATAGAAAGACCACAGAGCAGTCGCATTCAACCCAACAGCCAACAGAATGGATGGTTTGTTCACTGGCGCGTGAGAGAGAAACCAAATCGATTCAACGCAACAAACCGGCAAACCAAAGCCGGTGGTGTGATGTGCTAATTTAGGCAAACAGGCTTTTAAATGATCATTTTTTTTTCCCCCTACCGAAAGCTACAGCTGTAACTAAAATAAGACTGTGGTTCAAGTTGCCCGGGCAGTTTAATGGTAAACATTAAGACCAATTCATGATTAATTTGGTAACGCTCACTTGTTGCTGCGCTCCTTTTAAAATGATCAATAATGGAAGTGTGTGTGTGTGTGTGTGTGTGTGTGTTGACAAGCTGTGGTTTTGATTTGTGTACATTTGGAATACATGAATACATGACAAGGTAACGACACCAGCTCTAAATAAATATTTAATGTAGTGAAAGTATACGGTGACTGTTTGCCATGCAGTTCTGTGTGGCTGCACCCGTTTGATCGTTGTCGATTCCGACGTCACGAGGGTGGGGGGGGTCTTGTAGAAATGCTACACACAGTCCTAACATTATTCATAACACACACACACACACACACACACACACACACACACACACACACACACACACACACACAGGTGCTTGTTTCTCACATCATCATGGCGTGTGCGTCCCTTGCTTTTGTTTTGTATGTGCATATAAGTGTTCCAATAAACAGTGAGGCAAATCACCAGCGCAGACTGAAGTCCCCGTTATCTGCAACATACAGTTGACTGTCTTGTTCTCTTTGTGTGATCACCTGCCTTGTGACTAAGTACTGAGGCACTATGAGTTGACCTTCAGCCAAACAAAGTCAACACTGTTGCAGTGTTTCTCTCTCTCTCTCTCTCTCTGCATATTAAGGCCTTTAATGAAAGTGTGCTGAATGTGGCTCTTAAGCATGTACTCATCGGTCTGTTCTACTGGGTTGATTAGTGTTTTAGAGTTGAGCGAGCAGAAAAAGAAAATGTGCCCAAAAGTAAAAATATCCACAAATTACATGTTTATGAAAGCGCTACCTGGTTCTGATTTAATGGGTTTGGATAGTAAATCTAACCTGATTTGTACCTGCCATTTAAAAAAAAAAAAAAAAAAAAAAAGCACAAATCACTTAGATTATATCCGTGTTCGTGCAAGGGGGTGATGTGTTCATGTACACATATGGGAATAGTATAATTGACGCTCGATAGCAAGTCGGCCTCGTCGATGACAACGCTTGAGCCCCTCAAATAGCAGCTCGATGCAGCTGCGTGCTCGTGCGTGTGAAAAGCGGCAGCTGCCAGCTGAATGCTGCTGTTGGAGCCGGGCCGCCGCCGTCCACTCCGCACAGCTGAGCTCGGTGCGCGACATTGTGTGGCGTTTGTTTGCGTTAACGTTTCCCTCACTCTTCACACTGGCATCTCCTCCTCCTCCTCCTCCTCCTCCTCCTCCTCCTCCTCCGTTTGTTATCCCTCATCAGCCCTGGAGGGGGTGAGATGTGTTTTTAACTGGGCCCTCTTCTCGGGGGCCCGTGCACACGCAGCTCCAGAGAAGCCTCCTGAAGTTGGTGGCGGTTCGTTGTTTTCCGTTCACGGACTCGTCAGCAGAGCTGTGGGAAGGTCGATGTCGAGAGGGCGTGAACCGAGGCCTTCTGGTTGAGAATGAGTGTCACTTATCACCGTTCTACCTGCATCCTCGTCGTTGCGTATAGCACCGCACTTTGAAACGGATGACTGGGAAATAACTGATTTTATAAAGATTTTTCTTTGTATTTGATTTCAGTTGTTCCAACATTTCTTCACATTGGGATTATTGCCATACACATAGAGGGTGCTTGAGGCCAATATCGATCTTCATTGATTGATTTGAGTTTAAAGTAATCTGATAATAATATATTTTGGTGTTATGCGTCGTGCAATTTTCTTTACTCAACCCACAACATAAAAGTTTCTTTTGATAAGGTTCCCTTGAATCACGTTTTTTTTTAATTATTTTTTTTATTATTATTATTGCAACAAAGAAATATACAGTGCATGGCATTTTATAGATGGAAAAATAATGGTGAATGGTTGTTTCTAAACATACCTGTGGGGCATTTCTGTACTACATTTATCAGCTGATAGCGGCATAAATATATCTACAATGAGCCTACAGCTGAATGCATCGCTCTTTTCTAAATGATATAATTGTCCAGAAAAAAAATCATGCGTGCTTCACCAGAATGTGAATAGTGTTGAAAGAAAAGTTTCTTTCAGGGAAGCTGAGTTGTAAGGAGCTGTTTTTTTTTTTTTGTTTTTTTTACAGTAACGTCATTGAATTAATTGTACTTATAAATGAAGTATTTCAATGCAGCATACTTTTCACTCACAAACCAAACCGCTATACTCCTCTTTTGTAACTCACGTCAAACTCACAGACTGATGGTCTCTCTTGACTCCGCCTGCTTCCCCATCATAACTCCATTTCAGTGATAGCAGAAAAAAACGAAGCTCAGCATCATTTCTGTTTGCTCTCCTTCTGTCAATGAAGCTTTCAATCAGCGCAGGCTTGCTCCTGCAGGGAGAGAGAGAGAGAGAGAGAGAGAGAGAGAGAGAGAGAGAGAGAGAGAGAGAGAGAGAGAGAGAGAGAGAGAGAGCTCTTTTGTACCACAACATGTATGGCATCAAAAGCGGTCCGCTGCTCTCCTTATGCAAACAACCGAGCGATGATGCCTCCGTTGCGCGGCGGGATTAAGCCTCGATTGACGTGCGGTGATGAGAGCGAGAGAAAAGCTGCTGCTGCTGACTCGTCGGTTTTTGGAGCGTATGCCCGCAACAAAACACTGAATTATTCACTGTTTACTCAGAACACTTGCTCCTGTGTTTTAACAAAGTGTGACACGATTAGACCAAACAAGGATTTATGAATGAATGGTATCACCGTATTCTGATGCTGATGTTTGGCTTGGGAATCCCTTATTTTTGGGGCGTCAAAGACGAGACTAGGTTTAGTTAACTAGGCGGGCTATCAACAGATAATCGGCAAAACTATCTTGTTAATGTTCTTATGAATGCACTTAAAATAGTCAAGGCTTTGTCCGTAAAAAAGTGAAAATCCATAAAGAGATATAATGTAGTCTACATTTAAGATACATAAAAAAAGATCGTAACTCTCACCTTATTAAAAAGCAAAGAAAGCAAGCAAATAGTTTTGATAAATGAATTCAGTGATTAATCAATTAGTGTTGCTGAACATTATTTGTCAATCAGCATTAAGAATAAGCTCTACAGATATATCAAAATATCATTTATTTTCACTATAATTGACTTTATTTTCAGGCTTTGACTGAGAACTAAGAAGTCCAAAAGCACTCTCACGTGGTCGGAAGAGTAAAAGAAGAACCGGAGCTCATTCAAGGCAGGCATCGGGTCGGGCTCCGTGAGCTTCAGGATGTGAATACCACAATGGAGCATCTATTATTCATTACATTTGCAGCAGTTTTTTTTGAATGACTGCACTGCACAAGATAACAAAATAATGTTGTGTCTTCATAATCCCTCGACCCTTTCCTTGGGATGTCTTTCTTTACCCCCTGACCTCCCGTCATCTTAACCATTCTCGACCTTGAAATTGACCTGTTTTTGATCTGGAATTTTAATATTTTCGTCTTCTATTCTTTGGGAATATTCATCAGCGCTCAGTGCCGCCACAAATGAACATTACAGGTCTCGTAAATAACAAAGATACATGCAGCAGCTGCCAGCTATATTCTACAACCATGATTCAAGCTACCATAACGAGGGAAGGCGGAGCTTGGGGCCCCCCCCCCCCCCGTCTACACGCACACACACACACACACAGTAGTGTCTGCTGTCTCTTCACATATACTGCTCCCTTTTCCCTTTTCCTCTTCAACACACACTTGCCACACTAGTAAGCATGCTCACTCTGTCTCGGTCTTAATTGTACATTTACTGAAGCTTGCTCGCACAACACGCCCCTCCTACTCTGTCCCCCTTTCAGCCACACACACACACACACACACTCACACACTCACACATAATGCACACACATTTTCTATTTTATACATACCCCTCCTCCGCTTTCCCTACTTCACACACACACACGAACAAATTACACTCTTTTTGTCTTCTACACACACACAAGCGCTCTCATTCACCCCCCCCCCACCCCGCCCCGCTTTCTCTCTCTGAGACACACACACACACACACACACACACACACACACACACACACACACACACACACCCCTCCTCCCCCTGCCAGTGCAAAGTAGAGCGAGAGCAAGGAGCCACTCGTTTCATTTTTTCCTCGTCTGCTGACTTGCTCGGTCTTCTTCGGGCTGCACGGAGGGGAAGGGAGGTTTTTTTAGGGGGGCGGGGGGGTTTTGTTGCCTCCATCCTCACCGGGTCCATTTGTCCTTCGAGGAGGGGGGCCGGGGGGGGAGATAAAGAGTCTCTGTGAGAGACAGAGGGAGGAAGCAGGACCCTCGCTCCATCAGTCTCTCTAAGGGGGAAAGGAAACAGAGGGGAAGAGGAGGTGAGGAAAGGAGGCGCCATGGGTCAACTGTGCTGCTTCCCGTTCTCCCAAGCGGAGGAGAAAATCAGTAAGTGTCTCCTTCTCCTGTCACCATGCGGGGGTGTGCATTGTTGGAGAAACCAATTGGATTGGTGTACTCCGCCGTGCTGTCTGTGGAGAGGGACTGCATGCATGTAGCGTGGGAATATACCGAACACCGTGTGTGTGTGTGTGTCGCTTTGTGTCGGCTGCCTGTGTGTGTGTATGTGTGTCGCTTTGTGTCGGCTGCCTGTGTGTGTGTGTCTGTGTGTGTGTGCGCATCCATGATCGTCTGTGACCTACAGACGGACAAGGAGTGTTCGTGTGAGAGAGGGGGACCATGCAGTTCCCTTTGTGTGCAGTCCAGTGTGTATTTGTGAAGTGACGGTCATAGGTCAGCTGTGTAATTCACCTCTCATTTCTGAGTTGCTCTGTCCGGCTCACGAACCATGAGCTTCTGCAACCAGATGGATCAGTCGCCTTGTTAACTTTGTCATTTTACTGAAAATATCAACTTAACATATGTTCTTTAACCTTGCCTCCAGGCCACACACACGTAAAGGGGCTCAACAAACGTTATGTTTAAGTTCAGTGTGTCTCACCAAGAACAGTCTATCCTTGAGGTCCAACATACCCCATAAAGCCAATTTTCTAGATATTTCAAACCATTCATCATGCTTGCTAGCTTTTCTTCTTTGCTGCCTTTTTTGTTGATGTATTTCTTCGCTTCTTCTTCGCGTGTCCCTGGCGCCGATCAGCAGAGCGGCGTGAAACCACTGACAGGTTGTGAATTGCATTCCCATGTACATGAACCTCTCTGTGTGTGTGCATGATGCAGACAAAACAGGGACGCTCCTCTTAAAACATTCCTCTATAGTGCCACTAGTGGTGACGAACTTCACAGGGGGACTTTAAATCGTCGGTGGCTTTTAAAGGTGCTACATTCTCTAAATTCAGAGCACATCCATTGCGTCCACATGGCTCTCAACATGGCGATGGCTGAGCAGGTGGCTTGTAGCTTTAATTGCTAATGGCTAATTTAGTTATTGGCTAGCAATTAGTTGTTTGGTGCTAAATTAGGGAACTTGCAAAGTCCTTAGTTCTTTGCTTGTTGATACATTGTTAGTGTCCTTAGTCTGGTGAACAGCATGGTAAAGTAGTCAGTCCTTTTAATTGTGAATGTTTGGAAAAACATCTTTCTCTATTAGTTCTCGCTTTATCGCTTCAGCATTTACACGAAGTGACCTGAAAGCTATGAGATGTGTTTCAGACCTGTTTTAGGCAAATAATCAGCTTTCAATAATAAGCGTGTCACGGTTTGGTCGATTGCTTTGTTATAAATGTCGAGGCATGACATCTGAAATCTAAAATCTGTCAATCGGCTAATTATCTTTTCTTTCAAAAGATGTCTCCTACTTTTACTTCAAAGGCCTTTTTTTTGTCAGTGTTTGCATTTCTTTGTTGGACCACGATTAACTTCCAAACTCCTCGCAGTGTCACAAAATCCCGCTCATAAGAACACGTCTCAAACTCATATTTAACGTGAGCGCCGAGAAACTTTCCTCCTTCAACGGATGACTGTGAAAACCAGCCTTCTAGTGTCAAACACAGTGAAGCTCAAAGCAAAGCACATATTTGAGTGGGGGGGGGGGGCTTTAAAGTGACTTCACGGGTTGTCTCACCGCTCTGCTTTGGGACATGACCATGTGGCACAGATTAGCCAGATAGCACCACATCTCTACAACCAGAACATGTTCTGGATGAGTGTCGTCTGAGCACTGATGTCATCTGACACTGGTTCCACCATATCAGTGGTCGGGGGGGGGGGGGGGGAAAGGGAAATTAAAACGGCTAAATAAAAGACCGAAGTAAGTCTCCCACAAGATGACGGCGATAACTTGCTGCTCTGCTTCGTCTCACACGAGATGAAATGAGCTCGAGAGGGTGATTGCCGACCCAGCTCGGGGTTTAAATGCGGCTTTTAGAAGCCATTTCTCTCTCATTGTTCTGCAGCAGCTGAAGTCTGAATTAATTTTGTGGATTGAATTTACTGCGCAATGTGGTGGGACTCGAACTAGTCTCACGACTGTTATTACTCACTTACTACTGTGATATTATCGTGAAGGAAATATCAAAAGATAGACAATCTCTATACATAGTCTGTAACATTTTAATAATGATTCATCACTAGCAAAATATCCTGTGATGACAGTATCAGTTGACTGTTGCTGAAGGCCTTTTGAGCGTGTGGAATAGATTATTTTTGGTGAAAGGGAAGGTTTCGGTTGATTGGGCTAGAATTCAGTCTCCCTTGTTCTGTCTGGGCGAGTAAATTGGATTAGTTGTGTGTCCCAGTTTCATTCTAGTGGAAGAAATGTATCTTATTAAGATACTTAAACTGCCAGGACACTTTTTAGTTTTTTAATCAAACTGAACTAAATTGTGTCGTTGTCTAAACAATTTTCCTGTAAATTAAAGGTAGAAAACTACAGGTTCTTTATATTATCACTGCACCTGTTGGTTGGATTAATGATTAAACAGCGAGACAAAGTACAGTGTGTGTGTTTACGTGCTGTCAATACGTTCTGCATCGTGCTGATCATCATGTCATAAACGCAGACTTTGACACTGGCTGTCATGGCGATTCTGAGCATAGTGAAGACAGGAAAGATATAGAAATAGTAGCTCTCTTCCTGGTTCTCTTCCTCCCTCCTGTGTACCCACCCCCCCATGTGTTTCTCTCTCTCTCTCTCTCTCTCTCTCTCTCTCTCTCTCTCTCTCTCTCTCTCGCCGCTTGCAGCTGCATTGCTATAAACAGTCAAGCCACTGTGCCCTACTTCTAAGCGGAGAGAGATGGGGGGGAAAGAGTGATGCAGGGCAAGAAGACTAATGAGGGGAAAAGGAGGGAATGAACTTTAAGGGAAATGGTGATATTGAGTCAAAGACAGAGGAAAGGTGTGTGTGTGAGTGAGAGAGTGTGTCAGCTGCTACCCCTCGATGTGGTGGCAGTCTCCCTCGTGAGCACAGCAAGACTTGTGTGTGTGTGTGTGTGTGTGTGTGTGTGCGCGCAGCATGTGGGTGTGTGAATTCAACCTTGACCAATCTGACAAGGTGTCACACAGTGGTGTTTGCAGTAACTGCAGAGAAACACACACACTCGCGCACACTACCTGTCACAGCCGAGTACTTGATATGCTCACACACAAACATAAATGGCCACTTAACGAATTTCTTTGTTTGAAACAGCCTTTCACTTAAATTCCAAGAAAAGCAGGTAATCACACAATTGATCTTATAATCTAATAATTAATATTCTAATTTTTTTATTCTATCCCTTTGTCCCCATCATGACCAGAGTTATGGCCTTTTGAATTGTTCACTCTGCTGTGGCGCCACATATTCACACAGATGATGTGTTGATATGTTCATGTGTCGTTTAGATCTGGTTGCAGCTGCACTCTGTGTGCAAGAATATTACAATTTAAGTTAAGTTTAACTGTCACTATCACAAAAGTTGTCAAATAACTTCGTGGACAGTTGTAGGAAAACGGTAGAAAGGTGTGTGAGTGGTAGTGTGTAGGTGGTGTGTTGGGCCAATATATTATGCTTCTCATGTCGGGCTGCAGCTAACGATGACTTTTATTATCTATTAATCTGTTGATTTATTTATTTATTGGTAAGTCTATAAAATGTCCAAAAGAAGAGAAAAATCTCCATCTTAAAACTCTGAAATCCCAAGGTGACGTTGTCCGATATCTTTTCTTGGCCAATCAAGAGTTCAGGAAATCCCAAATTGTATAAAACACGTAAAAGCAACATATCTTCCCGTTATAGGAGCTGAAAACAGAGAATATTTGCTTATTTAAATAGCTGCTGACCAATTTGGTTCACTAATTGATTTAGAAGAAGAATTTTGCTCTTTTTCTCTTGACCGTTGAGGAGATATCCATAAAAACATGCAGCGCGTCTTAAATGACTGCATGGGGCTGAGATCTGCATCAAAATCTAATCAGTTTGCACTTAATTCAATTGAAATATGTTGAGCAATTTTTGATGTTTACTGCCTGGTATCAGAGGAATAAAGATGCAAACAGGATTTAATACGTTATGATTACTCTGTTCCATCATAAAGCTGCGTGAACAATCCAGTAACCAATTGTGCTGATGTCTTTTCACGCTCCCTCATTGTAGCTCTTTCAGAGATTGTTTCTTTCTTTTTCTTATGCCGCCTCTCTTTTATAGTGAAGCACTCCTCATCTTACCTCACTCGGTCGATTCAGATTCTACACATTTTGCTTTTGAAGTAGTATTCCTATTACTTAGTGCTAATGCACGGGGACAGTTTGCTCTGTTGCTCTCTGGGATCTATTTTAAACAAATGTACACCACTCCTTTCATAGTGTTGGTTTGGTGTGTGACCTCTATTCACCCTCCTCATCATTGTGTATTTTGCCCTTCTTATAACAAGTCAGATAAAGGCAGCTTTACCCCTCGCCGAGTGACACAGCTTGCAATAAGCCAATGAAGGAAGGGTGGCTCAGCCTCTGGTTGGCCAGGACATGAGCTGCTCACCTGCATTAACAGTATGTAGCAACAGAACCGAAATGACCTTGACTAGACGGGAATCTTTTGGTTTTTTTTTCTTTTTAGCTGTCGAGGTTTGTGGGACAAAAAATAGAAACTGTTAAAAATTCAGATTAATTCAGAGAGAGAGAGAGAGAGAGAGAGCTGGTGAAGACGGCAGAGGCCACATGTGAGGAAGAGGGGGAGAAAGATGAGAACAGAACAAGGAGGAGGAGGAGGAAGGAGGAGGAGGAGGAGCAGAGCGAGGGGAAGAGATGCATGAAGCGCGGCTTAATCCATCCTTTTTTCTCTCCGACTGTTTTCTTCTTTCATTCCGGTGCCTCGCTGTGTCGATTCATTTCTCTGTCTCTTTTTTCTAAGAATTGTAAATAACAAAAGAAACACAGAAATATTCACATTCTCTGTCAGACTCGCACTTATACAGGCAGCCAGCCAGAGCTCGGTGAGGCAGAGCACTGAGCAGAAAAAAAGGCCAAAGCTGAAAGCTGATTGACTGTCAGGTCCGGACTCGGAGGAGGGGAGCCACAGCTGGGGTTAAATTACGGCACTCATGCCTTGAAGCTTGTCCATGGGGAATAATGGACGACGGTTTTGTTATGCTAAGACAAATAGAAACAGCTGTGTGTCTGCTGTTGTTTCTTTTTTTTTTTCTTTTTTTTTTTATATAAAAGGTCCAATCAATAAGGGACTTCTTCAATGCTTCGTCGCCCTGCTGTTTGATTGTGCCACGGTCTGACTCGCTCACAGCCGGTGTCTCTGTTTGACCGGTCGCTGTTCAAGCGAGACATGTTCCAGAATGAGGCCGGTCGCAGCCAGCGCTCTTCATGAAGATATCCAGCGCATGATAAAGCTGCAGTTATGTAGCGTTTGTGTTTTTAAGTCATAAAAATAAGCCAGTTTGGTGTCTGAGATAAGGCGTGGACACGGGATCGATGCTGAGAGGGAGAGGCATGTGATTCCGTGTGTTGCTTTATTTTCTGAAACGTTTGAGAGAGATGAGGGACCCAGGGAACCCCCGACACAAACCACGCTATCACGGAGCCAAGCCCTGCCTTAATATGCTGTTATCCTGTAAGCTAGCTAACAGGCGAGGTTGTGACGCGTCGTGCCGTGACACCAGGCTAGAGGAGCGAAAGGTGTCGAATCAAAGCGTGGTACGTTTGTTAGCCTGTCGTCAGGTCACGCTAGAAAGGTCGAGCCTTTTGTTTGATCTCCGGGTCAAGCAGCGTTCACAGGCTACACGCCTGTCCAGCTGCACAGCTTTAATGTCTGCCTCCCCTCTCACGCCTCTGATGCTAAGAGAGACAGTTTTTTTTTTTTTTCTTAAAAGAAGCAGTGCTGAAACTATTATTTTTAGCTTCTTGGCTAAAGGGATGGCAAAGCTGGTTCGATCCGTCCACCACTTTGGTCCAGAAATATCTCGACATCTCTTAGACGTGTTGCCTTGAAGTTCTGTAAACTCGTTCATGGGCCCCAGAGGATGAATCCTTTTCAGAGCTCCACCATCAGATCAAAACTTTATTTCTCGAATACTTTGTTGTTGTTTTTTAACCAAATTCTTGCAAAACTAGAGACATTCCCATCAGCCTCAGCTGTACTTTGTGTTTTGTACTAATTAGCAAATGTTAGCACGCTAACACGCCAAACAAAGATGACGAATATGGAAAATATTCCAACATTATACCTGCTAAACATTAGAATGATGTCATTGTGAGCATGTTAGCATGCTGACAGTAATGCAAGGCAAGTTCAAAGTGCTTTACAGGCACAAACATACAAGAAAGATAGTATGATCCATATGATACATAAAAGAGCCGACACGTTTTAAACCAAATTAATAAAATATTATAAAAATCCCATAAAACTGATGTGTTCTCTCTTCTTGGTGTTTTGAATGAGTTGTCTAATGGTTTTATTGGGGGAGGCCAGTAAGTAGCACATTGCCACCCTACAAGAAATATAAGCGTAAATAGTATTTTCTAAGTCAGTTTTTTTCAGTTTTGCTGTCTTATTCTTCACATTTGGTATGTTGCTGTGTCTTTTTGCCCCAAATGATTGGTGGGTTTCCATGAGTCTGTCACCATGTTCAGGTCAGAAAGACTGATTCAACCAGAAATTTTCATTAATGCCAAATCCATTCACTCTGTTCTGTGTCAAGAGTGATATGAAGGCGCACTATCAGGTAGCTCATCACCCTCTTAAGCCTTCAAAGTAATTTGATGATGAAGATGTGAGGAGGGACGAAGGCTGCGAAATGTGAAATATCCTGAGGGAGAGAATAGAGCTTTGATTGTGTTCGTCTCGATTGAGGAATATATCGGCCGTGAAATTGTCGTATCAGTGCGCTGGTAAAGAGGAACAGACTCGCACACTTCTGGGCACCAACACCCAGAATGCCATTGTTCTGGCACAAAGAAGAGATTGTCAGAAATGTAATTATTTTAGTCTGTTGTAATTAAAAAGAATGCAGACTCATTAGGCCAGAATTTACAGAATGAGCTACTCTCCAGTCAAAGGATTCAGCTCAGGTTTATTGATCTGACTTCCTCCCTCTAGCCAAATGTTTAATTAACCGGATTGATCTCCATTAAGGTTACTTCTTGGCACAACAGTATCCTGATGTTGTTTGGCATTCAGGCGCATTTGTGTTTGCTTTTAAACGGCACGTATTTATCTGACCGACCCAAAGTAGTCTTCCTGGCATTCAGTGATGTGCACATCTGTTTTCCTGATCTCCATGAGGTTTGGTTTCTTCAGTAATAATTCATAAAGAGCTCTCCCTTAGTCACCCTGTAACCTGAATATGAGCTATCTACATATATACAGTGTGAATATAAATGGGTTGAGCTGGGCTGCAGTCTGTAGCTCGTGACTGAGAGAGTCTCTGGTATTTCCTCAGGAAACCACTTCACCATCAGTACTTTTTCCCACCCCCTACAAACCACACTGTCCTTTTCTTTGACTTTTCCAAGGCCTGTTCTTCCCCATTCCTCCTCCTCCTCAGCCCTCCCTCTCTGTCCTCAAAAACCCTGTCTCCCTTATTTCTTTTCCATTTTCCATCTCATTTTTGGCCTAAATTAAGGAGATCTCCATGTTGTGCACATACGCCTTTCTTTTCCTCACATCACATACTGTAGTGTAGTAAATCTCCCCTTTGACCCCCCTTTTCTACGGATTCTTCACCTCCTCTTCATCTTCCTATTTTGCTCTCTTATACTCTCTCCCGGTCCTCCTACCAGATATGCTGCATTAATTATCTGCCCAGACCGCTGCTATAGAGTTTTAAGGAAACGTGTTAATTTTAGAGCAAGAGGAAATGAGTCATAGCAGCAGATTATTAGGCTGGATGTAAACATAATCAGTTGATTCAAGTCTCTAAGGGGATTATCATGGGTCCCTTTGATAGTGCATGTAGATGTGAAGTGCTTGCGTAGCATCCCCAAACATTATAAAGTGCTCCTTCCATCATGGTACAAGTACAAAGTATTGAAAGCGGCAGGCTGAAAAAGATTTTGGCGGACTTCAGCGGAATGCTCAAACCAGGAAGTGGACTCTATTGGTTATCGGCACAAAGAAAGATAAATAAGTGTGTACGGGAGTTTGAAGTAATGATGTTAAAAGGTTCTAGCATAGCAGAACATAAATCACAGCAGAGCAGTGCTCAGGAGAAGAGAGCCGGGCCAAGTAAAGTAAAGCCAAGCAGAGCGCTGACGTTGGGAATGAAATAAAAACAAAGCAGACGCTAAGTAGTTGTCACTTAACGTTGCACAGTCTCGCTGCTCGCTGACAGAACAATTGTATTACCTAATACAGCATCTGCACACCGACGACCGTTGCAACCTTTTTTGGCCGTCTGAGCGACGACAAACCCAGAGACAAAGACGGAGGAAGCAAGGGTGTGAAAAGAGGAACCAAGTGGAAGGAGGAGATAAATTCACAGCCATGCTAGCAGCTCTGGCGGAGGAGCTAAATGCTAATATCAGCAACACGTTCTGTTACCTATATGGTAGAAGGGTTTTTCTTTTGATAAATTATAATGATATATAATTGTTATTTAATTGATAAATACACGTTCACGTCGTTTCGCTACTATTTAAGATATAAACACGGCTAAGAGTCCACAGCCCTGCTAGCAGCTCTTTAGGCTGTACTTTGAGCTAAGTGCTAACGTCAGCATGCTAACATGGTGACTTATAACAGGTATAACATTTAGCATGTTTACAATCTTAGTTTAGCATGCTAACATTTGTTAATTGGCACTAAACATAAAGTACAGCTAAGACGACATTAGGTTTGCAGCATTATGTCAAATTGTTTTTTGACTTTGAATAATCACTAATTTAATTCTCAACCGTCAGGTCCTTGCTGCTTTTCTCTGTTTAATATCATTCAAACAGTCTTAGTTGAACAAAACACAACAATTGAAGACACCAGGGCTTCTGAAAAAAATAGTGATGGACTTGTTTGACACATTTTGTGAAGTTTTAGAAACCAATCGGCGAAGCGATAATTCAAGGAAATAATCTGTAGATTACACAATAAAGAGAATTATCATTAGTTGCAGCCCTAGTTGAGACTTTCGTCAATTGACAGACTTAGAGCCATGTCGTTAGCATGGTTATGAAGCTAAGACTAATGAAAACACAATCTGGCACGCTAATTGCTGTTGGACAGAAGACAGCATATCCTGGACTAATCTCATTTCCAATATAGGTTTAACCAGAATCTACTAATTGGCTTGGCTTGCACCATATGGGCTACGTATGAATCAACACCAGCGTGAAAGAGGCAGAGACCGACTTCATGCAATGCACACTAATGAAGAAAGGACCTTTAAATCTCTTCTTGACGTTAATTGAAATCTCAAATTTAGGGATTGGCAATATATATCGATAATATATTGATATTGTGACGTGAGACTAGATATCGTCGTAGATGTTCGATATAAAAAAAATGGCGCACGGGTTGTCTCTTCCTGTTTTTTAAGGCTTCATTACAGTAAAGTGATGCAATTTTCTGAATTATCTGTTCTATTATTTGCTTTTACTCAGTCATTATATAAATATTACTGATGATTATGTGTCAAAAATCTCATTGTGAAAATATTCTGTAAACGCACCAATGGTCAATTGAGGTATTTGGTCAAAAACACTGGAATATTTGAATTTTCTCCATATTGCTCAGCCCTACTCCAACTGCTTATAAACATGAAGGCTTAAGGCTTTCAGCTTTCACACATTTGTTCCACTGATTTTTTTCTTTTTCTTTTATGTCAAATGCACTGCTACGGCTTTCAGAGGGGGAAAATATACCCGCCCACCGAGAGAAATCGAAAGCAATATTTGAAAACAGATCTTGAGACGCACCAGTCAATAAATATGGTAATGATGAGCGTGAAAGAGAGAGGCAGCAGGGCGAAGAAGAAAGAAAGTCAAACCGATGTGGGAGAAGAGCACACTCAAACACAAGGGATAGAGAAACCTGCCCGAAAAAAATGGATGTTAGTCAGTACAGCCTCCTGTGTTGTTTAAAAGTTGAAGTGCCTGTGTGGTTCTTATCCCGTCACCATGACAACACTGCCAGTATAAAAAAATAAAATAAAAAAAAAAGTAGAGGCGGTCGTACAAATGGAGGGAGTATGAAAGATGAAGAGTAGAAGATACAGAACGAGTGTGAGAGCAAGGCTGTAAGCTTTGAGATTGTGTGTCTGAAATACTGTTGAATAAGTGTATTTACTGTATGTGTGTGAGAGACAGATATCAGTCAGCCATGTTGATGTGGAATCAGTCTATCCACAGTGAGAAAGGCTTATCTGCGTTTGCGTGTGTGTAAGCGGTACAGAGGGCAGATTTACTGCCATCATAAAGGCTTTCGTTTTGTCAGGCCAACATTGAACAGGCAGATAGATAAAACTCATTCTCACAAGCACACACCCCTCTTAAAAGATACAGACACAGAACAGACCTTTGAGTCATGCACACGTCTCTTGATATGGGGTCAAAGTGACGTGATGATATTGTATTATAGCTGAACAAGAGAGAGGAGATGAAATGAGGGATTTGCTCCTCATATGTCTGTAATCTTTCCATCTCAAAATCAGCCAGCAGTTCATTTTCTAAAGCGTTACCTCATCTGAAACACATTCAGACGTTTGTGCATTCCTTCCAAAAAAAAAAGTTCTAGCACCTGACAAAGAGTTTTTTCACTGTACTAAGTCATTTAAAAAAAATTGCAGACTTGTGTAATAAATTATGCTCTTTCAGCCCCAAAAAGTGAACACCTGCACTCTATTTATACACTGCGGAGTCTTTCAGCTGTTGGCAGTGTGACAGCCAGTGGACTTGGACAACAACATTCCTTCAGAATATTTGTGCATCCATTTTAGTCCTCGTGTAACCTAGGGGTCCAAACCTAATCTTGATAAAGAAATCACCGCTAGCTAGCACTAAGAAGTATCTCCCTTGTGTGAACAGACAAAGAGACTTTCATACTGAGTGTATGAAATCCACGAGACAGCAAAATATCTCCTCTTTTTTTTTTCTTTTCTTTTTTTATTATGTGTTTGTGTGTGTCTTTATCTAATATTTGATGTTTGTGTTGCAGATTTGAACCCTCTCCATGCCAAACGGTTAAGTATGTGTCCTTCCTCACATCATATGGCCGGGTTCAATTAAAACCTGATCTAAATCTGATTATAGACTAAAATTGCATAATTTTATGAAATCGCTTAAAGAATGAAATTCCGGATGATTGATGATGTGATTACTTTCAGCGACCTCTGAATTACCGTGATTATATTGATTACAAGAGATAATCCGAATGATCCGATGCAATCACAGGACTATTTTCCTGAGAAATCATAATGAATCATCATTAGTTTCTACTCGTATTGGGGAAATCGTATCACATCCGGTGTGTTGCTCAACAGTATTTTATAAAGTACACTGTTTTTTTAAAAAAAAGAAAACAGTATCTGCCAGCATTCGATTTGAGCTGATATTATATTTATCATCTATAATCACCACTCTCATCAGTTTAAATTCAGTTAAACTAAATGAGCCCAGCAACAGCATTCTTGTCCGGTTTGAGAAAGCAGGACAGGAAGTGATTGAGAAGACCGTCCATTAACCGTGCTGCCGGAGTTTATGGCCTTGTGTTGGCAAGCGTGCCCACCCCCCACCCGCTGTAGCTTCCTTCAACATGAAGACTCTTTAGGGGACAAAAATAAGGATCTTCTTACAGAGATCAATACAGTATCACATTATTTCTACGTCAATACGAAATTGTATCCATAAGCTTGTGTCTACAGCCCGAAACGTTCTGAATGCGATAGCTTTACTTGCTGATATTTGCCTTTTACATCTTTGAGTATTTGCACACACAGAACGCCCCCTCACCCATTATGCTTTAATAACTTCCTCCACCACATGATGAGTTATGTGTAAATAAAGTATAAATCATGCAAACGGGGTTGAGCCATTTACCAATTTCTGGAGTTCAGCATGTGCAAATACTGCTGTGCTCTCATCGTTATGGGAGTTCCCGTTGCACTCAGACCCCTTGTGGCTCGGTCCAACTCCCTCATAAGAAAGTCTTTGTAATGCATGGCAATGAAACCAGCCGCAGATCGTTCTTTGCTTCTGTTTAATTAATAAACCCTGGGTTCAGTACAGTGTACACAGAGATGGAACGAGGAGACCACAGTTTAACCAGCAAACATCTTGATGTATGCTTTTAATATTACCTAGTGGCCCTTCAAGTTACCCCCCGCTAGCAAGCGGATGAATCAACAACAAAATCGGGTTCTCTAGATGAAATAAAAGTGCCATGTGTGTAACTGTTGGTTACACAAACAAGGAGCCAATCATAAATGATGATCGCAAGCAGCCCGAACGACAATTTTAGCGTGCGTGCCGGGTCTGTACCTCTTGCCGATGTTTGTGGCTGTGCGTGCGACACCAGGGAGACCGGTTTCAAAAACCCTACGAGGCCCTAAATATGCTAGGGTCACATAGACTCCATTTACGCCCGTCATTAACATGCAATCTGTATCTAGATGTCCTATCTTGATGAGGAGGAACACATATTAATGCGGAGCCCATCGGATTGGCCGAACCACATCTGGAGTTGGTCTGGTTGCATTGTGATCGGATCGCAGCCAGGTGGAGATCCAATCTGTGCCGCGTAACCACACACAAAAAAATATCCCTCCGCCTCTTCCTGCTAAATAAAGGTGTCGGCAAAAGCCACAAGTAGTAGCCGTAGATTGCAAGCCTTCCGTTGCAAAAAGTAATGTGAAAATTAATGCATTTAATTTTTTGCTCTGGAACACAAATCCACAACACCCAGGTGTATATAATTTAAATGTCTCCGTAACGGTCCGATAGTGCCAGAAGCACCAGTTTCAGTTGACTCGGCTTAATTGGAAATAGTCGACGTCCAAGGATTTCCACATACGAGTGTGTACGGTTTGATAAGAAAGCCAGATTTAGAATAAAGTCAATGCGTTGCGGACCTGAGGGCAAAACTACCTCATCAAACAGTGGGCAGATGTGTGAGTCACTCAAACTGACGGCCCGTCCGCAGGCAATATAACAGCATCTCAGTGCTGCAGCAGCAGCGCGGCTCAGAAAAGCACAACTCCAAAAAGCCGTGAATTAGGTCTACTTTACTACAGAACGCCACGTTGGGTTCAAACCCTTTCAGCAGAAGAATGAGAAAGTGAAGCTGATGGGAGCCCACGGGCACCATATTTGGATGAGTAAAGAGTGTTCGTATGCTGGCTGCTGTGACGAATCCTGCTTTCTGTTTGGCATGCTGTACGCAGGCTGAATATTTAGCCTGAATAACACAAATCCATGGATACATAACGCATGTGTCAATAGTACAAGCTGGTGGTGATGGTGAAATTCTGCAGTAACAGTGACTGGAAAGTGTATCGACTGAGCAGAAAATCTGGAGGATACGAGGGAGGGGGCGTGGGGGGTGAATAAAATATCCACAGCATGGATATGCCAACAATGGAGTGAGATCCCTGCAGAGCATGTGCACACCTTATACAGTTCATTCTGGTTAGATGTGTCATGTGTAGGAGCTGGCAGGTGCGTTTCACCATTACTACTACATAAACGGAGTACACCAGAGTCAATTTGCCAAAATGTTAATGACACTTTGTGTCTAAAGGCGCAAGTGCACTGAAAGCGCCTGTTGTCTTAAACGGCCAAACGCGTCAAGTGGACCCTTTTAAGCTAGGCTGTTTTTTTTGGGGGTTTTCAGCATCAGTGCCTGTTTAGAGAGAGCGAAAGGAATTAAAACCTACGGGTTGTTCCCCAGATGACGATATATTTGATTTAAAGAAATAAATTCTGAATTAATAATACTACCACTGTTGATTTCACTGCTTAAAATGAAAGACCTCGCCGGTGGAAGGTCGTAACGTAATTTCCGTTTGTAACTTGATGGCCGGTTGGCGTGCTCTTTTGCGTTTGGGCCTTTAAATCTCCATAGCGCCACTAGTGGTTTAAGAACTCAACGGAGAACCTCTAAGGATGAAGGACAACATGCAAATAGTAACAATAAAATTATTAACAGTAACACTAGATTGGTAAGAAAACTACTACACAATGTAGAAAAATATGCATTACACTTTATGGATATAATTCTGACCTCATTCGCTGTCTCACTCCAACTGTATGAACCGTTTCCATCTATAATAAATACTGGAGCAACAAACTGCTTTCAAATCTAAACCAGCCTGTGGGCCCAGTGAGATTTTGTGCAAAATGAGATCATTTTGGGGATTTTGCTCTTGGCCTTGGTAATCAAATGTTGAGGTAGGTGGTTATAGTGTGTTTTTGAACCCCTGTGTGTGTGTGTGTGTGTGTGTGTGTGTGTGTGTGTGTGTGTGTGTGTGTGTGTGTGTGTGTGTGTGTGTGTGTGTGTGTGTGTGTGTGTGTGTGTGTGTGTGTGTGTGTGTGTGTGTGTCAGGCAGACTGGATGGTTGAGTGATTCTTTATTACTCTCTTTCTGAATGGCTGCTTAGTGCAGGCTGTCAATCATATAGCCCGTCTGTCTTTCTACATGAATTATTGACTTTTTCCCTAACCGACTTTATGTTTGTCTGACTCCTCTTCTTGCTCACTGTGTTAATTTGGTCTGTGTTAAAGAGTTTCACTCCAGGAGGTTGATTAAACCTCGCACTGCATATAGCAGAGCTGAGCGGTGGTATTATTAACTACTTGTCACATCTTGTGTCACATCAATCAGTCTGTGATGAGTGAGTGTAGACTCATTTATCATTGTCACATTAATAGTTATTTTCATTTTGAATAGACTAGAATAAGAATACAATCATCCCACCACGGGAGGCTTACTGGTACAATCATTCATTGGGGGAGTTTATGGCTTTAAATGTCACTTTAGTGAAGCTTCTGAATAAATGTAATTTATATATGACATACAGTGGAGTAGACCCTCAGTTAGTGGCGTAAACAAAGTGGGAAATCCAGTTTGATGTGGGTTTCAAATTCCAAATTTACATTACTGTTTATATTATTGGATATTGAATTCCTGCTCCATTGAAGATGCACACTCAAAATAAAACATATATATATATATATATATATATATATATATATATATATATACGCCTAGCCTGTGAACACTGTATAACCGCAAAGATTCATAGTTTCAGAAACTTCGATTTTCAATTTAAAAATGCTTAAAACATATCAGATTTATACCAAATAAATGAAGTTACTTAGATAAATAATTCAGTATTTCTTTTCACACGGAATATTGAACTTGATTTATTATAAAGCTGCACCAATCAATTTTTATATTATTAATGGGAAAATGTATTCGTATGAAAGATGATGCTTGTGGTGATCCACACTGCAGTGTCTTTCAGCTCTACTGAAAGTTTTGGTGTCTTGCGGCTCATTGTTTAGTTTTTTTTGGCCTTCAACTCATCCGCGGTGTTTTGAGGAGAAAAGTTCAGATAAACCAACTGTACGCTATCTGTCCAGCACCAAACCGCAGACGGATACAATTAGCCACTAGCTTGTGAAACATTTAGCAGCTGTAGAGCTGGATATATATTCCCAGGAGTTGGTGGTGACCAAAAGCCGAGCTAAAAGATGGTGAAAGGTGGACTTGCATTCGTCAGGTGTCCAGTTGAATGATCATGTGTTCTTGTGAATGATTACGATAATATCGTTCTATTGTGCTTGTTCAACCCAGGTGGGCGTCGCCGGTCTGAGCCCGACGAGGCGGAGCTTCTGAGGGTGAGCAGGCGGTTGGTCGAGGATGCTGTCAACCGCGCCTTGCAACAGTACAAACAAGAAACTCTTCAAAATGGGGGTGGGCCTAATGCCACGGGACTGCAGCCCACAGGAAACACTGAGGAAACTGCAACAAAGACGGACACTACAGCTAACGCCACCACAGACAACAGGAAGTGACATCATCGGACTGAGGTACAGAGACTGACAAACCAGCCGCCCAGAAAACATCAGCCAGGCCTGGCGAACAAGGAGAAGGGTCAGTAGTCCCTGGGCACAAAGCCTGAACCAGCCAACCAGTCGGCCCAGTTTGCTGACTAGCTAACCCAGCGAGCCAACTACAACGGCTAGCCAGTCATGCTAGCTACCTGCCCAACTGACCTAGCTTGACACAATGCTATTTAAATAGATAATGTAGCTTGAGTTCAGGTGAACATCCCAACAGGCCAGCGAGCCAAGACTGTTAGTTAACTCACTACATCTAACAGCAAGGACATTGTCCCCTCGATCGTCACTCAGCTGTCGGTCTGCGTTTGCACATCAGACCCAGAAAACATATGTGAAGCACTCGTCTAGAGACGCACACGTGTAGGGTTCACTTTGACCTGCCACTCACAAACTGCCCTTTTTAGAATACGATGAATCATCCTTTGAAGATTGTTTGGTTTTTATCATCACCTGCACTTAAAATGGGACTTGATAATCTTAAAAGAAATAAATAAAAAAATCCTTAAATTTATTGTTTTAAGTGAAGAACATATTTTCCTTTTCCTTGAGCATTGGTTTGTTTCTCTTCAAAAATCAGTGCTGTCTTCGTTAAGAAAAGATTACACATCCGCTCATCTCTGTGGTTGAATGGGATTCGTGAAGAGAGCTGGTATGACTGTGTTGTGACTGGATTCTTCAGACTTCAGTATGAGATGTTGGACTTGGTCTCTGATAGTTTTTGTCGTATTTTGCGGCGAGTCCGGGTTCAAAGGCCTTTCAATTCAGTTTCAGGAACTGTTAAACAGCATTTACTTTCACTTTTTTCACAAGGTGTCTGACTGTATACCACGCTGCATCTTTGTCTTTATTCTCAGTTGTTTATAGAAAGTGATCTGGCCTCAGCTGTGCTTTAAATATTATACACTGTTGTTTAATTAACCTAAAAGTGTGTCCTGCCGATGCAGCACTGAGACAATCATCAACTTAAGATCAGTTGTGAATCCTGTGGGAATTTAACAGAAACTAACCTTTTTTTTTTTAAAACCCGATCTGGACTCCTCTTGTCGGTCCACAAACTGCTCTCCGCCTGTCACTTCAACTTTCCTCCACTAATAGCACTAACTTTACAAAGAATGACTTGGAGATACTTATCTGCTGACGCTAATGATAAAATAATGATAAATAACACTCCAACAATACACTACAAGTTGCCACGAAAGCATTTTCACTCCATTAAATGCCAAAACCTCCATTAATGACCTGCGTGCTTGTCTCAATGAAAACTATGCGACAGGCTGTTATTACTACTATCACGCACAGGCGTTAATTCCATAACTCCTGCTTCCTGCCTGATCATTTATAAATGAAATAGATTTTTGTTTACATGCTATATTTTCTTTTTTTTGGTCTGTGAAATGAATCTGAGGCAGCAGCAACATGCACAGATGAGAGACTGAAGCCTTGCTGTTTTGAGGCTCGGTGTTCACTGGGAGCACTCGTGCGGATCTGAGGAGCTTTTTATTTTTGCAGTACTGTACATGTAAGAGCATTTACAGCCGAGCGAGTTCTTCAGATGGTGATGCTGATGTCGGTTGGAGGAGGTTAACTCAAAAAATTGCTGCTGTCGGCTGAAAGCCCTGCGGCTCTTGATTTCAGTGTCTTCCATCCATTTGTTTTTTGTTAAACTGCATTTGACCCCACAGCTCATGAAATCCATTCAGAAACACACGGGCGTACAGTGTGAAATTAAGGGGGATTGTCTGCATTTTTTAAGGTTTTCAACTGACAGCAAGATGATGATGATGATCCAGCTGTGATACAAGTGCTTGGTTTACTCTCTGACATTAAATATGTTATTTTATCCTTTCTAACTATATAAACTATTATTTATAATGCGTTGCTGTCCCTCCTAAAGAAATTAATTCCATGTGAAAAGATATTTTATTTTGAGGAAAATGAGAAAAGGAGATTTGTTTGCATTCAAAGGTGGCAAAAGCACAATGATGAATTTTTCTTTTTTTTTTTTAATTGTCTTTGCTTTCACTTTTTAAAGAGCAGGTAAATCAAATCACCTCTGTTCAAAGTGGCCTTAAGTCACAAAAACAAATAGATTTTTCTGTAAGTGCTTAAGGTGACAATGCGTAACTAACTAGCATAACTTAGCTATTTTTTAAGCCAATGTGGGGTGTTTGGGTGATGATGGCTCGTTTTGCTGTGAGATTTGCCAAAGTCTCTAAATGTAAATCTGTGGCTAAAGAGTTGGATTCTTGAGTTAAATGTCAAAGTCCGTCCACCATGAAACACAATTCATGTAAATTGTGTTATAAGATAAATCCCCTGAGAAACAGAGAGTCAGTTTCCTGGCTCAGATTTCCAGCCGTGTGGGGTTTATTCCCTTCTAGTGCGAACAGGTGTGAGCCGGAAAATGTTCCCTCATCCCTGTGAAATCCACTTAAGTCCCGTCGCTGTGGGCTCATTGGGAAGTCAATAACAGGTGAATTCTGTCTCACGGTGGACTTTGATCGTTTCTGTTTTGATCTTTTATTGTCACCGGATCCTTAATCTCCTTAAAATCCCCTTTAATACACAAATTGTCCTGTTGGCCTGTATGGTTAGTCTGTCTTCTCTCTGTGTGTGTGTGTGTGTGTGTGTGTGTGTGTGTGTGTGTGTGTGTGTGTGTGTGTGTGTGTGTGTGTGTGTGTGTGTGTGTGTGTGTGTGTGTGATCAGTGGTTCTCCAGAGAAATTCTCATCTCTATCAATCATGAAAACTCACAGGTGTGTGTGTGTGTGTGTGTGTGTGTGTGTTCGAACAGTCCGTACAAATTTGTCTTCTCTGTTTGTCTTTCCATTTGTCCATGTGTACGTCTGACCGCGTGGGTGTGACATTGTACCGTGTTGTATATCTTGTTCTGCCATATTTGAACAATAAAACAGGATATGAGATTCAAAACCAATATCCCTCTCTCCGTCTCCTGATTTCAGTCTGGGTGTACACGTAGTCCCACGGTGTTCACACATTGTGTGCTTGCTTACATCAAGACATTTTAAGGTTGACATTGGCCTCAAAAGCTTTCTAACGTTGTGTCATAAGCCTTTGTAAGAACTGTTATTGAAGATTTCTGTGCAAGCATTTGTTTCCCGAATGTCTTGGGAAATAGCAGGCGGTAAATTCACCAGGCAGTATTTACAAAAACAAATGAGCAAATGCATAAAGGTGGATCCTAACTCTAACACAGTGTCCAGTAGTTTAATTTTAAACCAATGTTAACCCCTAGATACACAGACGTAAAGGGTCTCCATCTCCTCTGTGAACCCATTCCACCTTAAGACTGTACATGTGCTGCAGACTCCTTCTCCTATCACTAGAACTGCTCTAATATTATTTATCTCAATGGAAGAGAGGCCCCACCTTTTTACTTGGAACAGGCTTCATTATTTATTTATATATATATATATATATATATATATATATATATATATATATATATATATATATTGCAAACACTCCCTCCATGTTTTCCCTTTTAATGTGAAAAATCATCAGGATGTCAATTAGTTTAACTGACATTAGCTTTAAAAAAAAAAAAAAAAAAACAATGTCAGAGTGGAATGACTGGAATAAATTAGTAAAGAGAAGCTCAGAGGGATGAGTTTGAGATTAATTCTCTGTGTAAATAGCGCTCGTTCATTACGCCGACTGTGTGCTGTTTTAGTGGGTTAATAGATCGTAATGGAGGGATGTAATTCCACCTACTGCGAGGTGTTTTTGTTTTTTTTTTACACACAGGTGATTTCACTTTACCTGATTAGTCCTCTCCTTGATTGACACCTCGCTCACTCTCCTGTTGTCTCCGTTGCGCATGTCGGGGGCGGGACAAACTCGCGAAAGGACTTGTCAACTGTATTTCTCCCTTGCGGGTAATTGGTTTCGCAGGAATTTGTAAAAGAAGGACGGTGTCACACGAAGCGCCTTCAGTTGCTGAGAGGAGGTGAGTTAATGATCCGGGGCGGGGGGTCAGTGGGTCTTCAGCTTATGTCACGACCCCTCCTGGCCATCTGGAGGCAGACGGGTGAGTGAGTTTTTTTTTTTTTATTAAATTTTTTCATATCCATGCAGCTATTTTGAGTCTAGAAATTTCACTGATAGCATAATAAAACAACAATAATGACCTTCCTCTTCCCTCTGCTGACATTCAACAGGTCCAAAGCAGAAGCGATGAAGGCCGCAGCCTCTTACCTGTTGACATTTCGGGTGAGTAAACACACATTTAAGTGAAGGCTACAGTGTTACTGCATCTTTCTTTCCCATATCAAGATAACCTTTTAAATAAATGTGGAAGAAGTCCGCGTGAAACGGTGTGAAACGGGGTCACCGGGGCGTTACTAACGTGAAACCCCCGCCAGCTCTTTTATTTCACAGCTTCCCTCATAATGTGAGAATCTGTTGAATCACATGGAGTAATGCTGCCACGGCTGACGGTTTTAGTCGCCGGCTGACCTGCATCTGATACATTATGATGCCGTAACGGGTGAGTGATTCATGAGGAACTGGCTGAGAATACGCAGCTTGCCAACTGTGAGAGGCGTTGTGATGTAATCGGGGCTGAGAGCGGACGCAGGACAAATTTTGTGGTCACCTGTCCCAACACAAGTGAAATTATCTGAGGCCTCGATGACGTCGGCTTGAAGGGGCGTGTCCTCCTGGAATTTGTCCTGAGTCATCTGATAGCGTTTCAACCGTAAAGATGACGTCAGATTTGTGTAACGGACCCCACCCAACCCCACCTGGGGAACCCAGGCTTTCTCCACCTCACACGTTCTGGCATCAATTACTGAAGTAGGATCTTCTGCATTTGAGCATAGGATGTAAATGTATCACTTTTTCTGAGGAGGTTTGGTTTCATCAGTTTGTCTTTCAAGCAACCAATCTTTTAAAAAAGAAATTAAAAAAAAAACTCTACTGAAACTTTAGACATTACATTTTCACCAGTACATTAATTTAATCTCAGCAATTGGAGTCTAATGGAGATAGGAGACATTATCCAATCTCTAGAAGTATCTTTTTTAAGATATATGGATTAATTTGTGTGTTACAATTACCGTCTGTGTTGTCAGTTTTATGCTTGATGCTGCGGTTAGCCCCTCACACCTGCTGTGTCTCATCATGAATGGAAATCATTAAAGTGTCTTGTGCTGACTATCTTCTTCTTCAGAGAGAAAACTGAGTTCAAAAGTATTTCAGTATTTATCATGAGTCAGAGTGCAGTTAAAGGGCCACTCCACCGATTTGAGACATTAAGTTTCAAATTATTACTATTCAGCTCGGGAAACCGTCTGTATAATGCCAGCTATCATCTGGAGGGAGTCTGCATTAGATATTCATACTATATACATAGTATGTACATAGTATGAACATGTGGGGGAGTTTTTCCTGTTCCGATGTGATGATCCCGGGACAGAGGATGTCGTATGTGGACAGATTTTAAAGCCCTCTGAGGCAAATTTGTGATTTTTGGGCTATACAAAATTAATTTAATTGAATATATTTACTGTCATTCAACATACTTTTGTGTGACTAAACAAACCGTATGTAGGATACAGCGTTTTGGTGTTTTGTGAACCAAACTAGAAAGAACTTATTTCTATTTTAAAGCTAACTTTTTTTTTTTTTTCATACCACTTTTCTAGTTATTTATATTTTGTATTTCTTTTTGTAAGCAAACACTGCTGAGAGCCCAGCGTGAAATAAAAAACGCACAGCCACACAGAAGCAGACGCACATTGGGGCTAGCTGTCGCAATCCAGACTTCAATCCATCAACTTTTTTATTAATTCTTTGGGCTTTTTTTAGAATAATTCAATGGAAAAATATAAATTACAAGACTGTAACAATCGTCCACATACAACCGTGTGTGTGTGTGTGTGTGTGTGTGTGTGTGTGTGTGTGTGTGTGTGTGTGTGTGTGTGTGTGTGTGTGTGTGTGTGTGTGTGTGTGTGCGCGCTCTCTGAAGCCCATAGGGTTGTTCTCTGCTTTTGCTCTGAAATCTTTTCCTTTTTACCCTCTTTTCTATTTTAGTCTCCGTTCCATCTGGCACCATCTGCCTTTTGTGAGAGTGTGTGTGTGTGTGTGTGTGTGTGTGTGTTTTATAAAAGAAAAAAGGGAGACTTCAGATTCTGCATGTGTGTGTCTGGCCACCTCCATAGATCTCAGTTGTTTTTTCTCTCATAAGTGTCAAATCTGCACAACTTGTACTGTAATAATAATAAAACATGAAAATAATCCCACTGGGACTTTGGACTGGAAACTGGCAATTATCACAATAATAATTTAGAGAAATTGAAGGGCATGGAGGGGGAGGGGGAACGGAGAGTCATTCATTGTGCTGAAGAGCCTTGGCTGCAAGGTGACTCAAACATGACTGGAATATGAACAAGCTAACCACACACACACACACACACACACACACACACATACGCAGATACACGGACTCTATTAGGAAGAATGATGCTCCCTCTCTATCATTCCCCAAGGAAAGTACAAATTCCAGCTCTCTCTTTCAACACCAGTTGAAACTCGCATGATTTTCAACTGGTGTTCAGCTGACATAACGCAACAATTACAAACTGGATGATACTGGAATGTTTACTTAAAAGCACAGTGGGAGGGGAATATTAGAGCAGAAGTTGAATATATCGCAATCTTTAACATCCCACCTAGAAAACACTAAATATGACACTAGTTGTGTTAGCAGACTAATAAGCTGTGTGGGTCTCATTTGAGGAATGTTTATTTTAACACTGGAATAAGTCATATTTTGACACTGTCTACAATTTGTGTTTTCCCTGTCCGATACCCTTGGATGTAAATGTACCACTACATCACAGTGGCATGCGTTACTGTACAGTTTTTTATTTTTTATTTTATGCTACTTCAACTTTTCTACATTTCAGAGGCAAATACCGTACTTTTTACAACACTAGTATAACATTTACGTATAGCTACATCTATATTTAGTATTGTAGCATAAAGATCTGGAAGCAGGCGGGGGTGCGGTTTACATCTTATCTTGAATCCGCCTTTTCTACACCCCACATTTATTGACACATTAGCTTACTATACAACCCATACACACACAGAAATGTAAATTATAACGATATCACTGGTGCTGCTATGCAGATTTTGTTACCTTGACGGAGCTGGCCGTTTCCAGTCTTCATGCTCGCGCTATCCAGCTGCTGCCTCTAGCTTTAAGGAGGCTACCTTTTTCTGACAGCATAATAAATCTCTACTTTTTATATTCAAAATTTTAAATTCAGGACATTTACTTATAATGGATGTTTTTTTTTTTTGTTTTTTTTTACATTTCAGGTAACAACAGATAAGGTGTTGGAACAATTAGCCTCCCAGCCTGCAGCTGTGATACACCACCCTGTCGCCTTAAATACTGCTCAGCATTGTGAACCACTGTGTTTGACAAACTGTGATAACACTTTCTAAATTACCTCGAAAGCCGTTTTCTGCAAATTAGCCGTGATAAACACCTGCTGTCAGCCACGTCTGAAACACAAGCACTGATTCATGGTTTGAATAATGTATCTGGGTAGTTAGCATGTGTAGCGCTGCAATGGCCGGGCCATCTGTGCCTTTCTGGTTTTCTTATCACAGCAGAGGTTGTGTTGTTTATCAGTCTTTGGAGTGTATATGTTGTTAAAAACCCAGGAAAAAAGAAAGGCGAGTTGGGGTTCCAGTCAACATCATAATCTTAACTTCAGGTTTTAGATGATGCCGCAGCTGGTGCAGTATTTCCTCTTTTTTTTTTTTTAATAATCGGCTCGTTTTCATTAGACCAACACAAACACATCATACACCTCAGCAGCCCGTTATACACACACAGTAAATTAAGCATGAAAAGCACATCAGCGGGTCGAAGTGCATAAATGTAAATATTTAAAAGCAGCACTCGTTTTTTTTATTAATTTAAGCAGTTTATCCAGCAGTTGGAAAATGCTGTTTATGAATCAGCTTGTGAGTAAAGGAGCGTGCAGGATGAGTGTGGTCAGGAGTTAGATTTTTTTTTTTTTTTACTATTAACTACATCACCCATTTCTTCTCAAGGGAAATTTTCAGTTAACATTTTTACAAAGATGGTTGTTTCCTACAGTAGTTTATTCAGTCGTAGTCCTTTTATGTTAAGTGTGTTGTTTGGATGATATGTGAGGGTTAACGTACGTCTGTGGGTTAGAGCACATAATAAATGAACTAGTGTGCGTGTAAACACACTGAGGTAAAACCAGACTCCCTTCAGGTTTCTTATTAAGCCACATGAACAGACCATAATGAAGACTTTTGTCTAAGCCCATTAACTACAGATGGATTATACGTTTAACATCACTTTATTGATTTTCTACCTTCAAGGTAGCCTTGGTTTCAGTTCATGGCAGTACAACATTAAGATCAATTTGCTAATATAATCCATCAAAGTGAACAATTACCTGCCTTTTTTCTGTTTTTATTAAGGCAACTAATTAACACCAGGAACTGTCAAGAAAACACTTCTTTGTTGGCGTGTCTGGGGGCTTATGGGAAGCTATTTTTAGAAATTATTCCTGCAGCCCTGCAATAAAACATAATAATGGAACACTGAACATGCATCCTTTTTAATTTTGTGTCACTGTGATTGATTGCTTATACGAGGCAAGTTTTAAAAACTTTGCAGGGTAATTTTCATTGCGCTGTCTATAGAATCGGTTGGTCGCAATGTAAAAGGATTTAAAATACATTATCCAAGAAACTACTTGTATGGTCTGAGCCTGAGATAAGCCATGAATGTTGCACTTTGATCGTGTGTGTGTGTGTGTGTGTGTGTGTGTGTGTGTGTGTGTGTGTGTGTGTGTGTGTGTGTGTGTGTGTGTGTGTGTGTGTGTGTGTGTGTGTGTGTGTGTGTGTGTGTGTGTGTGTGTGTGTGTGTGTGATGATTAGAAACGGGAAGATGGCGGCATAAAAAGGAAGCAGAGGTTTTATTGATGGCTCGCTTTCGTGTCTCGTCTTCTTTCAAAGGTTCAATATTTACATCCGACGGCTTCAAATAGTGATTTATGTTGACTCTGTGGGAATGACCGCTGCAAATGACTCTGTGAATACCCTGTGTGTGTTGTGTTAATGACCAGGCATGTCTGTGAGTGACCACTACATGTGTTAATGAGCAGCAGAAACGCACTTTGAAAGCAAGAAAAAAAACTTTTTTTTTTTCCTATTAGGAGCTCAAAGTCTGATGTTTTTGTGTAAATGAGGCATTTAAAGCAGTTGGAAAAACCAGACTCCCTTCAGGTTTCTTATTAAGCCACATGAACAGATTAAAGGACCCTAATGAAGACTTTGTCTAAGCCCATTAACTATAGATGGATTATACTTTTAACATCACTCTATTGCTTTTCTATCTTCAGCCTTGTTTTCAGTTCGTGGCAGTACAACATTAAGATCAACTGATATAATCCATCAAAGTGAACAATTAGCTTCCTTTTTCTTATTAAGGCAACTAATTAACACCGGAAACTGTTTAGAAAACACTCCTTTGCTGCCGTGTCCGGGGGCTTATGGGAAGCTATTTTTGTTTAAACATTATCCCTGCAACCCCAGCAATAAAACATGATAATGTAACAAGGTAATTTTCAAGGCGCTGCCTGGAAGGTAGAATCCAATCAGAAACCTGCTCTAAGCTTTGGGAAACGGTTGGTCGTAATGTAAAAGAATTTAAAATACATTATCCAAGAAACTGCTTGTAGGTTCTGAGCCTGAGATAAGCCATGAATGTTGCACTTTGATCGTGTGTGTGTGTGTGTGTGTGTGTGTGTGTGTGTGTGTGTGTGTGTGTGTGTTGTGTGTGTGTGTGTGTGTGTGTGTGTGTGTGTGTGTGTACAATGATTAGAAACGGGAAGATGGCGGCATAAAAAGGAAGCAGAGGATTTATTGATGGCTCGTTTTCGTGTCTCGTCCTCTTTCAAAGGTTTAATATTTATATCTGACGGCTTCAAATTGTGAGTTATGTTGCCTCTGTGGGAATGACTGCTGCAATTTACAATGTCACCAGCGAATTACTCTGTCTGTGTTACTGACCAGGCATGTCTGAGTCACAGACATGTGTAGAGTATGAAGGTAGATTTGTGTCTTTATTACACAAACAAAAGAAAATTTCTCATTTGTAAGTAAAAATATATAAACTGAGAGTTAGTTTTGCTTATGAAACTAGAATTTTTGGCTGCAAATGAAAAACTTTTGCTGTTAGTGATGTTGTTAGTGTCGTGGAGTCTCTTTTTTTGTAATGTTAGCCACGCAGAAAGTGGGGCTTCATGTCAACACAGCAGCCCTCCATGTCGTTCTTTAAAAAAAGAGACTCCACGACACTGACAACATGAAAACAAAGTAAAGTGCTGCTACATTTAAAATAATTTTGACAAAACAGAGCAATATAATGTCAACTTACCTCCATGTCCTCCTCACCGTAACCTCCCGTTAGGTGCCAAGAGCAAGTCAAACCCACCAATAGAAACTCCTGGCTCATTCAGCAGCGTAAGCCCCGCCCACTACGTCCAAACTCAACTCGTAGCTTTTCGTTTTAAGAGCGAAGGTTTTTTTTTTTTTAGAGCAAAAGTTTTTGATTTGCAGCCAAAAATTCTAGTTTCAGAAGCAAAACTAACTCTGTTTATACTTACAAACGAGAAATTTGCTCTCAAAACATTTTTTGTTTGTTTGCGTAATAAAGACACAAATTGAACTATAACACTACCTTCATAAATGAGCAGCAGAAACGCACATTGAAAGCAAGAAAATAAAAAAAAAATGTATCCTGTTAAAAGCTCAGTCTGTTTTTTTTTCTTTCTTTTCTGTAAATGAAGCCTTAAAAGCACTCTGCTTTCCCTTCAATCAGAATAAAAGTCAGATTCATAAAAAGCTGCTCAAAGATTGAATCCCTATTAGTGAGACACACTTACAAATGTACCCAAACATTCCCACCCACGCAGAGCACGCGCACAAAGTATCCGCAAATATCAGCTGCTGTCTCGCTGTAGAAGAAACTTCCAACGCCACAAAATGGGCAGAGGGCACCAAGAAGTGTTTACCCGAGTCCAGGCTGCTTCAGCGCGCACAGACACCAGCTGCACCGAGCCTCCAACACACTCCAACCTCGCCTCAGCAACAGTTTGTGGAATATGCTCCAGCTTTGTTTTGGCTGCAGAGCGTCTCAGCACCAAAGAGCTTAAGACCCCTCAGGACATAGTAAAAGTTGCATTGTGGAGTTTTTTTTTCTGTCTCGCAATCACTCAATCATAATTTCTTTGGCAATATTGCCGATTTCCATTGTTCCATTCAAGTTTCAATTTGTCCTTGGCTCAGCTTCCAACCTAAAAATCCACCTAGCAACAGTAGATGAGTCACTGTCACATTACCACATTACCATTACCACCAAAACACGGACAGAGACACATATCATGTTTTCATGATTTTTTTTTTGGGACATTACATTGACTTACTATCATTTCCTGGAGACTTACCCTAAACCAAACCATAAGCGCTACCAATCTAATCCTAACCCTTATTTTATTTGAATCTAAACATAACCGTACCCTAACCTTAAACCAAGTCTTCACCCTAAAACGTAATGATTTACATTATGGGTGGACTTGCAGTTTGTCCCCAAAAGGAAGGTGAGTCCCCACAATGTGATTGTGTAATCAAATTAATGTCCCCACAAGATGGGTTAAACACGCCTTACGCACACACATTGCTAAGTAGGTAAGACTCCTTCAAAGTGAATTGAAAATGGTTTACAGTCACCAGCACTGACTCAAGTGAGCCCTGACTAAGCACTGAAAATAAAACACTTACATTCACTTTCAGTAGTATGTGTGTGTGTGTGTGTGTAGCGGGGTGATTAACGCCCTAGTTATTGTGTCAAAATAAAGCTTTCCTTTTGTTCTTGAATCTCTATTCTTCACCTTTTCATATTCCTCATTGGCAACAACAGCTTCTGCGGCGCCGACACACTGAGACCACAAAGTTCTTCTGTGTGTAAGAGGTTTGGAGTTTGAGGAAAACAGCATCTCTAATCAGCTGGAGACGCACCGCTGATCTGCAGCTTACAGAACCGCCTCAACTGGGACACAGTTGCAAAGCACATTTGCATGGAAATTATGGATTTCTGTCGCTGCACTGCTTTGAATATTTAGTGTTTGCACTGTCAAAAACACTAAAATGGAATCTGGAATAGTGCTGCTTTTTTTTGCTTTTATTAAAACATTAAAATGCCCTGAAAACCAAACGGTACTATAAGTGATCCTACATGAACACGCGTTATTTTGCCAGAGTTTGAACAGTTTTGGGTTATTTCACATGAGAGATTTCTGTATGTTGTGTTTTTCTCACTGGTTTGAAGTGGGCGGGGTTACCTCCATGCACCAATCAGGATTAAAAACCAGCCGAATCAAAATGTCATGACAGTTGTGGGGTTGTTTGCTCATGTTGCCATCACTGTCAGAAGAGTTTTTGAGGGTTAAACTCTTACAGATGTATGATTTTTATGAATGCTGCTTATTTAATCATGAATATTTAATGTGGTACATGATTTGAAACAAAAGTCTTCATGGGCTTTAACAAGCAGATAAAAGATGGGTGTCGTTTCTGTGATGAAATCTGTTCTCTCGTCCGTTCATTACATTCTGCAATTACTTTTTTTTAATATGTATCGAGTACTGTGTCTGAACATGCAGCACTCCTTGAAGAGTTGCACGTTTACATTTTTCCTCTGAATACAATCGTCCACTGTTTTTATAATCTGTAGATTTTGGGTATTTGTACAGGTAGCCTGATGAAATGCATTTATTATCCACAGATTTATTCTGATTTTTTTCTTTCGAAAAGAACATTTTCGATATATTTACGCCATTTGATTGCAGTGACGACTTAAACAACCCAATGCTGCTCTCTTCGTCTCTGTCCATCCGACTCTGTCCTCCACAGACGACATTAACGACGTGGTTAATGGCAATTATGTCACTAATTGCTTCCTCTCTGGCATCATTGCTCTGTACAGCATTCTCCCAACACACACACACACACACACACACACACACACATCTGCTTGATTTTTAAGACGAGTCCCCTCTTTGATTTCTGCTCTGATTTGAGTGCATCTCCAACATGGAGCAGGTGTGTTGTTTGTAATTGTGTGCCAGGAAGGACAACAATTAACGCCCAACACCAAGGAATACACTTTTCTGTCACTTTGGTAAATCTATCACACTCCCCGTCGGCTTTTCTTCCTGTCCCTTCACACCTGTTCTTTTCGCGTCACCCTTCCATCCTCTTCCTCCGTCTGTCCGCTCCTTTGAAAAAAAAAAAATTAAATGAATAAGGTCGTCAGACGAGATTCAGGATGATGGGGTGAGGAGATCATCACGCACGCACGCACACACTCCGAAATACTTCAAACCAGAGAGGCAGGCAAACGCACTCACCCCTCCCCGCCCCTGATGTACCTGGTTACCATGGCAACCACAGATGAGGAAATGGGAGTCCTCCATATCCGTGCATGTGTGTTTAGCTCAAAGCTTCCCATTCAGCAACAATTGAACGTGAACGGACGCGTGAGGAAGGACCCGAGTGTGCATACTGTCTGAACGCAGTATTCAGTTTACTAGCCAGTGTGTATGCCACACAAACAGCTTGTTGTGTCTGTTTGAGGGGGAAATGAACAAAAGGGGAAGAGATGCTGTCTCTTTATACTTACAAATCTTTCCCAGCTCAAACTTTGGCCCCCAAAAAATCTGTTAAGTGTGTAACTCAGGCTTTTTGACAAAACAATATATTCTAAAAGTTGCAGAAAGGTGAATATTTTGGATTAATCTATTTAAGAAAGTGATGTTATAAGATGAATTGATAAGGCCACAGTAAACTTTAAGCATAACTAACCAAATGGATATAATTTTGGTGTTCCCTTTGTAAACTAGACTTGGTGCAAAGACCCAAGACAATGTTTAAAATTCCTTAGTAAAATCCCAAATATAATGAATGGCATTTAATTCCTGAAATATACACTGTGTATATATAGCAATATGATGGTTCATGCTAGAAGTGGCAAAAACAACTTTCATTCATTGTGGTCATGTTAATTGATCGCACAATATTCTGGTCTTCGGTTTGAGATTGAAAATTAAAATGGTAATGAATTCAAAATGGTGTATTCGTTGTGTTCCCTGTCTCTTGAAACACGGCAGAAGTCCACAGTCATCCAGCAGCTCAGAGGTTGTAGTTATAGAAATGATCTGATGATGGACTCGAGCTGAAAAGTCATGTGATTAGAATCAATCCTTTGAATCTTGAATACCTTCAGGAAATTTCAGGACAATCAGTCCACTGTTGAGACATTCCCCTCTGACACCATCATGTGGTTGATATTTTTGGGTCAGAGGTCAGGGATCAACAAACACGGTACGATACATCCTCTGAGGATCATGATTGTCTAGTCCACAATAAAATACCTCCACAACTACTGGATGTATTCAAAGTATGTACAAAGTGGTGGATGCTCAGTGCTCGGCCATGTTGTTTTCCACATGTGCGCCAATCCTGCATTTGGTTTGATGTCTATCCACGTACTTTATCAATGTGGTATGATGTTTTGCTATAAATATTTCCTGAAAGTATATAGAGATTATCTAATGTGTGGCAAGGAACCTAAATTAATTTGTGAAATAATTGTTTCCTCTTCGCTTGTATTTTGGTTGTGAGTGGGAAGTAATAATCAGATCACGAAACACATTTTCTCTCGTGAGCGTAGTTCAGTATTGTCTTGTATAGAATTTGATTCGAAACAAAACTAGTGGAAAAAACAGAACACTAAAATTAAACGACAATGAACATGAGGTTCAAGTTATAGGAATATGCACGTTCAATACGAGATGACGCATTCGCACCTTATACTAATCCATCTACAGCTCTCGAGCCTTATAAACTGCCACGCTATATATAAACTCGGACTTCCCACGCAACGGTAGGAGAGCTGAATCAGAAACACGCATATGGTCCATGCTGTGATATCAAAAATCCCCGTGCATCCGCATCCCACAGGCCAACGTGTTGCCACATTGCATTTAGTTTAATGTGTGAGCCACAGGCCCAGCAGCACATGAGATGACCTACATCTCAGCCAGGCCTTATAGAGAGATCATGCTATGACTCACACATGCATAGAAAGAAGAATGGGATTAAACGGCCACAGCACATGGCATTAGTTCTGATGTGATTAAATCACGGTTGACCTAGTATACATGCAACTTCAATGAAGAGGAATAATGATATTTAATCACCATGTCGTCGCAACTAAAATCAGTATCTAGTTACGTAAAGCTGCTCTCCTCTAAAGCCACAAGGAATGACGACTGAGAGTTACATTTGCACCGTCATCACGATGGAAATCTCCAGAGATGATCACGTCTCTAGTGTACTTTAGTAACGGCTTGCATAATGTTCTTGTAGTTTAGTTACAGCCGACCCGGTGAAGACGTAACGTCATTGGAAGTAAGAATGATTATCAGTCTTAACGTGTTTTTTCTTCTACGTATTTCATCAGTATTCAAGTACTGTGCCGGGGGGAATAAGGGCAGCCTTTAACAAGAGACGATGAAGGGCTCAGAGAGACTCACGAAGGATCTTCCCGGGTAAGACTTGATTAGGAATGGAGGAGGGTGGAGGTTCCTGACCCTAACTAACAGTGGCATTCTTGTTGGCTGTCCAGCTTCATGATTGATGGTGTTAAAACAACTCAATAGTGGACTTTTTTTTTGTTGCCATTTGAGGGCAGCAGAAACGAGTTGTGAACACACCATTTACATCTATATTATTACCCATTAAAGGTGTTATGCCGAACTTGTTAGCAAAGAGTATAACATTTTAGATGTATGAACACATCTAGCGCTTATGGAGCAAATTTAATTAATTCATTAATTTGGGGTTGCGTTTCTGGCCACCTGTCAATGTCCACTATTCCCTCTTTTCACTCTGTTTTTGGTCTCCACCAACCCCTAAGAGAAATATGTTGCCCTTTAGCTGCTAAATGCTCCACTATGTTACCAGCTAGTTGCTAGCCGTGTCTGTCTGCTGTCTGGTGCTGAGCAGAGAGTGTACTGTGGGTTTCTAGAGCTTTATGTTGAGAAAATTGCTTTCCTTTTCTATGATTTAGGATCATTACCTGCTGGTTGCTTTGAATGTTGTTCTGGTTGCATATGGGAGCGGTTCCCAATTCTGTCTCTTAGCAATTTCTTTGTTGGTGCCCTCTTTCTAATACTTTCTTCTATAATCTGCTACACTCTTATCTGTGTCTGGGTATCTTTTGTTTCAAAGCCATTTGGGCCATTTTGATAAACGGCTATGTCAGAGTAACAACAACAACAACATGTTTGCTTGTTATTCAGTTTGCATAATGTATGATGTTTGTGTGTGCAAGGCTTCAGTGTGCGATTACATAGAAAATCGAGGGAAAACACATTATTTAAGCACGGAAATCGGTAACTTCATTCGTGGGTAAACAAAAAATTCTAAGCGCAACGTTTCAAAGACGGGTTACTTCAGTGAAGTTACAGGATTTTGTTTTGGTTCCTCAAACTTTTTGTAGTTGGGGCAAACACAATTGACAAGTTGTAAATGCATGTGGTGGTGGGGCTCAGCTGCAGAGGGGACAGAGTGGGGGAGTGGTTCTGGGAACGGTGCCAGAAGAGGTTTAATTGGCCTCAGCTGGACTGGATCGGGTAATTGTCCTCTCCCCTATATACACCTCAGTGGGGAACGAGGGCGAGGGGGAAGAGCAGGGACACACAGCGAGAATAAGTGTGATAAATAAAGAGCATTGTGAACCACTATCTCGTCTACGGAGTATCTCTGTGCTGGGGGAAGCTCACGGGTAACAGGATCTGGTTACAATGCTGTAATGAATGCATTTTTGACATTTTTCATGATACACTATACTGACTTTTTAATGATTTATTTTTCCAACATACTATAACTTTAATGACTTTTTTCTTTTTTACACTGTACTGCTACAATTTATTTTCAACCTACTATACTATGAATTTTTAGATATACTGTACTTTTTTATGACTACTATACAAGCACTTTTATCACTTACTATACTATGACTTTCATGAGACCATTTTTGACATTGTATACGATTTTTTTTTATATATTACGACTTTTTAATTGCTTTTTTTTTCAAATACACTACACTGCTACTTTTTAGGATTTTTTACGACATACTATACTTTGAATGGTAAGATTGTGCTAAATGCTCAAACTAACTTGTTTCACCAAGATAAGACATTCCAACAAGAAAAAACAAAAAAAACTTTTGATTTGACAGAATTTGCCTGAAAAGCATCATCAACTCCCCGGCTTCCTTCAAACACCCAAAGGCAACACGTTATGATTTGATTTACTGACCCAACAAATACAACCCCGGGATTTGGAAACAAGGCTTTGTCTCATTCCAAAAAATCTCAGATTCAACTCGCTGCCAAGTGTTCTTGGCTCAAAGCTTTCCACCAAATTGAATGGATATTCATATGTTTTACAAATCTCCCTCTGGCAGAAAGACAGGGGGGAAAAATCTGATGGGGCCACTGGGATCTGTAAAGCATCTCACTCTGTGATCCAGTCTTAAAGGGTAGACTGAAGGCAACTGTAAATGTCTGACTCCCCCTACAGGAGTCTATTGTAATTTGTAAGACACGGTAGCTCAGCTCCGTGTTCTCAGAAATTGGGTTGTGTAGGTCACGATCTGTCTGAGAGTGAGAGATGACGGTTAGCAACACGGAGAACCAAGAAAAGACAACCATGTTAAAAACTAGACATTGATTTCGGATGGACTAGTTCAAAGACTGACGGATGCTTTGCATAACACTCAAAGAATGACGAAGGCTGTACAGACAATATATGAAATCACGTGGAAGGATTCAAAGTCCACTGAGTCCGGCTTTGTTTGCTGTCAATTCCCGCATGTGTGCATAAAAGGGCATATGCACACTAGTGGTCGAAAGCATCAATAAAAAGCTGAATTCAGATTACCAAAATCTTTTTTTTATTGAATAGCAATAATGTACAATATAAAAGTCGACTACAAACAGAAAAATAAAAAAGATGCCATGATATTAACAAGAAATGTCGCGTCCTTGTGACTCTCCTGAATGCAGCAGACACACGTCGCTACAGATTCTTCTACAGTTTAAGATTCTTCACTTCTGAGATACTTTCTAAGTAAATCAGTACCAGATTTTGTAAATTTAATTTAATTTATGTACTTGTGATTTAGGCTCAGGGAATACAATTACTTTTTACCTAAACATTATTTAATCCTTACATTGACCAAATTCCAACTCGGACACAAAATGTTTGTCTGTAATGTGGTTAAGTGTGTGAAAGTCCACGGTCATGATTGTAACTGTGTGTTCACCTACATAGGTGTGTGTGCGTGCTGTGAGGCGGAAGGGGAGGCGACAGCAGAGGACACTGAGAGCGAGGAAGTGGGGGGCTGAGGGGCGGAGGAGGAGGCGGAGGAGGAGGCCGTGGCGGCGGCAGCAGCAGCGGTGGCAGCTGACGATGAAGTCTCTATCAAGCTGCTGTGTGTGATGAAGCGCAGTCGCAGCTTCATGGCCGGGCGCAAAGTCATGATGATTTTCTCGACCTATAGATAGATAGATAGATAGATAGATAGATAGATAGAGAGAGAGAGAGAGAGAGAGAGAGAGAGAGAGAGAGAGAGAGAGAGAGAGAGAGAGAGAGTGAGTGAACAGATTTGAATACACAGATGGAGACGGATTAATTACCAGGTCGACATGCATCACATTCATTTATGTAACGTCAATTGTTTTGAATCTCTTCACCCAAAATACAACACGCACAGCTCGGTGTTCAAGAGCGGTCTTTGTCTTCTAAATTAATTACATTGGTCAAAGCCTCGAGCACAATGGAGCTATAGTTTAATCTACTCCAATTAACTCTGGTGTCAGGCCTGGACACCAGTGGGGACTTTTCTTGCTGCACAGGTGGCGACAGATTTGAGCTAAAAATGGAAAATTAAAACAATTGTCTCCCGAGGAGCTTCGGGTTCACAGCTGTCATCTTAATTAAAATCTGTGTGAAGAAGGTCTCCATTGGCCTCCACTTTTAGTTTTTCATTAGTTTACCTCATCTGAAATGTTGTGATATTTTAATAGAAAGACCTCACCTGCTCCTTCACGCTGTCTCCAGTGTACATGTATTTAATGTGGTACAGGAAGTCACAGATTGGGTCCATGTAGCTGAGATGTTGGCAGTGTTGATCCACCGCCTGGAGCATCTCGTAGAAGGCCACGCCGATCTGAAACACACAAAAACAAGCATGTATTTAAAAAGTGAACATCTCAGTATGAAGCAAGGAAACTTTGTCCGTATTTTCTTTGCATATCTCGAAGCGCTCATACGATCTCCTTCACACTTGGAGTGTTTTGCTTTTGGCCCCAAGGGAGTGCAGTGTCGAATTTGATGCAATTTGGACTCTTTCAATATTAATAAACCTTGGATAAATAAGCAATAATAATTATGTAATTTTGTTTTAGTTGCTTCAGGGGTACAATGAGTTGGAATAGTTACACAAATCAATACTTTTCATTTCTAAAACATAAATCTATAGCTGTTTGGGGACACAGGCCAGTAAAGTCAGCCCCTGGTGTTTTTCTGCTGTGAACTAGTCTGTCGGCATTTTTCAACCCGTGTTTCTGACTGAGTATCCGTGACTTGGGTGTGTGAGCAGAATATGTCGTGTGCGAAGTTATTGGCATCAGCGATTCTTGAGAAAACTGCAAGCACCAACACCACAGGCCAAGCATTTGGTCCGTTCTCAACGGGCACTGCACTCGTAAAGCTAAACGAATAAAACTGAAGTTAAAGGGAACATTATTGTGCATAATTTGGTGTGTTTTAAATCATAATTATTGCACTTGTCCTGTTGTTAAATGTTTGTGTGTACCTCCAACATGCATCGTGTCCTTTCTTGCTGGAAGCGCTGCAGGAACGGCCCCACCAGGTGATACACGTAGAGTAACTGGAACTCTGTCTGCACGACGGGCTTCAGGGTCTCCGACAGGAATCTACACACACACACACACACATTTATGATGACATGACAACCATGAATGACACGGGGACTAAAGAGCATAAAGGAGGATGAGAGTAATCGGACAGCGACGGAGGAAGCCCTCCTTACTTTGGGATCAGAGACAGCTGTCCGATGGACGAGTGATGCCACACAGCGTGCGCTAACGCTAGCACGTAACTGCAGTTCATTTCGCTGTAGCTCTGGTGGCAGGCTGTGAAGTCCAGCAAGGCGAAGGGATAACCTGCCCACTCGGTCTCCGACGTCAGCACCGGAGAGCCGATCACAGACACGATGCGGTCGTGGAGAACGATCCAGTAGGGCTCCTGGAGGAGGGGAGACGGAGGAGGTCATGGGGAACAATCTTGGTGTGAATTCATCAAATAGTCACGGACTAATGCCAATCTTTTGTGAGTGTTTATTCTTACAGGAAGTGCGGTGATCACAAGTCCAATGGCATTCATCCAAGCTGTGATGTTCTCTCTGGGGACCAGAGGCTGGCTGAAAGGGAGAAAGATGTTTTGAATCATCGGTAGTCCACCTCAAACTTTTATCTCACCAGTACACACATCCAAAAATATGAGCGCAACACTACGACCAAAACGCTCAATAACCTTTCTCATTACAAAAAGCCGGGTTTTACAGTCAGGGACAAAGCCGTTAACCGGCTAATATCTATTGTACCTCTTCAACACAACATTGAGCAGAGCGTTGCCGACGTCTTTTCCCGACACGGCCAAAGCCATCAGCTCCACGCAGGTGACGTGCAGGGCGTGGGCCGCGGGGTTGGGGAACTCGTTGAACCTCCAGTCACAGTTGGGGAAGGGACCAGGTGACTTGCCCGCCATGGGTGAGAGAGAGTTAGGGAGGCTAACAATCGCTCGTGGAGGAAACACGGTCCGACAGACGCATGAATGTGTGACGTGTCCCTGTTTTA
>JACSYO010002078.1:62500-82500 GCA_016806645.1 Ophiodon elongatus
GACTAACCCTAAATTGTTCTGCAAGATGCCTACTTCCACCAGTTGGAGAGTATGTGTAACTCACTCTCTCTCTATTACTAAACAGTCTCCAGTGTATAGAACACTGGCTCCTCTGTACCTCATTCATTGTGACTGTGCTGTGAGTCCGGCTTGAATTGAACTAAAAGAAAGACAAAAGTTGACTTTGTGCTTTGTTCAACAGAAATTGCCACTGGAAGGTTTGTTGACTTACACAATCACGTGTGTTGTGAGGTTGATTTGAGTTTCAGTAAACGCGTTGAATGAACGATCACATTACCATAGATGCAGCTGGTTCTGGTTGGTCTGAGGCACAGCAGCCAGACTGTGCAGATGACTCAAAAGCTGGACCCGGTAGTGGGGCTGAATGTGGTGCATCCTGTAGCTGAACATCTCCAGTAGTGTGTGAAGGATTCCCCACGCGTGAGACTTGAATACGTTCGGCAGCAACTGGCCTGAGCGGACAAGAGAGCGTCACGTTATTCAACGCGGCCCCCGAAGAGGCAAATGTGTGTCAAACACAACTGTTCTGGACCAGTCTGCTCAAAATGCAGCCCAGAGGCCCTGCAGCGACGACCGGATTTAAAAATCAGACTGGGACACGCTGGAAGAGTTGTAACGGAAAGGAGTCTTCAGGGAACATAATGATGTGATACAGAAGTCAGGTATGCAATTTACACTTTGAATCTGAAGTTAACAACTTTTTCGACACGCCGGTGAATCAAAAATGTTTCTGTAACTCACTGATGAATCCTTTGATGCCCAGCGACTCGATCTCCATGTAGACCAACAGCCTGCTGTATGTTTCCACCAGAGCGGGGGCCAGGGTGATGCTGGATTTGGCTTGGGCCAACTTTATTACCCGAGTGGCGATACTGTGGATCAGACTGGAGGCAGGCAAACAGACAGAGAGGGACAAAGAGACACATTAAACTATCTGTTTCAATGCGTGTTCCATTCTTCTTTAAATCATCTTCATATCATTTCATTTCGCCAGGAATTCATCCGCGCGTCATTTGCTTTCCCTTGCCTCATCTTTGCGTGCACCGTGAGGGAGTCCAGCAGGTTCATGGGCAGCGGGGTGACCGACCCCGACGCCATGCAGTTGGTGCCGGGTAGGTTGATCCTCATGGACCCGTTTCCATAAATGGTCTCCACTAGGACGCCCATCGGCAGAGTGAAGCACTCGGAGTTGGTGCTGTAGGCGTTACACAGCAGGGCGATCTTGTAGTCGGACATACCCAGAGTCTTGTTACGCAGCGACTGTTGGAGAAACCTAATAGACGGGAGGGAGGGAAGCAGGAACATGGGGCATGTCAACTATCAACTGGAGTACAGTATTTGGGTTAAAAGACATACTTCAAGATCCATTATTTAAAGATGCGTACTCATGGTGTAGTTTCAGAGAGTGTGGAATGGGTATCTGTAGTTTGGAGTTGTCGTTCTGAGCTTTGCGGTTCAGGTGGATCCAGATGCAGGTCATGGCAAAGGAGTGAGTTGACTGGGGCTTGTTAATGTCTGGAACTGGAATACACTGGAGTGGGAGAGAATACAGGGATAAATCTGATGGCACCGCCGTCACTTATAGAATACATTCCGATCACTAGCACGACCACTTCTACTTCTGCCACTCCAAACAGAACTTATATCACTACTACTGCACTACAGCAAATAAAGTGTACAAAATGGGGCTTTTGTAACGATGATAGTAGTGAACCGAAATCAGTGGTTGGCAGGCGTGTACCTCTTTTTCTGGGTAAAGCAGGTCAAAAAGCTTCATGACAGGCAGGAAGTCAGCTAAGGCGTTCTTCTGAATGCTTCCTGATATGAACTGCAGCAGGACCCACATCAGGTGGTCCCTCCCTTTTATGAGCCCTCTACCTGCAAGCTGTGGAGAAAGACAAAGTCAACAACGAGGGTCACAGCAGTCGATACGCGTTTTATCATTTAAACACTCACTTTTGAATTTGCCTTGTACATTTTGCTTCATTTAGTTTTTAACCTACATTTCAGAGCAATGAAGACCAGAGAGCTGGTATTAACTTACTCCTTAAGGCAGATGGTTCTACATTTATCTTTAATGGAGCTTAACAATTAGTTTTTTCCTCTTTGATAACGCGTATAGTTAGGGCTGGCTCAGGCCCGAGCTGCTATAGGCCTAGACTGCTGGGGGACTTTATATGATCCTGCCTTTAAGGCAAGTCTAAACAATGGTTGCTACTAAGTATTTACGTTATAGAACGTGGAGATCTTAAGGCTTTAGGTTTTACTTCTTAATTCATTAAGATTTTGCATTTGGAGCATGCATGTCATACAGGTGTTGTCTTCTATGACATGATATCCTTTTTTTTTTAAGGTGTTTGATATATTTAAAGTGTTTGCTTTCTGCCCAAAAAAAAAATGTTCCCTGACAAACCGTGACTATGTTGTACATTGTAAAAATTCGTAAGAATATGACAAAATTCCCAAATCAAGACAAAATGCTTTTACCCAATATTCGGATCGTTAACTCTTCCTTCCTGTGCCATGTCCCTCCTCTTACCTTTTGATGTAACGACAGCACCATGTGAGGGAAGCTGGCGAATTGAAACAACACAAAGAAGATGAGCTGGGAGGAGAGGTGCTGCCACAGCAACTGGCTGGTTCCTCCGATGTCGGCGTCGAAGTGCTCCTCGGTCTCGGAGCGCTCCATGGCGTACACCACGAGGTCCACCAGCTGCTCCTCCAGCACCGGGCAACGCTGCTTATGCTGACGGGGGAGGACGGGAGTGTTAAAGGATGAAGAGAAAAGTGGGCATGAGAGAGAGAGGAAGTTTAAACAGAGAGAGAGGGGAGGGGGGCGGGGGGGGACGTCCGAGGACAGAAGGAGAACGGGTGAGGGGAAACATGGGAAGGCAGAGGGAAAGGGAGAAGAAAGAAAGAAAGAAAGAAAGAAAGAGGGGGGGAGGGAGAGAGAGAATGTGGGAGAGACCATGGTTAAATTACTTCATATCCACATTTTCATGTTAATAGACGCTCAAACAATTGTTAGACATTGACTTACAAAAAACCTCTTCCCATCCCTTGCATGCAGTACGGCATCTCCTTCCTGCCTCTGTCAGCTGGGTAACTCTGTGGCCTCCTTCCCACATTTACCTTTATCCCCACATATTCTGGTCATTTCCATGTTTACGTAGAAACAGATGCTACACTTAAGTGTCCACTTAGCGCTAGCAATTTGCCAAGTTGTCATTTTGGACCAGTGAGATATTTGTCAAATCTCCTGCTGCAGCTGCAGAGCACGCAAACATGTTGCAGCAATCTTACTGGAAGGTTTTACGTGGAGGGAGCAAATAAATCACGGAGGAAGGTTCATGTGCTTGAGGGTAGTTATGATATTCGAGACTCAACACACAGCAGCTAATTAGCACTGAACTCACAAACTAATCCGGACAAATAAAACAGTGTAAACATTACGAGAATACAATTGGTTTTTAGAACATCCTGCCGAGGGACTGCAGTTGATACCTAGCTGATTGCTTAACACCGCCACACTTACATGTTGATTAATGTGCATTGCCCATATAAATAAAAGGAGATTTAATTAAAATTATGTAAATACTGTTAATGCAAAGATATTGTAAAACTGAAATCAGCAGAAGTCTTGTAGCAATTACCAGTTTTTCTGGAATGATCAAATCACGTAGGAAGAAAACATTTCCTTATAGAACTACATACTGTGTGACCCTCGCTGGGGAATCTGAGCCAACAATGTTGAGACTTCCGTATGTGAAAGGGGACTTGATGAAAGAGGGGTGAAGAGAGGGAAGGAGGGAAGGAGGGAAGGGAATCAAGAGAACGTCAGAAAAAATGGCCCAAAGGGAGAGAATGGAGAGAGGGGGGCAGATGGTGACAGGAAGACATATTAACAAGGTCTTAAAGGGGAACTTTGGTATTTTTCAACCTAGTCCCTATTTCCCCATGTTTTTGCGTCTAAGTGACAAATGGGGACAACATTTTATGAAATTGCTCCAGTATTGAGTGAAACCGCTGCAGACGGCAGCCGCTAAACGGACTGCTCGGGGCAATTCCTCATTCCTCATTTACTTCCACTGAAAGTACTGGTTTTTGCCACTGAAAGGCTCAGATTGTTATTGTAAGTGTGTGACAACATTATGGGAAGAACCCTACAGAGAAATAAAACTTTGCTATTAACCTTTTGCTTGATCCAGTCGGTTTGTTATTGTGTCATGTGACTTCTGCCGGAAGGCGACGACGGAAAAGAGAGAGAGAGAGAGTTGGAGTCAGAGTTTGTTTTGTTGAAGTACCGAAAGCGTAGATTAGTGTCTTAAAGACTTTCGTGAATGTCGTGGCTGGATATTTGGCTGATTTCAACAATGTGGATGCAACACAACAGGACTTCCCGAAATCTTGACACAAAGGCTGGTCAAAGTGGAGCATTTTAACACGGCAGGGTTCATAGAGATTGACTCGCCTTTGGAGCAAGCCTCAAGTGGCCATATGAAGAACTGCAGGTTTTGGCCGTTCCACGTTGGCTTTATTTCTCAGCTCTGGATGTTGCCGCGTGGTGAGGAATTGCCCCAAGCGATTACATTGCTACCCGTTTAGTGGCAGTGTTCTCGCTCAGTACTGGACCAATTTCAAAATGTGTTATCCCCATTACTCACTCAAAAACATGGGAACCCAGGATCAGGAAAACACCTAAGTTACCCTTTAAAGCCCCAATCGGTAAATGGTTAACCGCACAGTTTCTGCCTAACATAACAAACCCTGACCTCAGGCCATATATTAGTATGCACAAGGTGCATGTTCAAATGTGGGCCAAGTGGACTCTTCTGCATCGGATAGTTTGCGTACCATGCGGATAACATGGCACCATTAAACCAATAATGGATTGAAGCATTATTCACAGAGCTCAATTGTTGAGCTGCATGAAAAAGTACTACTCCTGACATTTGCCTATTAACCCAGGGTGGGGAACTTAACTTCACCCACCAGACAGACAGAAGGAGTGTGCATCTCGGCAGTGGCTACCACCGTCGGACTTAACAGAGCCCTTTTCACACAGCTGGGACAAAACGTAGCAAGAAACTAAACAGCACAGCACAATAGAACAAAAGACCAGCACGGCACCAAAACACCAAACCAAACAGTGCAACACGATCCTGCATGCAGGCTTACGGGTTTGGGAAGGTGGGGAGGTGTTGTGATTGGGTAGAAGAAGAGAAGCCGTGAGGCTGACCATCACTTCTCTTCCTCTGTCGCCAAACACACACACACACACACACACACACACACAAACACACTCTGGCAAAGACGCACACATGCAAACACAGTAAGAGAGAGAGCGAGAGGAAAAAAAAAAAAAAAAAAGAAAGAGAGAGAGAGAAAGAGAGAAGGATCCAAAAGAATATCTTCCGTCTACCGTAGAAAGAAATCAGCCCAATGGCTTATACAACCACACCAGTGTGGCTGGTCTCTAATCCGCCTCCTTTACAGACATACCAAGTCAACCAGTGGCCAACTGATGTGTATCCAGAGCAAACACATTTCAAGGTCACTGTCTCTCAACCCACATTTTTCCCCCGCAGTAAATGTCTGCCAATGATAGAGATCAAAACTGGTTATCAACTGTTGAACAAGTAAACATCTGCCACTGACGGTTCATTTCAGACTCGGTGTTTTGATGTGGCATCCTATCCTGTTTGCTAAAGATATGACTGACCTTTTGCCTCAAATGCCGCTCTCAGTAGAATTTATCTACATTATTAAATTATGTAACCCAATTATCCGAGGAGCTGAAAACAATAAAATGTTTGAAAGAAATTTCCAAATAAATTAAAACTGTAGTTATCTCGTCAAGCAATTATGTATTTTTTCAAAATTTTAATTAATTATCTTAAAAAAAAAAAAAAGACAGCTTCTTATTGAGGCTGGCTGTTAATCATTTTAATAATTTAATGATCAGCATAAAAAAAGTATTGTTCAAATGAATGTGCAGAGAAGCTGTTGGTTGTAGTTCATGTATGCACTGCGGCTCGGTACCATGAAGAATGTAAAACTGCAATGCAAAAGGTACAAACTGGAGGAAAAAAAATTTAAAATAAACCACGCGCCAACTAATGAACACCACACAACACAGGTCAGAGTTCACTCATCCACTCAGACAGCCAATCGGAATCACTCATCGGCTGACCTGGGAAAAACCCTGATCAAAACACTAAAAATGAGGGTATGAAGCATTCGGCTTTGTAATCCACATTTTTCCATGTCTTCTATTTTTTAAGCCGTCTGTGCACGTGCCTTTGTAATTACAGAAGTATCACTCCATCTCTAACCCGGGAAGACAAGGGGCTCTCTTTGGAGAATAGATACGATTATGAAGCATCACAAAGGAAGTTAGCAGAGCATGGACATTACAAATTACACACCACTAATTTACAAAGCTTTTTTTTTTTTATCATTTTCGCTGATGCAATTAATTGACTAGATGGCACAAGCTGCATAGGAATAAGGTTCGTCAATTTACTGCAGCGTCAAAAGTTAGTTTCGACTGGAAGAAGAAGACCCACCAACTCACACTGCCTACTTGACCATAAACACATTGATAATGATATAGATAGTAGAGCTGGTCTTCCTGTGATTATCGCAGTGTCCTTCAATTGCAATTTTCCAAGCATAATAAAACTATATTGCTATATGAGTCAAGACCACTATTTAGTCTAAATAGAGTGGTTTTGCCCAGGTCAGCACAACAGAAAGCAGCATAAGGTCAGACACGAGAAGACCTCACTGACAACAGGCAAGGACCAGACTACATTCATACATGCAGTGCAGCAGGACTTGAAATGTCAACAGCAGGGTTTGAATCAGAAATACTTAATGTCGGCTGGTTAGCTGGAAACACACACCTGACTGGAACTAAAAACACAGTTTTCTGATGACAAAAACTGAATTCCAGAGAATTTAAAACTGTCTCCGTCTGAAATTAAACCTGTGTGATGAGTGTCAGTTAGCTCAGTTGACATTAAGGACAATACAGGGTTGTAAAAAAAATATATAAAAATCTTAAATGATCAATTTTGGGAAATTGGGCATTGACCGCAGCACTGCGAATATACATGAGAATATAGGGAATGAGATTTAGAAGAATATATAAAGAGAATATCAAACATGAACATAACCAATTCCAATATTGAAAAACATTGCCGTTACCCCTCTACGAGCATTTATGGCTTATTTTCCCTTTATAAAAGCCTGCACTATTATAATTTGACAGGAATTATATTATGGGAGGGATTACTTGTTTTACCGAGAATATTGTCTTACATACAGATACTGAATATTAACAGAAAATATTGGCCATCTGAGGCTTAAATCAATACATTTTACTGTATTGTGTACTTATTCTGCTGCTGTATTAAAACCAGAGATACGGTTGCACATAAAGCAAATTGATGCAACTGAAAACTATTTACTTTGCACACAACAATAAAAAAAAAAAAAGCCATTCATGGTCAATGATCCGTAAACACTGATCAACCTGCTGCTGCATGTCATATTTTGGGTCTGCTTGTCTGTTTGTGTACCTGCCCAGTATTAATTTGGCCACATCTGTCTCTTTCTACTGAGTCTCTACAAAGCCCTGCTGTGGCCATCTCAAGCTCTGGAGCAATTCTCTTCACTCCATCTCAAGTTGTTTGTTTTCTTTCAGTTTCCCATTTCTATGACATCAGCGTGCCTAAAAAAAAAAAAAAAAAAAAAAAGAGAAGCTAAGCGTCCAATGGGCTGGTTAGTTGGTAGGTCAGGTGACCAGGAAGAGAAACAACGACATACCTGGGCAATGTTCAGAGTCTAGAGAGCGCATGGCAGAGAAACAGACAAACACAACACACAACCAGAGGACAAGAGAGAGAGAAACAAAGAAAGAAGGAGAAAGAAAACAGAGAGGGGGAAAAAAGGAGAGACAGAGAGAGAAAGAAAGTGGTGACTAAGGAGCTAGGTTGTTCACTGTCCGTTCAGCACAGTTAGCATCAACTCAGCCAATTCAAACAGACAAACTGGATTCGGGGTTATTTGTTCATATTCGAAATGAGAGGGAAAAATCAAAATCGGAGCTCTGGGTCAGTGTTGATTATTGCGTTGTGTTAGCAACAAACGCTCTGAGAGCTGGTCAGACTGTGAGCTGGTGCTCAGTGAGCTGGGCTGAGTTGAAACTGCATGAACCCAACAGGGAAAACGAACGCCAGTGCATTATGGGTCAAGCTCACTGCATTGGCTTGCTTTACATATCGTCTTACATAGCTGTGTTACCAGGGTAACCAGGGAGGAGAGTGGTGTAAAGAAAAAGAAAAAACGGGTGGGGAGGAGACACAAGAAATAAAAAATGAAAAAGAGAGGAAAAAGAAAGGAATATGAAGGATAAAAACTGGGTAAAAAACAAAACAGAAAGAGCAGAATAGGATGAGGTCGAATAATAAGTCAAGGAGGAAAAAAAAAGAACAACAGACGAGGAGCGGCAGAGAGGATAATGAAAAAGAAGGAGAACAAGGGAAAAGGAACAGCAGGAGCAGGTAGGAGGACGAGTGGAAAAAGAAAAGGGAGAGTAACTAAAGGGGGTCAAATGGACAGGAGCAGTGAGTTGGTGTAGGGCCTGCTATAGAAGCAACGGAGCAAAAGTAACAGAAACGGTTGTCATACCTGCTTGTTGAGTCCTAACATGTTGCACACCATTTCTCTTGAATATGGCTGTTCTAATACATAGCGCAGCAAGCCCGTCTGTGGCTCAAACAGGTCCTACAAAAAAACAAAAAACATACAATTTAATACAGCTTTTTGTGTGTATGCGTGTGTGTAAATGCCTGCGTAGTACATATGTTAATATGATACCTTGTCAAACGGCAGCATGCCTCTCAGAGGGAAGTGGAGAGTGGTGGGGTCTAATTTCCAGGAGTTACAGATGGCCCCGCTGTTATTCACTACTGGCAACAAGCTGCAGCGACCTGTGGACACATTCACACATGGAATGACTAAACGGGCACACTGCACAGGTAGCGTATGAGTCACATCATGCACTTCACTGAAGGACTATAAATCATAACTCTAAGGCATGCAATCTGGCATACACGCACGTGTGGAGTTGTTCGCCACAGACAGCTCAATGGAAACTCTATTTTGTGGTGTTGTATGTTTCAAGCGACAGTGATGTTGGAGTGATGATGAAGGAATCTCCGCGGACACTGTTCTTGCTGGTATAATGAAGTTTATTACAAACAAGCAACATATGTCAAGACGGGCGTCATGACAACCCGGAGAGTCCCAAAGCCGAACAGAACTCTACCCGTCGGGGATCTCCCGATCACTTATATATGGTTGTTGTTTACGCCCCAGACTTGAGTATATAATGACGTCATAAAGAGGGCCCCCAATAAAAGACATGTTTCGGACATAGGCACAGCTACTCCTCCATCCTCCAGGTCAAGGAGCATTGCCCAGCGGGGGTACCTAACGATTATCCCATGTGCAACAAACATCAATGGATCCGACATTCCAAAGTCACAGGCCCCTTCACATATGTTATCTTCATGCATTACAGAGCAAAATATACTACAGTGGGTCTTTAAAAGTTGTGCATATTCAGCTTTTTACCCTTTAGGTCCAATTTTCCAATTAGTTTATATTTTGGTTTGAAAAAGGAATGGACTTTGTTACAGCTTCGGCAAAGCATGCAGAAGAGTTTGCCAAAAACAAGAACTCTTGAGAACAACAAAACTCTGAATATCTTACCACAGATAGAGTTGATTCTGGCAGTGGGTCTGAAACTGTCCACGAAGTCTGATATCAAACTGCCTAGAAGCTACAAACAGAGAGGCAGAGAAAGATAGAAGAAATAAAAACACAGGGCTTTATCTCACACTCACACACACACACACACACACACACACACACAGTACCCAGTGTGATAGCTGTCCTTCTGGATACATCTTTCTGATTTCTGCGATGGCAAAGTAGGCTGGCAGGAGGCAGGCATTTCTGTCTAGGATGTACTCCACCACCTGGAATACACACAGAGTAAGAGGTTAAAGTGATACATTTGGTATGCTTACAGATAATTATTCAAACAAGTAAAAAAAAAAAGAAAGAAAGAAATTATATTTAATAAGTGAATGAAAAATACCTCTCTGGCAGCCAGAAGCTGTTGAACTATAGCTGAGCTGACAGTGGTGGGAATGGTTTGAATTTTATCCAGTACAGCTTTCAACAGATCTCGAACACCCTGAAACACGCACACAGACATACTTAACATGAAAACATATCGGGTGATGGAAGATTTGAAATTCAACAACTGTCAGAGATAAGGGCAACACGTCTCTAGAAAATAATTAATAATGCAACTTTGAGATTAACTTGTTAAAGCACGTCCAAATGTGACAGAAGCATGTGGCTTCTTATCAGTTGTTGATGAATTATCTCAGCTGTGCTTGTGAGCGTGTGTGTGTGTGTGTGTGACCTTGTAGTCCATCCCTCCAATGATCTTGCGAATCAGCTTAAAAGTTAAGGCCCACAATTGAGTCCTCTCCCATTCCAAACTGTCCGAGCTTATCAGAGCCACACACACCATCCTACAGACAGATGAGATTCATTAAATGGACAATTAAGACAAATACTGACAACATAGATTAGAGTGCACACAATGCATTTGTGTTATAATAATAATAATAATAATAATAATAATACATTGCATTTCTATATCGCTACTCAAAGGCACTTTACATGGTAAAAACAGAAACAATATAAACAAGAGAGATGACATAACAGTAAGAAACAAAACAAAAAACATCCATAACTAGCATCACAGGTTAAAAGCAGATTTATGTCACAGCTTTAAACAGATTAACAGCAGATACATGTTAATAAGACTTTATGTATCTTATAAATGAAAATACGTTTAATTATGGTATTATCATAAACCTTAAGGATGATTCATCTATTCTATTTATATATCTTAAGGCAAGAGCTGACAGTGATATTTGTGCGTACCTGGGTGGTAACAGACTGGTCTCCACAGCCATTGCTAGACAGTCATGGAGGAAGGAGATCCTTTTGGGACTGTGCTGGCTGTGGATGAAGCGCACTATCCACTGCACACACTGTTCATGAGACTCCTGCAGAAAGACACGGAGGGAATTGATACATCCAGCCGATCATTCGTCATCTTGTGTGCAAGCATGTGTGTGTGTGTGTGTGTGTGTGTGTGTGTGTGTGTGTGTGTGTGTGTAGACACCTGTGGCAGAGTCCCCCAGTATTGCCTGAAGGCTCCCAGACAACTGATCAGTTTAGTCCTCTCATCTTCTGGAGTGTCCATAAACATCCTAAAACACAATTGATATTTCAGACCACAGCATTTAATTTCTCAGTGTACATTTGACGTACGTATTCTTGTTTTTTCTGCCAAGAAAGCGTGTAACTCAAAATCAACATTGCACCTTCTGCCATGCAACTAGTCAGACCTACTTCAAAACACATAATAACAAAAGGACAGAAGTCATGAGCGTGTTTATCTTACCCAGCGAAGGCCTCTTCTATCATCTCAGTTTTCTGAGGACAGGAGAAGAAAAAAAAAAATTGAGAAAATGTGGGAGGAAAAATGTGTTTATCTAACAGCTTTCCAATTCTTTCATAATAATAGTAATCCTCACCCTAAAAGTTGTAGGGCGAACACTACTTTATTTATATAACTTAGAAGCAACATTACTTTTAATATCACAAAACATTTCGCAATTGGTTTGAAAATGAAAACACCTTTTCAGGTGAGGTAACGAGTACGAGGTAACGTTACATTGTAAAGATGAATATGCAAGTATACACATTAAAAGGTGCATTGAATGAATCAGCACTTGCAAGGTTTATGCACAAATAAATATATATATATATATATATATATATATATATATATATATATATATATATATATATATATATATAAATAAATAATGTCATATTAACTGTATTTAGGAGCAAATGCTGTGTAGCCTTCGCTTTGTTGTTTTGGTTATTCATTTGCACAGCAGGTTTATTAGTGAACATATAATAAAAAAGGCTAACGTTGTCTGACATGCTAACTAATGTTAGCTTTAAAACCAGTTAATAAAGACACAAATTACCACAACATCCTCAAAGATGCTCTGGAGCTGCGTTTCCATCGACAGCGCCATGTTTGCATTAACAAGAGTCAGATCTTTCAGCGAACCATCGCACAAATCAAGCGAGTTACTCCTCTCAGGAAGAGAAAGCTCTCAACAAGCTAAACGCTAACAGGCACTGAGATGCGCGCGCAGCAAGACGCGCAACCTCATAAACAATCCGGAGACACATCGTGCACGAGACGCATAGTTCCGCTTCATAGTTTGTCATCACGCTGCGTAGCCGAGCCCTAATTCCTGTGTCATTAAAACGTGTGATTATTATGTCGTACGATTGAGGGTTTTCAAAATTACTTCTTACAGTCGGCATGTCTTTTTAAAATAATATTTAATGGCGTCTGGCCTTTTACTCTAATATAGCCCTATGTGAATTTACAGATATTATAAAATATATAATATGCCCACTTTGATCTACATATACTCATATATATATATATATATATTTTTTAATTAAAAAACAAAAGCAAAAATCTTAAACTGAGGCTTATTTTAAAAGCTCAAGGCAAGATAAGTTTTCGCGACATTAAATAAAGTTAATACGGGATGGGAATGAAAATACTATATATACAAAACATATGATCAAAAATATTTTGCATTCTTATTTATCAAACTACTCAACCATGTATAAATTATCAGCAATAGCCAATATGAAATAGACGACTAACAAGGCGACTAATAAATAACAGTATTTTTACTTTTTCACAAGTTTTTAATGTACTACATAAGGACGCAAGGCTACGAGTCTTTGGTAATTATGATAAACGCACACACTCACTTGCACAGGTGTAATGTGCACAAACAGGTGAGGTCACATTCCTTCCTCACACACGGAAGCACCGCGAGGTGTTCATTACTGTAGCTGTCGCTGAGGGACACCATCCAACCATTCCGACTTCATCCGCTCTTCACGTGTTTTATTTGTTTTAGCTGATTTCTTGTGATCGTGTGGGGGAGACATCGGACCACTGACGGGCGCTCTGTCGGAGGAGGGCGACGGAGCCTCCAGAGCCCAAAAGGGTTTGGAAATGTTGATGTTTCTTGTGAACTTGTGAAAACATGAGCGCTCCTCACAGCGATGTGGACAGTGTTATTCCTTCTGACCCTGGGAGCTCTGCACTGTAGTCCAGGTATGACCGCTTTTAACTAACATTACAGTTGTTGTACAGTTGTTTTTCCAGTCTTTATTACGTAATTAGTAATTATTTACGTTATAAGTCGAAGTTGTAGTCATTAGACTACTTTTTAGGCTTTGAATATGGCATCAAGTGAAATGTGCAGATTCAATGAATCACTGACTGACCTGAAACTAACTGTGGAGAAGATATGATTGTTTTAGGGCTCAGTATAGGTTTATGATGTTTACCCAATTAAAAAGGCAATCTTAACACAAAAGGTTTCATGTTTACTAGCTGCATTGAAAACATTACGCAAATATTATTAAGAAACAAATTAATTTATGGTGCTTTCTAAGCCCCTGCAGGATTTCCACAATTACACGCATGACACAATAATAAAGACTTAATTCATTTATATTAACAACATCAGACATCAAAATAGCCACTGTTACTATGTACACAGTTGCCAAGGCATTGATTAACTTACTCCTTTATATGTTATTGTGTTTGATGAGAAGCCAATAGTATCACAGCACAACAATATGAGGTGTTAACAAGTACTTTTGTCATACTGTAAATAGAAGAGGAAGTCAGTTAACCAGTCTCAGTGTGAAAAAAAAAATATGCTCCAAAAATAACATCGCAATACAAAAAACGAAACTGGGAGAAATTCCGATGACAACCACAAGTTCAAATTATATGTGTCTCTTATCATTCTCGTTCCTTTTCCCCTCAGTCTCCTCCTCTCCCCCCAGCCCAATCAATGTGACCTTCTCGTCAGTCAATCTGAAGAATGTGCTGAAATGGTTCCCAGGAAATGGCACACCGGATGGCACACGCTTCAAAGTGGAGTATGCCATGTAAGTAAAGATTTTAGAGTTTAAATAAAACATTTTATAAAAAAACGAATACAATTTGTTTATTTAACTGACGTGGCCCTGAGAACAAATGTATTGTCTTCAAGTTGCATATACTTTAAGTTCTTTCCTTTTTTTTCCTTCCCCCTCATTACTGAAACTACGTTGGACTTTACCTGGTTAAAAGTTAAATGAATGTGTTTATATAGTCCGTCCTTCAGAAAGGCTCAAATGAATTTACAGGCAAAAAGAAGCAGACAAAAGAGACGAAGACAAAAGAAAACAGTAACTAGATCTAATGAATAACTTGTGTCAGCTGAAGTTCGTTGCTTGAGGGGGAAATGCACAAGGAAAGGAGTGTTTTTTGAGCTCACTCCCTCCGTTATATTGTCCCAGCTTGTGCAGGGACTCAGTCATCGTCTGATCTTTGTGGGTCTGCTCTGTCTTCCCCAGCTACGGGGACAGTGTCGAGGGCATCAAAGGAAGAAAGGAGAACTGGAGGGCGGTGCGGCGGTGTACGAAAATAGTGCGGACAAGCTGTGATCTGAGCAACGAGACGTGGGACCTGGAGCAGGGATACCATGCCAGGGTCTGTGCCGTGAGCCGGAGAGCATTCTCCACATGGGCCTTGACACGGAGGAGATTCGATCCAAAGACGGATAGTGAGTTAAAGTCACATTCTGTCTAAAAATAACGCACAGGAGAGGGCTAGTTACCATTTTAATATTTTAAAACCTACCCCGAGCTAAATATTTTTGCTCTACTATTTTTGCTATAGCTAGTTTTGGCCCTCCACTGGTTTCTGTGGAAATAGAGGACAGCAACGCCATCATCACACTGAAGGGACCAATGAGATATCAGCCTAACAACCACACCCCACCGATTTCCATGGCAACGCCATACCCCCAGATGACATACAACCTCACCATTGAAAATCACGGCAAAACAGTGAGTAAAAATATATAAAACTTGTCCCACCCTCCCGGCACAGACAGGTTGTTAAATCAAGTATCTGTTTGTTTGTAGCTCCATGTCCCAGTGGTCTCCAATTCGTACAAATATCGACTGATGGAGTACAATACAGAGTACTGCTTCTCTGCCAAGACTAGATTCCAGTCCATGCCCGCCCAATGCTGGTCCTCAGCACGGCACTGCATAACCACGCCTCAAGGTACAACCCTTAAGGCCATCTGTGTGACAGTGAGAATATTTTGCTCCCTGTTTGACAGGTAGAAAGGAATGTGACTAAACATGGTGCAGAAACCAAAGATGGTATCGTATTTGTGCCTGAGTCTTTTATTGTTGCTGAATCCCTTTGTACATTTCCAAAATGAAAAGACCAACAAAAAAAAAGTTGATTTTAGCTTGATAACTGTGCATTTTAGATTTTATACAAAGAGTTCTGATATGGCTTGGTGTTCACATAGTATTTCCTGTATGTACCTTTACACACATCTATGTATGGATTTGTGTAACATGTTCCTGATTCCCCGTCTCCCTCCAGACCCTCTGATTGGCCAGCTGCAGAGCGTGGTTGTGGGTATTGTTGTTCCATCTCTGTGCATGTGTATGCTGGCGGTGGTTGGCTACTTCCTCTATCGCTACCTGACGGGGAAAGGACAGAGGAGCCCATATATACTGGTAATGCATACACACACTTTTACACACACTGGCAATTTAACTACTTTTCAATAAAGTGCTTTTTAAAAGTTGAATTGAAATGAAAAATGCCACCTTAACCCTTTTTGATCACAGGCCATATTGTGCACGTATTTTTAAAGAATGTATACATTTCTTTGTATTTTTATATCAAAATCGAATCATCTTTTCTTCCTGTAAAACACTTCTGTTAGATCGTACTCACCCATTTCAACCAATAATATAATGACAACCATTTCATCAGTCAATCTGGAACTTTGAGCAAAAACCACGCTGTGTTTTGGTTCTGAAAAGAGAGGCCAATGCAGAAGTTCCTTAAAGCTGCATTCTTTCTAATAGCCATCACAGGGCGACTCCTCTGATTGCAAAAATAAGCCCAATTGTATTGAAGCCTCTGAGAAAATTACCCCACTTCTCCCTTGAGTTTATGTTCTCATTCGCTGGTTTCCAGCCTGATGACAGCATGATGTTCACTTTGTGAATTATGGTCTCATTTAGAGTAACATAGACGATAAAGCTCGGTATGCTTTAGGCTACCTGGTGATTGACAGGTTGCTACATTCTAAGCACGACCTCCTTTTAGCGGCTCAATCGAGTGCGAAGGATTTGATTTAAATCCCTCTTGTAACTGTACACCACTCAGATATCCAGTTTCACTGGGGAACACTCACAGTACAAAAGCTAAAGACGCTCTAATTTTCTTTCTACCGGGACTTTAATGTAATGAACACTTGTGTTGAAGGGTTAAAAGGGCACAATGACTTTACTTGTCATGACAAACAGCTGTAAAATGTCCTCTGTGGCTCTGGAGGAGCTTTGGGTCCTTTACCAGGCAGGGAGGGTCTAACAAAAAAGGTGTGTTATAGGCAAAGTGGGATGCAGTGATTTGGGAGTTTGACCCATGCTCGGGGACTAAAAGTCAAGATAACTCTGCCTCTGCTGATACAGTTTTTACCGTTAAGCACTGACTTCATTGTTGTGTCTAATTAGTATGTGATACACATATAATACAGTTTTGACTCTTGTGTGTATTGTTTAGTTAAAAAAGAAAATGTTTCAAAAGCTAAAAGGTCAATCTTTTAATGCCGCACACCCTCTCTTTCAACCTCCAGGACCCGCCTGCTTTTCATCTGCCCGTTCTGATGTTTCCCCCGGAGCATCCCAACCTCATCGTCATCACCATCATCAAGGAGATAAAACCGGAGAGCGACAAACCAGACCCAGCGGGATACGCCTCCCAGAGGCCGGAAATAGCACCAGAGCCCGAGGAACCCTGGGATGACTTGTCAGGCGACTATGGGTTTGTTGGCGTTGCTCCTGAAACTATCAGAGGAGAAGATGGGAATAATCTGAAAGGTGAAGACCAGAAAAGAGACAGTTACGAGAAAAAAGAGCGGAGAGTTGAGGACGGCCGCTCCGCTGTACACATGCGCCCTGGGATGAGCACCCTTACACAAGCGCATGCATGGTTACTGACGCAAACTCAGGCACCGTTACTGGCCTCTATGCGAGAGGAGGATGGAGAGGAGGAGGAGGAAAGAGAGTTTCCAGGTTTATTCATAAGCACAACCCCACAAACTGGCCTCTTCCGAATTCCTTTAATGGGGGAAGGGATGGATGGAGAGATAGATGGAGGTGTGGAGGACAGAAGTGAAAATGAGGAGCTACCCCTTCTTTCTGCGTATGCCTCTCAGAGCACCACAGACACGTCTACCTCCCACTCTGAAAGGTCAGATTTCTTACCCGACGACTATGGTGTTGTGAGACTGGCTTCAGCACACGAAATAGACGAAGATGATTATGAGGAGGAGGCAAATATTTGTATTGATTGGAATCCCGAGACCGGGAAACTAGTGCTGCTGCAGATGGATGGGTTGATGCAGGGAGAGAAAGGGGGCGAGAAGGTGGAGGAGGAGGAGGAGGAGGAGGTTAAGTTGAGGTTGGAAAATGTGTACGTAAGACAAGGGTCGGAGGAAAAGGCAGAGGCACAGAGAGAGATGGAGGCAGGAGGGGGAACGGGGTGGGAGACGGATGACTTTTTGACCAAATGGAATTTGGTAATCTCGATGGACCAGTAGATGATATTCATCAATAGATTTACCCCATTATTAACCCCCCCCCCCCCAAAAAAAAAAAAAATCTTCTCCTGCACTTATAATGTACACTTAGATTTTTTTGTTTTATTTAGAATAAATAAAAATATATATAAAAAAATAAATATTTAGTAAATATTCTTCAGAACACTTAGTACTGTAGTTGGGTTACTTTAATACCTGTGACTGTTTAAGCTTTATTATCATAACTTTATCTGATTAACAAATCACACTAATCCATGTCACACTGTGATCAACTCTGAAGGAAATGATCTGTGTTCACCTACATTTTGAGCAAAATGTAGCTCACTAATTAATTAATTTCTAAGGGATAACCGTCATCCAAAGTATTCTTCCTGATTTTTTTTTTTTTTTTGGAGACAGATTGCAAAATCTGTGTGAGTCCCGGTGATTTAGTGGTGGTACGAAAACTGTGACAAAGAAATATTACTCTGGCATTTACTTGGGCAGTATGTTTGATACTATATGTGACCAATGCAGATACTCCGTGACCATACACATCTGTGTTTGCTGGACATTGTCCAGCGGTAGTAGTTGTGGGTTTCAGGTCCGTTCCTGTTTTAGTCTCAAGATCATAATGTCATGATTTTCTCAATGTGTCCGTCTGTGATTCCAGCATTCCTTTTAATACAAATCCATCACTGCTGACTATGCTATATGAAGGAAATAGTGACGTTCAGATGAAAAATACAGCATCTATCTTTGTGATTAATGTGTTCATATGTGAAGTCAAAACTACAGCTCTTAACGCTTTATTCTTTTTCTACCCAGTGTAGAGATTTTATAAATAATGAAGCTGCCTGACCTACAGTATGTGTCAATAATATCTGCGCCTTTGCACTAAACACAATGGCAACATTAATTTTCAATCTTTTTTTTATTTTTATCAAACACTGTCTACAGTGCAATATTACGTCATCATCACTTTGTCTTCTTCTCTGTTTTATTTTTGTACGCTACATTTTCTTTTGTTTTGAGCCAAAGTGTTCAGGTGCTTGGCAGGATGTTTTTTTTTTTTTTTATGCTGTCACGTCTATAAGTTATGCAACTGGTTCTTCTGTATACCATTAACACAAGCGTAAAATATGTCGGTGTATAAAGCACATTTCATTTGAACTTTTGTTTGTTATTCAGAAGAAAGCCACATAAATTATGTTTCATTTTGTAATAATGGAGGTACTCTTTAGTCAGTGTTGTTCCTCTTTCTAACTATTTTTGTTTGCCCACATGAAGGTTTAACGAAACGTTATATGAAGAAATTTGGACTTGTACTTTCTTCACTCAGCAGTTACCGACATTGTGCTTTCACATTGTGTCATCTGGGGAAACCTTCGGTAGTGAAATACTGTAGAATCTCTTCCTGTTCACTGTTAATCTGTATGAACCTGAAGCTATACAGTACGGGGAAGTTATGAAACTCTACAGGTACTTTTAGGTTCATGTTACACAACTCAGGTTATCTGCAATGCGGTGACGAGTTTGATGCTGTTCGTGAAGATGTAGCCATTTTGATTATGTTTTTCATAGTTTTGCATGTTGCAAGACAGAATTATTGTATACTCAAATAAATTATAATAAAGTGAACTTGTTAACTATTCTGTTCTGCTTTTTTATTAATTGTAAATATTCTGATAAAAGTTTCTTGTTAGAGGTTTGTACTTTTACCAGCTTTCACATATTTTCAGGACGAATCTACTGTTTCAAAATATTCACACACTGGATGCATTGTTAAACTTTAACTTTCATTCCTGTCACCTGCCTCCACAAGATGCAACAAGAGAGTGAATAGAGACATCTGCTGGTCAAATTGTAAACAATAATGGCATTTTCTATAAAAGTATGAATAAGGACACTTCTTTTCACGTTCAAATTAATTTTCCATTTATAACAAACATGTTTTTTTCTAATTTACAAATATGATGTGTAACCACATACAGCATAAAACATGTTTGGAGCCATATTGGTTATCAAACTAAGCACCACCAGGGGTCCTTGCACCACAGCTGCAGCAAAATACGTAAAAGTATTAAACTT
>JACSYO010002078.1:87500-162500 GCA_016806645.1 Ophiodon elongatus
GCTGACAAGTGAATTCCACCCACACACATACAGTATGTTCGTCATGTTGAACATACAATCTTCTACATGCACATGCATTGCTCCCCCCCTACACACACACACACACACACACATACTCTGCACAGGCACGTGTGCAGAGGGATGGCTCCACCAGGCACGGCTGACTCCTCTCTCAAGGTGTGCGTGTGCGTGTGTGCGTGTGCGTGTGTGTTGTACAAGTGAACCATCCTTACATCTGGCAGCAGTTAAAATGCATGTACACAACCCACACTCACGCTTTAAATTTATGATCCTTTTTTAGCCATAAATCTCTTGCCTAAATCTCTTCTTTCTGGCCCGCGTTCACATTGTGAAACTAATCTTCGTTTGCAACGCGTGATGTCACCGAATTAACGGACGGGGGACGCTACCCTTCACACCTAAAACACAAGTCAGTTACAGATGAGGTCAAAAGGTGGCATCAGCTGTAAGTTGAACATAATAACCCATTTGCAGCAAAACGCGTTCACAAATTAGATTTTTTTTTTTTTTTTTACAGGTCTCCTGAAAAATGTGCCCGGTCAAAACCATGCGTGCATGCATAAACTTTGATTTATGGTTGTCTGTCGCTTAACCTTTTTCACCTCATTCAGCTGTTTCTCATCATAAGCATTCAAAACAAGCTGCTGGCAGGGTGGCGTGTTTCTTCTTTTCAGCACCGGTATCCTCAACCAAATCCTTGTCCAGATGTGTTTTCTTAGTTCAGTTCTAAACATCTTTATTTTAGCTTTTATCCAGAAACTCCAAAAGTAGTTTTGATGTGTTTTTAAGGTAATTGTCCTTTTTAGGAACACTTAAGTGAGTCCAAGATTAACAGCTATGGCTGATGGCTGCGCTTTCCTCTTCATTATTATGTTCACTTTTATCAGATTGCAGCATGTCAGTCCCACAACTTAAACCAAACTCAATGCTGCGGAGTTTGTGCCTGTGAAGCAAACGAGGATGTAAAATTCCCCTCATCTTTGTTCCAGCAGCTTCTAATTCAAGGCAGAGCTGATTTTTGAATTTCCCTTACCATTCGGACACTGCACCTCTAATCTAATTAGAGCCTGCAGATGTAGCACACATCTGTCCTGCTGCCTACAGTTGACTGTAGGTATTTTAGTTGACTCTGAATGATATAACTGTCAACGACAAGCAGTTGTGGAAGTGGAGAATGACCTCTTGTTGACTCGGTAACCCATGGTTGGAGAACATAGATATGCATTCTCTGTCAGGAACGATTCATTCATTTAGAGTTACATCATTTTCTTCTGAGACAATTACTTTAAAAGTGACTGCTTATGTCTTTATAAAGTCCAATTCATATCTTGTAATGTGACTACAGTATCTAGCTGCACAATGCCCACCACACTATTGTTCATTGTCTCAGATAGCATCTTCTGGAAGGATTGTTTATCAAAAACATCTCGCCTCTCGCCTTGCTTTGTGTAACGCTACGTCACACTATCTCACACATACAGCTACCTGTTGGAGCAGGATTTTCCCGGCATGCGGATCGGCCCCGAACCCACCACAGATTCCTTCATCGCGGTGATGCACGGCGACACGGAAGGAGTCATCCCCGGCAACGCTTTGGTGGTTGACCCCAAGAAGCCCTTCAGAAAGCTGAACGCATTTGGAAACGCATTCCTCAACAGGTAAACACGCGTGCACACTTTCCCAAAGTGCTGTACGACAAGCACCGATGGCAGATGCTGTCAGATATCTGCGTGTGTGTGTGTGTGTGTGTGTGTGTGGGTGTGTGTGGACCTCGGGGGAGAAGAGAGGAGAAGAAAGGGAGAGTGAGAGCACTAGTGAAAATCCACACCACAGCTCTACATTCCTGTGTGATTGAATTTCCCTCTGCTCACTGGTCAGGCTTTTCTTTTTTTAATTATGTGTGTGTGTGTGTGTGCGTGCGTGTGTGTGTGCGTGTGCGCGTTGAGAGCCAGTCATCTGTGCGGAGTCATCCTTCTGGAAAAGGAAAAGAGCCAAAAAGTATTTACTCTTGCGGTAGTGTCCTCGCTGTGAGGGCCCACCACTGCTGAAACTAGGCAGAAGAAGCGCTGACTGTCAGTGGGGATTAGAGGGGTTCACAGTGAGGACGACAGCGAACCTGTTAGTATTTATCCAGCTGGAGACGGAGAGATGGAGGAGAGGGAGGTAGAGGTCTGGTGTTGGACGATGTTTGTTGTTAAAACCTTTTTACACTTCTGTCTGGTTTCTTTTAACTCTCTCCTCTCCTCTCCTCTCCTCTCCTCTCCTCTCCTCTCCTCTCCTCTCCTCTCGTGTGTGTGTGTGTGTGTGTGTGTGTGTGTGTGTTTTAGGTTTGTGTGTGCCCAGCTGCCTAACCCAGTGCTGGAAAGCATCAGTGTGATTGACACACCAGGGATTCTGTCAGGAGAGAAACAGAGACTAAGTCGAGGTAAGACTCTTTTTAAGAAAAAAAATGTAAAATATCTTCCTCTGTTTATGTTAATAAGTGTGAATGTGTGTCAGCGTTCGTTCACTGGACCCATTCAGCTGCAGCCCCCTATAGTCACACTGAACTCTGAACTACGAAGTCAGCATTTCCTTTGGCTGTGTGTGTGTGTGTGTGTGTGTGTGTGTGTGTGTTTATTTTAGCTTTTAGCTATCTGGAGGATTATGCTTCATTCATTTCAAAGAACAGGAAGCGGCGACGAAAAGATGAGCTTTGAATATGTGTACACACACACACACACACACACACACACACACACACACACACACACACACACACACGCATGCATGCACACTGTTCAGATTTAACAAATGTCAGTTCCGTACTGATTTCAAAATGTTAAAAAAAGATGATGGACATTTGCTTGTTTGCGCAGTAAACAATGACAATAGTTACATATACAAAGAGAACTCCGTATGTGCGGGAACTATTTTCAAAGTTACTATGATTCCTAATTATACTTGAGTGAAGCCGCAGTGGACAGATCCCAGCCGTGGTGTGGAACTGAACGCAGAGACTACAGTTTGAAGAGAAGTTTAGGTGTGAAAGGCTTACAAGAATTCCTCGGGGCTTTCTTACAGTTTGATATGTGTCCGGCATGGCTGGCATTCCCAGAGCTAAATGCTGGCATTGCCATGCCAACTGCTAACTTACAACAAAAGAGCTGGGATAATGAAAGACGGCTATAATTTAGACTTTTACCCACATTCACCCACTCTTTCTTTCACTGTCCATCTTTAAATTCTCTCCCCTTGTTTGTGCTCTTGTGTTCATTTTGCTGTGTTTGAAGGTTTCTTATACCAAGTAGGGCCCATATTAATTGTGTCCCTCCTACCAACTCTACTGGCTGTCACCACAGTGCATTAATCATTGAGCGCTGACATCACAAAGAAAGAAGGTTTTGTATGTTGTAGGTACGCACTGATACCGATATCGGATATCGGGCCTTTACTGCCTCAAGAAGCTGGATTGGGTATCTGTCACAGCGGGGACGATCTATTCAATTCTCTGTTATATACTATACACTTTATATACTGTAATTGTTATTCTTGTTTTACATTTTTACCAATTTGTTGCTGCATTCCAAAGGTTTAGACTTTAATTGAAATTCCTGTTCATTTTGAAGACTTTTTTTTTCATCAAATTGTTAATGTACGATTTCTTATTTTAATGTTTAATTCAATCAATTTATATCTACGTATTTATTTGTTTTACAGAGTTAGGAATGCAATGCGCAAGTCAAGCCTGATGTTGCCTTATGGCCTGTGTCCACATAGCGTTTTTTTTCTGGGCGTCAGCGTCCTTTATGAATTGTTTACCGATGAGGAGAGAGCAGATGCACTGCACTCAGCGTCTTCTTTCCCAGCACTCCACCTTTTTTTTTTTTTGTGTGCGGCTGCTCTAAGCGCTTCGCGTTGAAAATCGCTGATCTTTTCAAAAAAGGGCCGATGACATCACTGTAGAAAGCGGGGGAGAAGCTTGTTTTGGCCGGGCCTGTCCATCCTGAGCTTTATATGTCAAACATACATGCTCATCCAAGCTTCTTCTGGTTGGTGCTCATGGTGAAAAGTCAAACAAATAAATGAGAAAAAGCGAATGGCCGATACTAGTCCATCATACAACGGTGGTTAGAGTAGTGACCTATTGTCAAGATATTGTTGTCATAGAAAGATTTTTTATTTTTTTTTTTAAAAGTGCTTTTTCGATGAAGCGCTCCCCAGAACCCTGTTGGCGCTTGTCTTACAAAAAATGACGCTATGTGGACACAGGCCTTAATAAACATGAGGCATACAGCTTATTCATTTAACGCTGGTATTGGATCGGTACCCGGTATGGAACAAGTTACAAAGGCTAAATAGAAACGAGGAACATGTTCTGGTCATCGAGTTCAGTGCTTGAGCAGGGTTGGGTCTGGATTAATGTTTGTCATGAGACAGTTTCTGTCTGCAGCTTTTTCTGTGGAGAATCAACAAAGAGTGAACACTTCTGTCAGCACCATCGGCAGGAGTTTTAATTGAAGCTGGCCCGACATCAGCTCTGTTCTACTTTCTGTTCGTTGGGTCAAAGTGTCCCGTGAACGTGTTGTCAAACCAAATAAACAGCACAGTGAGGTCTAACCCTGCTGTTGTCTGTTGGATATATATATATAAAAAAAAAAAAAAAAACACAGGTTAAACTTCATGTCTGCTGAGTCAGCACAGCTGTGTTTTCTCTGTGTCTAAGTGTGGGGTTTTTTGTGTGTGTGTGTGTGTGTTGTGTGTGTGTTCATGTTCATTTTCATCCAATCCCATGCTTTTTTGTTTTTTGCACTTCATGTTTTCATGTTTCATCTGTATGTTGTGTGTCTCTTCACGCTATCATTACTTTTCTTCCACCCCGTTGCATTGTATTCTTCAATGTCTGTATTTATTTTTGTGTGTGTGTGTATGTGTGTGTCCGTCCAGATAAGGAGTCGGGCTATAGCTGCCTACATAGATGTCACTTTGGAGGTATTGTAGATAATAAACCTGGGTATCAACCAGCTACAAAAAGGCTAATTAAAGTGATACTTTGAAGAATTTATGGACTGCTACATGTTCTTCACCAGACTCTAATCACATGGTTTGGGGGAAAATATATATATTTGTTGAAAGTTTTTTTTTTTTTTTTTTAAGTTTACCTTGTTAGTTAGCCAGTATTTTATACAGATTTGTCATGTCTGTTTCCTTTTAGGTATTTACAGAGCAAGATATTCCAACAATTACTTTCCAGATGTCGTGAGGTTTATATTCATGATCCTAAGAGGATGAATCATAGTTGTTTTGGGTTATTTGACACTTTTGTCCCTGACATATCGCAACAACTAATGGATGCATTTTAGTGACATTTCTTTTGGCTATTTGTGTTCTCCAGAGGAGGAATCTTAAAGTAAAATTAAAAAGACAAAATAATACTTTGTGGGACAAATCGAAACATTTTCTAAGTAAGGCCTCTCAATTTGATAAAATTGATACTCCGATAGCATTACTCTGGTGCCATCCTTAGACCAAATATTAGCTGTGTATATAAGATACAAAACTGGGGTATTTGGGGTATTTATGAGTCCCCCCAAAAATAAACTTCATTGTCTAGGCATGGGACGATATGATCCCGATAATCATCAAAATATACTTAAAACATTCTGTCATCACTTTACCTTACATTTTGTTAAGAAATAAAAAAAACAATCTTTTTTTATGAAAAAACAAATATTTAAGTAATCATAAAATCTATCTGCATCAATAAAGGATAAATAAATAAATAAAACAGACAAGCAACATTATGTGAGTCTATTCTTTCACACATGGCGATTCCTGTATTTCTTTTAAATCAGGCTCTATTTTTCACTTCTCTACCATAATAGACCTGTTATGTCTATTATGTCCTAGACAGCTTTTTCAAGTCACTCATGTGACAATATTGACGATTATCCTGACGATGGAAATTAAACCACAGTCGACTTATCGAACGTGGAGCTTTAGACTTGGGTCTTGTTTTTCCCCACATCATGTGAAAAGTGCTTCCTGTGAAGAATGATCCACTAAAATTCAAAAATATCAAGGTATCCCTCTCTCTCTCTTTCTCTCTCTTTCTCTCTTAACCCTCCACAGCTTTGCTCAAGCGGCGTGTGTCCTCTGTCTCCTCTCAGCTGTGCTCGTTTTAGGACAGGAAGCCACAGCTAAAACCAATTTACATATATTACACACTAATCGCTACAGCTGCCGAACTTTTGCTCACACCCCGGTGAGGAATTATTGAACACTCAACAACACTGTTTTTAATAATTGATGGCAAAGGAGCCTTTGAGGGCATCGACACTAGAATATACACTAGCATTAACACTAGAATAAATACACCTACAGAAATACACATAGCCGTTGTGGAAATCATTTACCTTGAGTGTTAACTGTTCCTCTTCTGGGAGGAGCAGCGGTTCAGCGACTATGTATAAAGTGGGATTTTTATCGCAGCTTTGTCTGTATAGTGAGGAGAGAGGTTGGACCAGTGGAGATTTCAGATTTAGATGTACTCAACGCGATAACATGTGCAAAGCTTGTAGAATTCTTTTTTTTCACAAACAAAGCTTGTCGAAAAATCCATTTGACATTCACTGCGCTAACATAAAGCTTCTTACTATCAATTGACAGCAAATGGCTCCTAGTCGCTCTCCCGTAATCTCCGCGGTAACAGGTTCATCTCTTATACGTATTTCAGTGTTGTTTGGAAACTTGAGATCACTAATCCTTCGTTCTGTCCTTTTGTTCTTTGTTCTCCTCTCATATCCTGTGGAATTTCTCCAATGCGAGCATCAGTTTTGTCCTTGAGTAGGATAGAAAGTCAAAAGGAGGCGATGATGTATTCCTGCTGACAGACTTAATCATTGATTCATTTATTCATGCAGTGTGGAGGCATTAACCCATTTATTCACTCATTCGAGCGTTCATTACCGCCACGATTGCATTTCAAACGAAAAAATCGGAGCCAAGTAAAACAATAAAATATCATTGTTTTTAGTTCCCCCCCCCTCATTATTTAGTTTTAAAAAGCCACTTAGTTGAGCCAAGGCAAGACCGCCTCCATCTGTAAACAGACATTCTTTTCTCTCAGCATGTTGTAATTTGTTCTTCGTATTGCGTCCTCTTTGACCTTAAGACATTGTAATAGTTTCTTCTTGGGGAAAATTGCAACATCACAGCTGCTGTCCATGGCTCAGGTCATGGATTATACACAGCGTTGATCATCTTCGTAAAAACTCAGCGGACTGACCCGTTCCGCAAAAGTAGAATGAATTCAAAAGCCTCTGTTAAATGCTATGTTGACACCGGTATGGGATGGGATCAAAGAAGCAGAAAGTCAAAAGGATACACAATGAATTATCTCTTTTTCTCAGTCTCTTTTATAAAAAAAAAAAAAAAAAAAATCTAAACCTTCTCATCTCTCCTAATTCTAATCCTAATGTCGTTTTTTTTTTTTTTTTTTTTTTTTTGGATCTTCCTCCTCTCAGGCTACGACTTTGCCGCTGTCTTGGAGTGGTTCGCGGAGCGAGTGGACAGGATCATATTACTGTTTGACGCCCACAAGCTGGACATCTCTGATGAGTTCTCAGATGTGATAAAAGCCCTGAAGAACCACGAAGACAAGATCAGGTACTGCAGCGTTGCTTTGACTTCCAGACATCGTCCAGTTCTACACTGAAGAGACGAGAGCAGTTGCTCTCTTTCTACATTCATACCAACGTTATATATATTGTCAGCAGCTCTTTGTTTTCAGTCAACATCAACACTGTTCTCTCTTGTTGTTTCTTTCAGGGTTGTGCTGAACAAGGCTGACCAGATAGAGACCCAGCAGTTGATGAGAGTGTACGGTGCCCTGATGTGGTCACTGGGGAAAATAGTCAACACCCCTGAGGTATAGTAAGCAGGAGGAGTTTGGGGTTAAAGCTTTCCACCATCTTGTCTGGTTTTTGTCGCAATTTGGGCAAAAGCTCAGGGCCTGGGTGACGTTAAGAAAGGCCTCGATAGAAACCGTGGTGCAGTTGATGCTGAATTAAATTATGAATGAAAATGCTGTATAAAGATACCTGAACACTGGGACCGCAGCTCCTTTGGACTTAATTGTCAAAGTTTCAACACTCACTGATCGTCCCGAGGCTCGTGTGGATATAATGCCACTCTTTTTAAATCTTGATTTCATCTACAAAACACAATACATTTTAAAATGATTGAATATTGTATAGCTCAGTGTTTCCCAAACTGTTTTACTGGGGACCCACTCTCTAAATATCGAACCAATTCGCAATGCATCTTATCTATAAATTGTGAGAAAAGCGAATTTGTGTGTAGATTAACCTTCCTGACCATTTTCACTGCCATTTCTGCATCACTTTTATATTCTCTTGAATAAACCAGCCATTTCAAAGAGGCATATGTTTGTGTAACACTTCTCTGTTACTCCCGTGAGTCTCGGGCAGCACAATGATGGTAGCACACTCGAATCGTGGTTCTCAATGCGTTTATTATTATTATTATTATTATTATTATTATTATTATTATTATGGGTACTGTACAGGCTGCCTGGGCTCTCCTGCAATGCCTCCGAGCACACCCGCCCGACTGCTTCTGCTCCGTCCACTCTGCCGCTCTGGCACACTGTGAATCCTGCTCTCCCACTCCATCCGTTCCTCCGTCGCTACTTTTATTGGGGAGAGACACAATCAAAGACAGCTGAGGCTGATTACACCTCTTCCCGGCACCGTTCGCTGAACCGCTTCCCCACAGTCCTCCTAACCACGCCCCGCCACCCCAGTTTGATAGAGCACAACTTTGTTTAGAGCATGTGCTATTGAAAACATATCCACATGTTAAATACTTTCTAAATGAGACCAGATTTACCCATTTATGTGGAGTTATCAGTTATCTCATTTGTTTAATTTATAAACAGAATGTATGCTTTCCCTTCATATTAGATTCAATTGTATAAGTAGGCTACAATTATCAGAACAATACGAACATTCAGGCTCAAAGTGTATAGAAATGTTAAAAGACGATGGAAGAAATTCTGAAATATTATTTGGCGACTGGGAATGACTGATGTATACAATAATGTGTATTATTGGTTGTTTACCAACAAACTGATCGATGTGGTTGCTTGCTCGTTGTCTTTTTTTAAAGAGTCAACGATTAAATGCTATTAGCTGAACTGCGCCTCTTGTGTCTTTTGTCTTGTTGATTTTCTGTCCGTCTCCCTCACTGACAGGTGATCCGCGTCTACATCGGGTCGTTTTGGTCCCACCCTCTGTTGATTCCAGACAACAGGAAGCTGTTCGAAGCCGAGGAGCAGGATTTATTTAAGGACATTCAATCTTTACCGAGAAACGCAGCGCTCAGAAAACTCAACGATCTGATCAAGAGGGCAAGACTAGCCAAGGTAAGGCCCAGATGAAAGGGCACTCACTGATGGAGAATCTGCTTATGGCACAGCTGTAGCTAACGGCAGCAAGGTGCGTGTGTGTGTGTGCGTGCGCGTGTGCGTGCGTGTGTGTGTGTGTGTGCGCGCGCGTTCTTCCAATCACTCACTCGTTCCACCCGCCCCGCTGTTAACCTTGACAGAAAAAGTTTGTCACTGTCACACCACCAATAGAGACAGAAAAGTGTAGCCATTCTCCTCTGAGTGAATTGTTTCCTCTCCACACAGGAAGTCAGGTATGAGAGGTGACGGGCCACTGCCCGTTGTGGTTCGAGGAAACTCAGAGGATGCAGCACTTAAACACACAGATTTATCATACCGGGAATTGAGCGCAGTTTTCCTGTCTGACAGCTGTGTGTGTGTGTGTGTGTATATTGTGATGAGCTTCAAGGACACGAGGTGGATTTTTGTGAAAAAAAAGTTTTTTCCCCCATTACTTTTTCTATGTCTAGTTATATGCTGTACTGTACTAATCAGGTTAAAGGAGTTTTACGTGTCCCCAGACTCCAGGGTTGCAACAGTGATAAAACAAAGGAAGTATGAGTCAAATTGTTAAATCTTTTGTCCTCGTTGATTTAATGATATTCTTCAGAAATGCTCGGAACTGGATGCAGGAAGAAGAACAGATTTTACAGCTTTTCTGGTCACTGTAGCACGCACTGAGGGATTTATTCCCTCAATTACCTACATTTACCATCATCATTATCAACATCCACATTAAATGTGGGAATTTCTCCTAAAAGGATTATAACTATACTAGAACTTTTAGGACTTGCTGTCTGAGTAAATTTGCCGTTGCGTAAATGAGCTTCCCCTCTCTCTCCATGCAGGTCCATGCCTACATCATCAGCGCACTGAAGAAAGACATGCCCTCCGTGTTTGGGAAGGAGAACAAGAAAAAAGAACTGATCGGCAGTCTGGGAGATATTTACAAACGCATCGAACGAGAACATCAGATATCACCTGGAGATTTTCCTAATCTGAAGAAGATGCAGGTAAACAGGGACGAGCTGTGTAGATTCATAGATGGAGGGATTAGAAAGTGGAGATCTAAACTTGTGATGTGGTTGTTTTCTGGTTTGTCTCCTTCAGGACCAACTCAATTCTCAGGATCTCAACAAATTCCAGCCTCTGAAACCCAAACTCCTGGAGGCGGTGGATGACATGCTGTCACACGACATCGCTGGCTTAATGGTGCTGGTGCGCCAAGAAGAAAACCAGCGTCCCAACCCGGTCGTGAAGGGCGGCGCGTTCGACGGCACATCGGACGGCCCGTTCGGCCACGGGTACGGCGAGGGGGCCGGCGAAGGCATCGACGAAGCCGAGTGGGTCGTCGCTCGAGACAAACCTGCTTACGACGAGATTTTCTACACATTGTCCCCCGTCAACGCGAAGGTGACCGGAGCCAACGCCAAGAGGGAGATGGTGAAGTCAAAGCTGCCCAACACGGTGCTGGGAAAGATCTGGAAGCTGGCAGACATCGATAAGGATGGGATGCTCGACGATGAGGAGTTTGCGTTGGCCAATCACCTGATAAAAGTGAAACTGGAGGGACATGAACTGCCATCGGAGCTGCCTGCGCACCTGGTTCCTCCTTCCAAGAGAAAAATACCTGAGTAAATGTAAGATTACATGATCCCCTGACCCCAAAACCTGTAAGTAGACCTACCCCAATTAACATAGTAATATTCCTGTAGCATTATAGCAAAATATTTGACCCCATTTCCAACTCCTATTGCTGCTCTATTGCTGTCATCCTCACATCTGCAGTCCTTCCTAAGCTTCAAGAGGCAAATATTACAACAAAATATTCAGTTGCACTCAAATAAAAATAAAGAATGATCATTTTTGCTAATGTACTGTTAGTATGTAGATTCAAATGATATATTTCTACAGTACTTACATGGCTTTTACCAGGGAAGAAAATCTTCATGAGTGTCTTTCCATCAAGACAAGTGTCCTTTTGTATTTCAGGGTGAGATATTGGGAGCTGTTCGGTAGGACAGGTGTTAGAGATGTTAGGACAACTGATAAGGTTATTGGTAAAGAAAAACAAATAAAAAAAAAATAAAAAAAAATCTAAAATGAGAAACACTGGAATACAGGAGAATGTAAGGTGATCCAAACTACTGGAAGAAAATGGGAGAGATGCGACAATGTGAAGACAAAAAGAAAGATCTGATTGGAAGGATCATTCTGGGAGAAGGAAGATCGGGATATGAAAATGATGAATATTATTGTATTATTATCTTTAACCATTAGAGACAACTTGTGTTTTTCTGCAGTATTCCACACTAAAACATGTCACGGTATCTCAAGATGCTGCGTTAATTTTTGGCCTCCCGGCACCACTGACTATTCTGGCTTTTGTTTCATGGCGACATAATAAACGGCTTCAAGGATTTCCTGTCAGGTCGCTTGAGAATACACAAACCAGTGTGTTGAAGCGCGTGCACACACACACACACACACAAAAATGAACACGATTCTGAGCATATGATTTGTAACCAGAGGAGTGTAACACCTCCAAATTATTATAAAAAGAAAATTCCCGCCATTCACTTTTTAAAATGTTTAAATGTGATACGCAGATGTTGATATTTGTGTTAACAACAGCGCCAACATTTACTGTAGCGCCTGGATTTACCTACTGCAGTGACTGTTTTCTCTTATGGGAAACAAGTGTGGGGGGAAAAAAACTAAGAATGACAAGTGGTTTGCCTCGATGATTTATGCATTGTTTTAAATATCATTAACATGTTTTGAAATACTGTGACTATAATATGGACCTATACAATGGGGTATTGTTTGGAGTGTGAAGACATCCTCAGTATAAATGTATTGTACGGACTTTGAATGTTGAATGTGTTGACATTCACCTCCTGTATGTATGCATATGACCACATGTATCGGTGTTATTATTCGTAATGTGTATGTATTAAGTCTTAAGGGTCTCATAGGCTTCTGAGTTGGGAGTATTCAGTGGGTTGTTAACTAAAAATGGATGAATCAGTTATTGTTCACCTTGTGAAAGTGATCTAATCTAACCTAACCTGGCAGTCCAGAGAGTGAAAGCACAAATGTTTTGCTTCTTTTGTGATAACAAAACACTAATCGACACTTTTTTTTTTTTTTTTCTTTTTTTTAAATGAAAATTTGGCTTTCCAATGTTTGCGTTTAAATTGTATACATGTAATTGGAGTCACTGTAGCGATTTATGCCAGTATGTATACTTCACCTAAGGACTTTATTTGTGGTTTGTCACCAGTGAGAATCCTGATGATAAGATGAAACACCAAACAAGCTAAATTTGGGTTCCCATGTGATCAGAAATTGTGTTTTATGAGTGAGACAGCGTTTGAGCAACAGAATTGACTAAACTGAAATCCCTGTGTGCATCTGTGTGGCGTTACTGTGAATCTGCTGTACATAATAGGACTGTTTTGCATTCCATGAACACAGATTGGGAAATCACCCACATCATCTCGGGTGCCGTATGCATCACTTGCTCATATTTCACAGACGAGCCAGATCAAAGCAACAGAGTAAATATATAAAGAGATAACTTGTTGAATGTGATTTCTCTGCAAAACAAAGTCCTTGAAATTCACAAGTTGTTTTCATACCCTGACAGATTGCAACATGAAGTCCTGTGTACTGGTAAATACACTAAGTGGAAACACTGCCGATATGTTTTTTCTTTTCTTTTTTTTTTTTAAGATGGTCATGCATTGCTAAATCTGTACTTCACTGCTTTTCTGTCGACATTAACAACAGTCCAAAAGTGTAATAAAAATTAATTTACTCTACTTTTTTTTTTTGCCTTGTTTCGTTTGTGTTTGAGTGGCTATATTTTCAAATAAAAAAAACAACAAAAAAAAACAACATACATTTGTATATGAAGTTGACTTCCTTTTAACTTGGTTAGTCGTGAGAAAATCCGATGGATGACGTGTATTTTCTTTGATTAAACTGTGAGAAAAATAAGAACCGTTCTGTCAACGGTTAAATAAATGTCCAGGATTTTATTTTGAAATTATTTCTTTTCGGCCTCACGGTGGTGTAGTGGCTAGCACTGTCACCTCACAGCAAGATGGGCCGGGGTTCGATCCCCGATCCCGGGCGGTCCTTCTGTGTGGAGTTTGCATGTTCTCCCCGTGGCAGCGTGGGTTCCCTCCGGGTTCTCCAGCTGCGACAGTCCAAAGACATGCAGCTCAGGTTAATTGGAGGCTCTAAATCACCCGTAGGTGTGAATGTGAGCGTGAATGGTTGTCTGTCTCTACATGTGCCCTGTAATAAACTGGTGACCTGTTTATCTGCTGCCCAATGCCAGCTGGGATCGGCTCCAGCCCCCGTGACCCTAAATAGGATAAGCAGTTCGGATAATGGAATGGAATTTTGTCTTTTCCACTTTTAATATAATGATCGCTTTTTTGACAAACAAAAATATTAACTCGTTAAGGAGAAAACAATGTTAATATTATGTAGTTAATTATTTCAAAATCACACAGGAGGCTTAAACTGTCTGTCAGAAATAATTCTCTCATGTGGAAGTCATGAGATTCATATTGGACAACTATACTGTTATCATTAATGTAGAGAGCAAATAAGTCCTAACATATACAGTATGTGAAGAATGGTATTTTATTCTGCTATTGGACAAGGGTTGATGCCACCTATATACTTACACTGTGTGCTAAAAGAGGAGGATAATCAGAGGCAGACTAAAGTGAAAACTAAAAACAGGCAACAAAAACATCACAATAGAGCTGATCGGACTTTAAACATGCTTTTTCCTCATTTTAGGGGTGTATCAATGAGATGCACTCAAGGGATTCTACGAATTATAAAAACATATATTAAGCTCCAACTAATAAAAAAAAGAAGAAAAAAGGGAGGAGATACTGTTTGGTGCAAAATAGAAGATAATTTTTTTCATGTTAAACCTCAAGGGGTTCATTCTTATCTTGGATTCAGTTTAGGGAGGGTTTCTATCAATGTTACAGTAAGTCAGTAAGAGATCATTCTGCTGCAGTATGAATGTGTGCAATGGTCCTTTAAAATGTTCTGTATTTACTTGAGGGGCAGATTTCCATGTTATTATCAAGAATCACTGACATTGACCATAACATAACACGAGCTAAAAAAAAAAAAGACAGGAAACACAGCATGAAATATTAGACATTTCAGTTATCATCGAGGGATATATGTGTGTGTGTGTGTGTGTGTGTCAGGAAATCAGAGCATCCCCTCGGACTGTGAGACCCCTTAAACATATATAGAAACACACAAACACACACACACACACACACACACACACACACGCACAGGGAAGATGCAGCACTCTCTTCTTTCACACAGGAAGTTCTGTTCTTGTCTGCCATTTCCTGTCTGTCCCACTATGACCCTCACTCACACACACACACACACACACACACACACACACACACACACACACACACACACACACACACACACACACACACACACATCCTCTATCATATACTAAAGTTAAAGTTTTTATTTTAAGCAGATCAGTCTTGCAAGAGTCAAAACATTTTGTATTAATGATTTTTTTCTTAAAGGGCACTTGAGGGAAAGAACCCAGAGGAATTTAGGTTTCTGAAGAAGATTTTAATGACACAAATAGTGAAAAACAAAGCAGCCACTATGATTTAGTAACAATGGTGAGTGAGTGTGAACTGTCTCTGGATCATAAAGATCAAACAAATTAAAAAAAAAAAAAAAAAACAGGACATCTATTTATAGCATTTGAGTCTTCACTGGAAATTGTGGAGAAATGACTCAAAACCGGAAAGAGACCAGAGAGAAAGACACAGACGGAGAGAGGACAAAGACACAGAGACAGCTGAAACGTGTTTGTCTCTGGTTTGGGTTGGTATCTTATCGTCTCAGGAGGGAACGCGGTTATTCTTGAGCAGGTTTGTCAATGATAAAGACATCTGTCAACGGTGAAATATGAACGTTTACTTGTGTTTACGTGTTTGTCTGGTGGGGAGGCACGCACAAGGAAACTATACATCATTTATTAAATGTATACACCCGGAGACACGAGGGACATGGTATCTGAGAACGCAGGGTGGGGACGATGTTCTCACACACACACACACACACACACACACACACACACACACACACACACACACACACACACACACACACACACACACACACACACACATGCATGTCACTGTCATGGCAGCTGTAAACACAAGCTAACATCATCCTGCAACCATGATTTAGGAAAGATTCAAAAATGCAAAATAATCTTAGCTCAAAGTCCTGTTTTTGTGACCAGCTGCATCACATTGAAAGGAGAAGCTCAGTTGTCATGGAAGAGAGAAGAAGAGAAAGTTATCAATACATATCCTACATAATAGATTTATTTACGATTGAGTAATATATGCATTTGAATTATAAAATAACACGTATAACTAAAAGCACTGGAAACCAATATGTTACATACTTCTGTCAGTGGACATTAATTAAAATGAAATTACTATTATAATAAACATTATTTTTATTCATTCATTGGAAATACTGTGAGATTTGTTAGAAACTGCAAAACACATTGTATAAGAAATGTGCTGTGATTGAATACACTGTATGTACTAACATATTTATAATTCTTCTTAATGTAACTTTTTTGTGACTTCTGCAATGATCCACTACAAAGTGCTCAAACATATGCACTCCAAATACTGTACTGTATTATTCTATTACTACTATAATATGTTTTTTCAATTGGTCTGTTTCTTTTTAACATGGATTAGAAATGTGGTATCTGTACTATAAAGTCTTGACCTCTTTAAGCCTTGACCTTTAAGGCCCGTATATGTGTTTGAGTTAGAAAGATGTTCCAATCTTTATCTCCAGTTCTGTACATTTTCAGGCGGTGCAGTCCGACCTGAGAAGGCCTGCAGGCGGACAGACACACGTTGCCTCCGTGACAGTTATTGTCATCAGCTGCTTCTTTTTACCTGCCAGCCACGAGATTCACCGGGACAACATTTGTGTTAAATTCACACTAAATCCAGTGCCCGACAACAAAAGGGGCCCTAATTCAACAGTTGCTTGACATGATCGTGATACCAAAGGCATTTTCAGCGCTGTTTTCTCAGCATTAGGCTATAGCCATGTATTTACACAGAGACACAGTTATGCGGGTGTTTAGAGGAGAGCACCGAGACTCACCAGGAGGTGGCAGTATACCAATAAGAAGTAAGGGTACTTATGTGGACAATAATCGGAGGGCCAATACTCAGTATTTGTGACTACCGGCCTTTTTCAGGCACCAACTACCTCCCTGGATCTATCCCCTCTGTGCAGCTCGACCAAACAAATCAGAGTCGCAAGGGCAGCGACATGATCCCTCACCAGCTTCCCATCACTGGGGACTGAACCCGGCTCAAACTACACTTGTTGAGTACCCTGACACATCCACTTGTGACTCACAACTCATCGCTTCGACGTGTGTGTGTGTGTGTGTGTGTGTGTGTGCGTGCTTGAGGGTGGAGTGGTCACAGGGTCGGCCAAGCGGTGACACCCTCCTGTTAATTGCCTCCCCCCGTCTCCATGGTGACAGAAGGTGTGTGCGAGCAGGGCACGATAACAAAACAAAATACACATTTATTTCACTCACACTTTTTCAACTAGACTGCTGCTTTTTAAGTGACGACCAACCATTCAAAATATCTCTGAATTTAGTCAAATCATGAGGCGAATTTAAAAACACAAGTACGTTGAAAGTGAGAGATACAAGTGTGAATCTAGTATTAATCAAATAATAAATTAAAGCGTAGTGTAGGTGGTTCAGATCTGGTTGCAGACTATCAAATATAAAGACGATGACACAAGCTGTTCGAACAGGTGTCGGGTCAGCTGTCTCTGTGACTGAGTGAAACAACTGGTGTGTAAAAGTGTCTCTGAGTTAAAAGTAACCCCAAGTTCAGGTGGCCGTTCCTTGAACCTCTTCCTGGCTAAAGCTGAGGCCATGGAAGAGGTCAGCATCCTGTTAAAACACCCACTCACGATGCATTAGTTCATTCATTTGGATGCTACAACGTATGCCCATCACATTTTTCAGAGAATCTCTCGTGGCTTTTTGCTTGCCAAACAAATCCGACCTTTGACTTTTAAGATAACAAACATCGCATTTCGGAAAGCGGGAGCCATTTTTATAAATATCTCCCCTTTTGACCGAGAGTAAATTTAACCAAAGTGTTAACACTGTTATTTCATCCTCTTCTGGGTGGACAAATAAAGTTCATTGTTGTGTGTGAATTAAGAACGTCTTCCACAAAGTCACGCGCTGCAAATTTATGTTAATGTCCATCCATTTCTGTACTGTGCTTTCCTCTTGAGTCGGTCATTGAATGCATTTATGAAAAGTATTTTTCAAACTCCCTTTTCTTCAGTTCATTCCAAATTTGGTGGCTTTCCTGTATTTTGTGCGTCTGTATGTCTGCGTGTGTGTGCATGTGAGTGGAAGTGCGTGCGCTCGACATGCAGGAACAGTTTCCTTTCAGTTTTCATCATTGTTACGCAAGAAGTGTCCGAATGAAGAATTCCCTGATACGCTACCGTTAAGGAACATTATGTTTTTTTTAGTTTTTTTTTTTAAAGAGAGAGCAGGCTGACTCAGCTGAGGACGTCTTATCTATTCAGGCTAGGAAGTTAACCATTCATCAATATGATTCTTAATGATTAATATGAGAACAGGGAGTTCAAGGTATTGAGAACTAATGTCACTTAAAGGGCAACTTGACGATTTTACACATCAAGATTAGTTTCCACATTTTTAATTACTGTAGAATATTTATGTTCTCCAGGCAAGGAGGGTCCGATGAAAGACGCTATCAAGTTGCATCATGGGAAGTGTAGTATCCAGTGTTTTTGGAGCTGAAGTCTTACTAGGGATTAAAAAGTTCCAATATTTTGTCCTCCGAAGCTTCCATCTTCGATCATTGATCTACGGCCTAAGGTGTTCTGGTACCAGGTACACTTATGAGCCACCCTATGTTCGAACATGGTGTTCGTTATGGACAAACCGTGGCTAGCACAGAAGTCCAACAGCGAGACACCACTCGGGTTCAGATCAGGCAAGCCGTTCCCCCCAATCACCCCCCGCCAGGTTTCTCTGTCGTTGCCCACGTGAGCGTTGAAGTCTCCCAGGAGAACTATGGAGTCAGCAGGAGGCACCCTTTCCAGGACCCCTCCCACCGACTCCAAGAAGGCCGGATACTCCGAACTGCTGTTCGGTGCATAAGCACAAACAACAGTCAGAGCCTTACTCCCCGCAACCCGCAGGCGCAGGGAGGCGACCCTCTCGCTCCCCGGGTAGAACTCCAACACGGCGGCGCTCAGCCGGGGGCTCGTGAGTATCCCCACTCCCGCCCGGCGCCTCTCACCCTGGGCAACTCCAGAAAAGGACAAAGTCCAACCTTTCTCCAGGAGCTTGGTTCCAGAGCCAGTGCTGTGCGTGGAGGTGAGGCCAACTATATCTAGCTGGTACCGCTCCACCTCCCGCACCAGCTCCGGCTCTTTCCCCGCTAGCGAGGTGACGTTCCACGTCCCTAGAGCTAGTCTATGCCGCCGGCGATCAGCTCGCCCAGGCCCCCTGCCCGGCCTGCCGCCCGGTCCACATAGCACCCGACCCCGATGCTTATCCCTGCGGGTGGTGGGTCCACAGGGTGGCTGCTCCATGATGTTTCTTCGGGCTGAGCCCGACCGGGCCCCATGGGCGAAGGCCCGGCCACCAGACGCTCGCCTACGAGCTCCCCTCCCGGGTCTGGCTCCGGGAGGGTGCCCCGGTTTCCCTGGTCCGGGCGAGGTGGCTGTACTCCGTGGGCTGCTGTTCATCGGGGTTTTTGAACCGCTCTTAGACTCTCCCCTGCGACCTGTTTGTCTTGGGAGACCCTACCAGGGGCTGATACCCCGGACAACATAGCTCCCAGGATCACTGAGCCACTCAAACTCCTCCATCACGTTAAGGTAGCGATTCACGATGTAATCGTTTCATCTGATCTGCGGCTGTATGTCTTGGACACTCGGGTGAAGAGAGGAGCAGAGCTGTCAACTGATCACCACCTGGTGGTGAGTTGGTTTAGATGGCGAGGGAATCGGCTGGAGAGACCCGGCAAGCCCAAACGTGTAGTGAGGGTGAACTGGGAACGTCTGGCGGAGGATCCTGTCCGGGAGGTCTTCAACTCCCACCTCCGGAAGAACCTCTCACACATCCCAAGGGAGGCTGGGGACATGGAATCCGAGTGGATCATGTTCAAAGCCTCTATTGTGGACGTGGCCGCTAGGAGCTGTGGTCGGAAGGTCACCGGTGCCTGTCGTGGCGGTAACCCGAGAACCCGGTGGTGGACACCGGGGTGAGGGAAGCCGTCAAACTGAAGAAGGAGGCCTTTCGGGCCTGGTTGGCTCGGGGGTCTCCTGAAACAGCTGAGAGGTACCGGCAGGCCAGAAGGGCTGCAGCTGCGGTGGTCGCGGACGCTAAAACTCGGGCATGGGAGGAGTTCGGGGAGGCCATGGAGAAGGACTTTCGGTTGGCCTCAAGGAAGTTCTGGCAAACCATCCGACGGCTCAGGAAGGGAAAGCAGGGCTTACCCCAGGCTGTGCTCAGCACGGGAGGGGGAACTGCTTACCCGGACGGGGGACATCGTCGGGCGGTGGAAAGAGCACTTTGAGGAACTCCTAAACCCGGTCAACATGTCCTCTAGAGAGGAGGCAGCGCCTGAAGACTTGGGGGGGGGTCGCATCCATATCCTTGGCAGAGGCCACTAAGGTAGTCAATAAGCTCCTTGGTGGCAAGGCGCCGGGGGTGGATGAGATTCGCCCTGAGATGCTGAAGGCGCTGGACGTTGTTGGGCTGTCTTGGCTGACACGCCTTTTCAATGTCGCATGGGGGTCGGGAACAGTGCCCATGGACTGGCAGACCGGGGTGGTGGTTCCCATTTTCAAAAAGGGGGACCGGAGAGTGTGCTCGAATTATCGGGGTATCACACTACTCAGCCTCCCGGGGAAAGTGTATGCCAGGGTGCTGGAAAGGAGGCTCCGACCGATTGTCGAACCTCGGATTCAAGAGGAGCAGTGCGGATTCCGTCCCGGTCGTGGAACAGTGGACCAGCTCTTTACCCTCGCAAGACTACTGGAGGGGCTCTGGGAGTTTGCCCAACCAGTCTACATATGTTTTGTGGACTTGGAGAAGGCCTTCGACCGGGTCCCTCGGGGGTTTTTGTGGGGGGTGCTGCGGGAGTATGGGGTGCCGGACCCGTTACAACGGGCCATCCGGTCTCTGTACGACTGCAGTAGGAGCTGTGTTCGTATTCTCGGCAATAAGTCAGACGCGTTCCCGGTGGGTGTTGGCCTCCGCCAGGGCTGCCCTTTATCACCGGTCCTGTTCGTGACTTTCATGGACAGAATATCTAGCGTAGCCGGGGGGAGGAGAACGTCGGGTTCGGGGGTCTCGGGATCGCCTCTCTGCTGTTCGCAGATGATGTGGTCCTGTTAGCCTCTTCGGACCATGACCTCCAGCATTCACTGGGGCGATTTGCAGCCGAGTGTGACGCGGTGGGGATGAGGGTAAGCACATCCAAATCCGAGGCCATGGTGCTCTGCCGGAAACCGGTGGATTGTTCCCTCCGGGTAGGGACGCAGTGCCTGCCGCAAGCGAAGGAGTTCAAGTATCTCGGGGTCTTGTTCACGAGTGAGGGTAAGATGGAGCGGGAGATCGACCGGCGGATCGGTGCGGCTGCAGCAGTACAACAGGACCGTCTTGGACCGTCTTGGTGAAGAGGGAGCTGAGCCGGAAGGCAAAGCTCTCAATTTACTGGGCGGTCTACGTTCCGAGAGGGAAGCTTGGGTCGGCCTGCTAGGCCTGCTGCCACCACGACCCGACCCCGGATAAGCGGAGGAAAATGGATGGATGGATGGATGGATGGAAGCTTCCATCTTGACCATTCTTTTTTTTATTAGTCTCTTGTGAGTTTCCTTAACTTAACATATACATATATATAATGTATGTATATACTACTAAACGGCTGGAATACTCCTTTGAGTGTATTTTCATGCAGTATACTGTACTCAAGTGCATCTAACTGCGAAGATCCCTACGGCTGTTGCAATTATTGAACAATTAGTTTTTTGAGAACTGTTTTCCACTTTATTGCAGAGGAATGCCCTGATGTAAAGTGCTTTTTATCAGTTTTTTACATCAGTTACTATAAGTGTTTCATTCTTAGATATAGATTAGGCCCTAAATCACCTACCACCACCGAATCCCCCACTCCACTTGTGGTTTAATTCTGCATTTTTCAAGACTTTTTCAGCCTGGACACTGTGCATTTTCTGCAGCAGGCAGGGTAGTCGTCCTGGAGAGCCGTCACGCTGACTGAAAACGGAGGGAACACTGTACCACTTGATGAATGAGCGTCTGTTATCTGAACTGGTCGAGAGCCAGAATGAGAAGAGGATGTACAGCAAGGCGACGGTGGTTATTGTTTGCTAAACATTTTCCTCCTTAACAGGAAGTATTCTCAACAAACAAAAACCACAACGCTGAAATATAAACATACTGGTCATAAAAAAGATTTTTTTGAAGTTGACAGTCCTAGAAAAGTTAATATCAAAAGCTCTTTTACCCTCAGTTGCTTCTCTTCATTCCTGAGATATATTAAGTTCCTATCCTATTCCAAATCTATAAAAAGACCAAATTTGACACATAGTAAAAATATCTGATATCCCTCTAAGATTTATCAAACACACAATTTCTCTTCTCAGATCGGCCTTTCTGGTGTTAAACCTAACACACATACAGATACATAAAGGTAAAGTGGGATTGTAAGAAGAAAAAAAGAAAAAAGAGAGAGAGCAAAGACTAAAATAAATTCACTCTTCCTCTCCACATGCCTCTGCTGCTACCCAGTGGTCACTCAGTTACCGTAACATTGTTAAATTTAGGTCAGACGGAGGTAAATGTGATCTAAATCAAACAAGACATTTATTCTCATTTGTTTAAAGAGATGATTGTTAACTTAGCCGAGCATTCAGACCAGAAACAGGGGGAAACACCCTGGCTCTGAATGATTTGTCTGCCTGGTCATTATGTGACACATATTGTTGTTTTACCAGAGTAAAACTCCAAATAAGGGCCAAACTCTTTATTTATCATATTTTACTGTAAATTTTCATATTTTTTATTCTTAAATTATCTCTTATACTATTCTTAAACTGTGTTTATTGTCACACACCAATCACCAAGCCAAATTCCTTTTTATTAGCAAACGTAATTGTCAATAAACCGTTTTCGATTCTGATTCTGAACCCACAACCTCAGCATGACTGGTGATCGTTTCCACCACGAGAGCCTGCCGGGTTGTCATTTCAACTCAGAGCATTTGGTTTAAATGTTTTTTAAATCTTCTTTGCCCAGTTATTTGTGTTCTCCGATGAATTAGCTGACTTAGACCTCATTTACTGAAGTTCACACGTGCCCTGAGGCTCGATGTGTCATGTTCTACCCTCCATATCCTCCCCACCGCATCACTACAATTTGTAAGGCGGATTTTCCATTTCACACTTTCTGAGCAAATTTCCCAGTATTTGCTGCCAGTCTTCTGGAGCCTCAGAAGGCTTTATACTAAAATACAAATATATACTAATTGGCGTCCCCTTTGAGAATACTTGGATTTGACAAGATGTGAAGTTATAGGCTGTTTTGTATTCATGTCAAATCTTCATATATTTTCTTTTTATATTTTCCCAAAGATTTTGAGCCTTGTAGGCCTACATATAATAAATTGTGTCTAACACATGTCTGTTTTAATATAAAGGTATACACAAGTCAAATTTGCTTGCTGAAGGAGATATTTTGCTGTTTGCACACGGCCATGTCAGTGCATTCTTGTTGCGCTACACTCCTTCCTCTGGTACAAACCACAGGTTGCAGTTTGAGGTAGCGGAGGGTTGATCTCTGCAGCAGTCAGCCGTCACAGTTTTGTGTTTGTATTACACACAAAACTGTGTTTGTATTACACACAAAACTGTACACACAGTAACAAACACAGAATATGACAAACCTTAAATGCAACAACAAAGAAAAACATACACATCTGTTCTGAGCTATCAAGTCACACACATATAGAATATATAGAATATTTACCACTTGACATTTAGCTGGGAATTAAAAACGAGCGATACAAATATGTAGTTGTTTCAGCTGTTTTCATGATGATCTACTTTTCATCGTTTGAAAATGAGTCCACTTGATATTGACCTACATAAGTTTTGTATGTTATGGTATGTGGTAATCTACCACACATGATTCTACAGTAAGTGTGTGTCTCACATTAGAACCTAGCCCTGTGGTTTGCAGTCCAGCTGGGGCCCCTCCCCACCTCCGTCCTTTCATTTCCTGTCAAAACTCTCGAAGATTATGTTTTTCATACAAAAATAACATATATATGAAATTTCTTTACACCTGCAAAACATACCAATCCATATTAATACTGCATCCCTAATTCATTGTATTAGTATTAGTCTGTATTAGTCAGTATTAATAACATCGAAATAGTAAAATATGACCTTACATTTTCATAAAATGTTAGATTCATGCAGAAATGCAGCTTTTGTACCACAGGTGCTAACCACCCCCCACAGGTGCTAACCACCCCCCACAGGTGCTAACCACCCCCCACAGGTGCTAACCACCCCCTCCCACCCACCAGAAGCGAAGCAAAAAACTCATACATACAGTAAATAATCAATACAACAAAAAGAGCAAACATATAACAAATCTTCATAACATTTCACCAGTCACAGAGAAGAAGTTAGACTTGGTGGAAACAGACTGTTGTAAGGCCCTTTGGTTTCAAATAAAAAGAAGATTTCCTTAACCTGCGCTTTGAGATGAGTGACATATTTTAACTTTTGTGCCTTGTTTATGCATATTATCTTGTTAAATACCCATTACTTAGAGTCTTAGACCAAAGATAATGTTTCATTTATCATGTTTTATCATTTTAAACCATATCCTTTAATACCACATGAACCAGTGACAGAGAAAGGAACTTTAAACCACAGTGAATCTGCACACACGCACACACACACACACACACACACACACACACACAGACACACACAGACACACACACACAGACACACAGACACACAGACACACACAGACACAGACACACCTCAAATTACTGAGGTACGGATATGTTTTCTATTTTGTCGAACCTGCTCTAATACCCAGAACACCGCTCTCTTTTTACTGAGAAGTGTTGACCACATGCCATCAGCATGCAAGCAGTTTGCATGCTGGGTAGTTTCAGGTTATGTTCTTCATGATGTTTGTCATGGAACACACACAACTATATACCACACACACACATACACACACATACACACACAGCATAATAAAAGTGAGGGGCAATTAGTGAAGCAGACATAAAGAAGACATCTTCAAGACAACAAGATAGACGGGCAGGACATTAAACGATAATAATGATGATGATGATGATGATGAAGAACCCCATGACTCTGATGACCTGCTTCTTGCTTTTCTCGTCTCTCGGTGTCCTGGCATATCAAGGTATTTCTTAATATCTCTCTTGGGGACCAATTACTGTAAGTTTGGTCTCATAACAGGTCAAAATAATCAATGATACGCTCCCATAATTAAAAGATAATTAGATAAAATCAAAGAAAAGCTGCAATTAAAGACTGAGTCAGCCAAAAAAGGTTGGGACGTTAGGAGGGGAAAGGTCTAACAGCGTTATTAAAAGGCGATGATTTTAAAAAAAGAAGGAAAAAAATGAAAAATTTGCAGTAGATTTATTTCCTTTTTAAATAGAAATACTATTTAGTTAAGAACATTTAAATTATATAATCAACTTGTTTTTTTTTTCGTTTTCAGCAAAAAGAGTCAGTTTACAGCTTAATTGTTAACAAGTAAAACGTGTCAATGTGAAAATGAACTAAAAAGATGTTGATGCGATGGTTTTGTGTTGAATACTGCTTCGTCCCTCAACATGTTCATGACATTTCCTGTGTCTTTATTGGTTTCCCAGGCAGCTTTGGTCCAGATGACTGCTGTTTTGGCTTCTCCAAAAGGTTGTCTAAAGACAAGGTGGTGAGCTACAAGTTCACAGACATGCGCTGTACAAAGAAAGGTGTCATGTGAGTGTCCTATTTCCTATTAAACCTCAACCAAGAACCCAAAGCAGAATCAGCTTTATTGAGCTCACTGAGACTTACTGCCCTGTCTAAGAGTTGCTGTGTGAAAACTTTATCTTTGTAGATTACAGGATTTAGTAATGTTTATGAGGTGGGGCCACACCGCTAATGGTATTTAAAACGGGTAGATTTTTATACTAGACTGGTTTTTTAAGCACTTTCTAAATAAAAAGGCGGTTCAGATTTGACTGCTTGTATTAATTCTTTAAAAAGTAGCCATGTGCAGTAGTATAGAAAATTCAGGATGCGATACATTGAGATGCATCGAAAATCGTTGTGCATTCGCTGTGCAACAAGAGGCGAGAAATGCTGCATAGTATACCTTTAAATATACAGAAAAAAATATGAACTCAGGTTTTGGTAGCTTTCGATATATTTATACACAGTGACGAGTAAAAAAGATACACCGGATGATTCACGTACTGACATACAGAAATGTAAGCAAACTTACAGCCTCGTTATTATGTACAGATATATGTGTGAATATAGATTTAGATATAATAGATAAGCAACAAATGGTAACAAATGTACAGTATCTGCTTGGCATCAATGATCTTTGTCTCTGTTTTAGCTTTACGATGAAGAACGGGCAGGAACACTGTGTCAACCCGTCTGTGTATTGGGTCAAGTCCATCATCAAGGCCAAAGACAAGCTACAAGCTAACTAACCCAAAGTACATCTTTAACACCATCTACATATATCTTCATATAGCTTTCTATGTTAGATACAAATAAATGCAAAAAAAAACCTTTTTTTTTTTATAATCTTTGCTTTTTTCTGTTTTAATTTGGTTTCAAGTGATGTATTGAAAGATTGTTTTCTGCTTTATTATTAAAAAAAAAAAAAATCATTCATTATTTGATGTCTCTGTGTTTTACTTCACCACGTAACACACACTTTGATCAGAAAGAATTCAAGCACACATCAGATTCATACACGCTCCGATAAATAATAGTGACACATCAGCGTTGATGTGGTTTCTGGCAGAGAAAGCCACAGGAAGTTCAGATCTGCATCACAAAGGCTTGTAGTCAAGCGCACAAATAATCACGTGTAACTTTTTAGATCGTCTCCACCTGCAGTGCAATGTGTGATGTACCTCTGTGGCCAACAGATGCCACTCTTCTCCACTCCGTTTCACGTTCTCCAAGTGGAAACGCTTCATATTAGTTTCCAAAGCCAGATTTTTATTGCTCTATGTCGACTGCAGCAAAAATGAAGAGTTGTTTAATCTCATTTTTAATTGCAACTCAGTGAGGTGGTGTTTGTCTGAAGTATCTCAACTCCAGCTAAGCCACAGTTATGTACAAGTCAAATATGACAACTTAAAGCCTTCTGTCGATGCAAAAATAGAAACATGTGACGAACATCACAGACCTGACTGTCGGTTTAGAGCCCAGTGCTCCAACTTTGTGAGACCTTTCTAGACAAACTGACCACAAAAGCTCCTCCTGCCCCAGAAAGACGCATCAAATGACGTCAATGGGATGGCGTCATCACCCAGCTTTTCTTTAAATAATTTCAGACCCAGATTTTAATTTTCTTCCACGCCCCTCTGCATGCTACTTCACGTACGCGTGTGTGTACATACGCAATATTATGAGGACCACTAATCATTGAAAAGCTCCCGTCAAAGGCTTCACGCTCACATCACAGTTGACCCATAAGAGGGGATGGTCTGATTAGATTTGTGGAGGACCTTGCAGCATTGATTTGCATATTAATGAGGGGGAAATAATCAGGCGGGAGATGGGGCACCTCGAGTGCTTCTGGTTTACAATTGTGAAGATCATCACCAATCATGTTATTGAATAATAAACGTTCAAAGGCCACCAAATCTCACTTTAAACGCTCTGGATTTGCAGTTGGTTGGGTAACAGTACGCATTCGTGAGTCAACGGAGGGAGTCGTGGGTATGTCCTATTAAATTAGCATATAAACATGTCTGTCAGCGTGACCTACCTGTAGCAGAAAGGAATGAGGACACAAGCAAGCAGACCGAGGTTTTTACCAATGATGGAAGAACTATTCACATCCTTTACTTGGATGTGAAAGTACCAAAACATCACTAAAATAATACTTAAAACTATATTTTGCTGATGATTTATTAAACCTTTATTTAACCAGGAGAGTCCCATTGAGATTAAAAATCTCTTTTTCGAGGGAGACCTGGCCAAGACAGGCAGCAACATAAGAAACACATAGTTACAGACAGAAAACACAGAACAAGACGAGTGATGATACTTTTATGTAAGTATCTAAAGAAAAAGCACTCATTATGCGAGTGATATCAGTACAGTTTATAGGATATTATGAGATTGTGCAACTATGCATCGGTAGCATTTTAATGTTGTAGCCAGTTGAGGTAAAGATACTACTTTATAAACAGCTGGTACTTTTGTCCAGGGGTGTGCAACCTAAGGGTCAGGACCCACCATAGGGTCACAAGATAAATGTGAGGGGTCACTGGTTTAATCAATAACAATTCATTGTCTTCTAAAAGATTATCATATGTTTTATTAATGTGACATATTAATCTGCTGTAGTGACTAGCTGTCAGATAATCATGGTAGAGTAAAAAGCACAATTTTTACAGCTGTAAAAGTTTAGAATCGCATACAATAGAAATACTCACAAGGACCTCAACACTGTATTAAAGTATAGTATTTAATACTGGTAGTTACTTACAACAGTAAATGTACTTTGTTACTTTCCACCACTGACTTTGCGATAGAAAAGACTACTACTTCCTCTACAGATGTGTGTGTTTGTGTTTGTCAACCAAGATATATTTTGATATTTTTTCAGATGTAGTGATACATGAAAACATGTAATGGTCACTGAAGCCACAACATGGTGAGGCGGTGACCCTCTGGAACGGAAAGAGCTCCAATGTTGGTGAGCACAAAGAAACATTAAAGCATGTTCCTGCGGCTTTACAACAATCAAATAATGTTTGTTCATGAAAAGCTGAATGAAAACACAACTTGCTGTGATACACTCGTTTAGGGACTGTTGTGTGGCGTTGCGGGAGAGAGAAGAGGAGAGAACAGAGACACATAAAAGCAGGCGAGAGTCAGCTGCAGGAGGAAGGCGAGAGAGAGAACGAGTGTGTGAACAGTACAGTCATTGTGGTGATGATCCAGTCGGGGGCGATGGACACAATGGGATGTCAGCAGGAGCACACACACACACACACACACACACACACACACACACACACACACACACACACAACACACACACACACATGCGTTAACACCTAGTGAACACACATATAGTATGTATATAAATACTTGGTGTGTGATGTCAGCTTTTCCTGACAGATGGGATCAACAATTAAATCCTGAGAGAAGGAGTGTGTGTTTGTGTGTTTGTGTTTGTGTGTGTGTGTGTGTGTGCGTGTGCGTGTGCGTGCAGAAGCAAGAGGATAGACAGGACAGGGAAAGAGTCAAAAAGGATATTTTTAGCAACATAAAAGTGTTACAGCATGTGCCAACACCAACACCTGTCACTCACACGCACACACACACACGCACACACGCACACACACACACACACTCCAGGGTCTGCTGCAGATACAGAAAACAAAATAAAGGCAATGATAGTCGACAGTCAACAAACAAAAACAAACAATTTACTCTAATTTGTCTCCAGAGCAACAGTTACGTTTCATGTCACACCCTGTTGAGTATGTCTCACACACACACACACACACACACACACACACACACACACACACACACACACACACACACAGCTTACCACGATGCTCACCGTTAACAGACAAAGGGGATATTAGACTTAAATCTAACAAACCCATGAGTCACGGGCGCAAATCTCAAAACCAAAATGTCACTACACGTCGTGTAACTTTTCTCGTCACGTTGTCATGGTAATAAGCATCAGCACATGACACCGCATGCCTTTGGCTGAACAATCCAATGATGATTGAGTTCAGCGGTCCAGATTTCTCAGAGTCCTTCGCTGTCAGACACATGATAATGCTGCTTTGCATAACAAAAAGAAGTAAAACTGCCTTCTATAGCCGCTATCTTTTGTGTGTCAAGAGAAGATTAAAAGGAAATTAGAAGTGGGAATTGAACAGAAATTGAGAGAGAGAGAGAGAGAGAGAGCGAGAGAGAGAGAGAGAGAGAGAGAGAGAGAGAAACCAAAAACCTTGAGATCAATATCTTCCGTATAATTACCTACAGCTTCCAGGGTTGCTAGGAGACCAAATAGAAACAAGAGAGAGGGAAAGAGAAGAAGAAGAAGAAGAAGAAGAAGAAGAAGAAGAAGAAGAAGAAGAAGAAGAAGAAGAAGAAGAAGAAGAAGAAGAAGAAGAAGAAGAAGAGATAGACAGAGCACACACAGAGAGGCTGAGAATAATTTCAGGGTTGCACTGATTCGTTTTTGTGGTGAAGTAGAGTTCATATCGACAGAAGAGGTGAGGAAAAAGAAGGGGAGGTAAAAAAAAAAAAAAAAGAAAAAAAGTGAAGGAATTAAATAAAGTCGGAGAAGAAGGAGAAAGGTTGAGGGTACAGAATTATATGTCTGGTCTTTAGAGGATTTGGTTGCATGAATAATTACTGAGGCATCCATACTGTCTTCATCTCGCCATCGTCCGGACCAATCGTTGTTATCTTTTCTAATCCCACGTCTACTTTGTCCTGGCCTTCCTTTTACCTTCATCTCCTCCTTGTCCTGATATGTGTCTTTGTTTGGTCTCTTTTCATTTCATGCCTTCTTTCCATTGTTCTCTTTCTTTCTTTTCTACTTTACATGTCTCTCATTGTCCATCAATATATGCATTCAGAGATAAACATCTGGTAATATTTCAGGGATGAGAAACAATTAAGTTTGAAAACATCCATTACAATTTTTCTTATTATTACAGACTGGGTAAATTTGCAAATGTTTCCTTTCTCTGGGCTTGCTTCAATCTGTTTTGTGAATGTACGAATGAATTCAATAAATAAAAAACAAACAAATGCAATCTATTAGCATTAAGCTACAGAAAACAAAAAAATCCTCTTTTATGTTCATCATATACACTAATAATTTGAATGACAGCTGAATGCATTCATGCCTTTAATCATTCATTCAATCACTCAACTCAGACGCACTGAATGACGGCTTGCTGAATGCGATCTCATTGAATGGCAACATTAGATTGGTGCACTGTTCCTTTAAATGGAGAGCGGGGACGGGGAGAAGAGAGAGAGAGAGAGAGATGTAGTAGAAAAGGGGGGTCCTGTGTGCACTTTCTCTTTGTCTTGGAGAGGTGTGTGGGTTGAGTGGGATTTGACCAAAAAGAAAGAAAAAGAAAGAACGAAAGTGACTTCAGAGGAAATTTCTAAAAAAAAAAAGAGCTTCAAATCTGTCTGGGATTTTTTTTCCCAGCATTTTAAAAAAGGAGGAACTGTCATGATTTAATATTTCTTCAGAACATTTTGGACATGGAAACAACTGGCGGATATCACGACTTCTGATGCTCAATTTTAAGAAACTTAAAGGGATTCAAATGAGAATAAGTCAACAGTATTGAAGATATTTTCTTCCAGAAAAAATATTTTATTTTTTATTTCTGACTGTTTTGTGGGACTTCAAAAGCTGGAACAGCCTGAAGTTTTTTTTTTTGTTGACTTTGGGAACATATTGCAACTGTGGTTATTCTGTGGACATATAATGATTTTTTTTTTTACCAATTTATCTTAGATTTACACTACTTGTAGTCATTTATTTGAATGTGATTTAGGTGGTGAATTGTGAGCCAACTGTTGAGGTGCCCTGCTGAATATTTGATCTAATTCTCAAAGGATACAATCAATCAACATTGATTATCTTCAGCTTATTTTCCTCTGATTGAGAGGAAACAAATCATTCGAATCCTTCTGTAGAAACCTACAAAATATCCTCAACTAGTTTAGCCGCTTATCACCAGCTATTTTAGTCTCAAGACACAAACGTATAAATAGGAGAAAATAAGACAGAAAGATGGCACAGAAAGAAGGCGCAAAAGAGCTGGGGCGTGTTAAAACCGGGGACCATCTAGGGGCCAAGGCCATAGCTGGGGCCCCGACAGCAGGTGGAGGAGTGGTGGTGGAGGTCAGGGAGAAGAAGGGACTTCTGCGGGCTGCGATACCCACAATGCCCTTCCCTTTGGCTGTCATCTGTCTGTTCCTTAACACCTTCGTACCTGGACTCGGTAAGTTGGGAATCGCACTTCCCTCTTCTCTCATTCTGGACTCATTGTTTGTGTTTGTAAAAGTCAGACGGTGAATTTAAGAAACAGGCGAAAGAAGACAAGAGAGCAGTCGTTAAGCTGAAGGACCCACGCAGACATGCCAGATGAACGAGGGCGATCAGAAGGGGGATGTACAGTAGAAGTGACCATAAAGGTTACATTGAAAGGTTGCAGGCAGGTGCCAAAATTTGGTTTGGAAAATAAACGTAAACTGTGTCCACCTTACTTACTGTAGTCTCTCCATTGCTCTACCATTTCAACGTATTCTCATGCAACATTTAAATATTTTCCTGATTTTTCCTGATTTTTTTCGTGCCTTCTCCTGCAAATATCCAGCAACGTGTCAATTTTCGCTCCTTACATGCATACAGTCTTTTCAAAATAAACTTCCATCTTCACAGGAAACTACATGGTCGAGAGAGGATTGGGGTTTGGTTAATAACTACTTTATTAAGTGCGTTTTGAAACAAATAAAACAACATCCACCCGTATGGTTCTTTATATTTCCTGGTTCACAATAATGTTGATTACGTGGAAATTAATTTTGCGGGATGTATATTAATGATTTTTTAAGTATATATCTACAAGCTGTGCATGAGAACAGCCTGGCCATTTCTACACCTAACTCAAATCTCTGTCTGCCTGTGCATGTCCGTGCATTTTCCTCTGTGCATGCATGCATGTGTGAGAAAAAGGATGAGAAAGATGGCGAGAGACACCACTCACACCTTGTGCTATAATAAACGTGTCAAGGCGTAAATACACATTGTGGGCGGATGCATCTTCACAGCTGGTAGAGACATCGTCACTGCTGCCAGACTCAATATTTGTGTCGATATCATGGGTATACATCTTGATACTGTAGTTTTACGACGCAATCTCAGTAGCTCATCTGAGAAGATATTTTTAAACAGTATCAGGAAAAGTAAACATATAGTTATATACATTGTGAATTCTGTCATGTTTCTCCGCCTATCTCTGTTTCCCCGCTCAGATGTCTTTCTCTGAAGTGATTACGAGACGGATGTCTCCATAGCGATCACCAAATAACCTCAGATGTGACCCCTCCTCCCCTCGCCTCTGATCTATTGGTCATGGCTCTCCGGAGACTTATCATGTGTTGGTCATCTTTTCCATCCTCTCTTCCTCTGCTACCTTTCCCTCCTGAAGATGGCTTCAGACACCAAATTCTAGATCTTTTCTCTTATTCATTCATTCTTTTCTTGTCACGTTTACACACATTCAGCAGTCTATTTGCTGCAACCTTTCTACAGTTAATGCTGAATAACTCACCCCTTAAAAAAAATAATCAAGCCGTGTAGCCGAATGATCAGTTTTTCCTATTTTTTTGGCGGGAACGTTGCCCTGACGTGTCGCATTAGAAAATGTCCCCAACGTGTTTGAAAAGCATCAAGGTGCCACCTTATCTAGGTATGTGTGTGTGTGTGTGTGTGTGTGTGTGTGTGTGTGTGTGTGTGTGTGTGTGTGTGTGTCTGTAGGTCGGCCTGAATGCCTTGACATTTCATTGAACAGCTGCGATTAGTTGCCATGACAACGCTGACTGAAATGAACACAATGCATGCGTACTGTGTGCGGCGTGTGTGAGTCAATGCCGTTTGGGTCTAAGTGGCTGAAGACAGCAGCTTCTTCTATTCAACCTCGTGCATCACCGTGAGCAACGTGTTTGCTGACGAACACTTGAAGCATAACTGAAGCTTAAAAACTCTGCTGACCTTGAAAATCTCAAGTCACATTTCCTGAAGATCACATTATTGAGATGGCATCTATGGAGTGTGTTTAAGACATTTAAACCTGAACCTGTCCCCTATCATACGTCTTTGTCTGGAGATACTGTTTATCTAATAGCAGTCTAGCTAGTCTGGCTTTGTCCGAAGGTGACGAAATATGACTAATAGCACCTCTAAAATTAAAAATGAACACGTGAACTTACTGCTTCCCTGTTTTTTTTTCATTCACACTAAGCTAAAGCTGTCGGATTCTAAATAATTACACATGCTTGTTGTGAAGGAAGCAACAGCCCACCACTCTAGTTGTGTTACGATCTTTGCCATAAGTGGAACAGACAGTGTGAGGCTTTCGACACAAGAGAGTGAATATATTATTAAATCCTCAGTGGGAGAGGGTGGCAGAGGTCATGTCTGTAGATGTGTGTGTGTGTGTGTGAAGGGGGGGGGGGGACATGTGATTGATGTAATGTGATGTTGGAGACACCGCATCAGTTCAGCTCATGACGATGGTTTAATGTCTCTCGTGTTACGCAACAATCTCCATCACTATAAACTGATCAAGTACCAGTCCCTGGTTGCAAATATCATATCATTGGTATGAATATAGATTAGTGATATTGATATTGATATTCAGAGTTCTCATAGACAATCGTAAAGTGATTGACGGATTTAGAATAAACATAGAAATGTGTGTGCGTATTTTAAAATATATGCACATTTTAAAGTTACTATAAGGAACTTTCATTTTGTGTTGATTTTGGCAGTGATATCCATAGCAACGATCTGTTATTCATAGTAATAGTCTGTCATTCATAGAAAAAGTATATTATTCATAACAACTGTCTGATATCCATAGCAACGTTCTGTTATTTATTGAAACGGTTCATCATTCATAGAAACCGTCTTTTATTCATAGCAACTGTCTATTATTCATAGCAACGGCCTGATATTCATAGCAACGGTCTGTTGTTTATTGATACAATTTGTTATTCATAGAAACGGTCTATTATTCCTAGCAACGGCCTGTTATATATTGAAACGGTCTGATATTCATAGCAACGGTCTGATGTTTATTGATACAATTTGTTATTCATAGAAACGGTCTGATATTCATAGCAACGGTCTGATATTCATAGCAACGGCCTGATATTCATAGCAACGGTCTGTTGTTTATTGATACAATTTGTTATTCATAGCAACGGTCTATTATTCATAGCAACGGTTATTATTAATGTTATAGTTTCTATCAGTGACCAACCGTTTCAATATATAACAGACCGTTGCTATGAATGATAAACCGTTGATGCTAAGTCATAATTATCAGATACTATGTCTCATAATTATGAGACGCTAAGTCATAATTATGAGATGCTAAGTCCTAAATATAAGATAGTATCTCATAATTATGAGATAGTAAGTTGAGTTAGTAATTCATAAATATGAGATGCTAAGTCATTATATTGAGATAGTATATAATGACTTACAGGATCTTTATTTTTTCATCACAGTGGTGGAAATGGGTTTCCCCACCCTTTAGAAAACCATTCAACCAACTCATTTCACATATGCACAAACCTGGTTCTGGTTCTCCCCTGTGCCACTTCACCTGAGTCATCTGGAACATGTTAGCTTAGTGCAGGGTCTGGGGTGAGACTAGCGTCTGTGTAAAGTGCATGAATAACTTGGTTATTCCTGGTAAATACAGGAGATGTGTGCTCCAGGAGCAGTGCAAGGCTGTGAGGCCATTTTGTTATTGCACATGACGGCCACTGGCCCAAAAGACTTTAGACAGTTATAACACAAGGAACAGCTATAATAATATGTTGAATTACTTTTTCTGGGTCACCCCCTTGAAATGACTGTAAAATTAGAATGTGATCCTTCTGGTCCAATAAAAATTAAAAGAAGTCAAAGTTCAAGTGACTTGCTCTACATTGCTTTACAGTCCACCTTACTTTCTCCTTTCATTTATAATCTTTCTTTCTCTTCTACCTCTGTTTTTTTTTTATTATCGCTCCCTATATGTCTTTGTCTATCTTATGTCTTTTACACTCCATCATTAACCTCCCACACTACCAGTGGGTGCCTTGTAGAGTTCTCTGTGTAATTATAGTCATTAGTCTGGGTACTATCTATGCACGCACGCACGCACGCACACACACACACACACACACACACACACACACACACACACACACACACACACACACACACACACACACACACACACACACACACACACAGGGAAACTAAGAGCTCGCCACACATGGTGGATTATTAAGAGTAGATATCTGAAACCGAGAAGATAAAAGATTTAATTAACCTTTTTTATGAGTGCAGTAGAGGACTGTTGAGCACACATACAGTATGTTCTTTTTTTATCCAACTGTACACATTCACACACAGAAAGCTATTCCCTTGCTTTGTTCACATCAATTACGATGTTGTTTGAAAGGCGCTGTATGAGGTCAGCAGCTACAACGTGTGGCACAGAGAGATAATTTTTTTTGACTGCTTTGATTTGGCCTGTGGTGTGAATTATTCTTTCATTAACAGAGTATTTCTTTCAAATGACAGCTGCCGCGTTTGAATACAAGAACAACGTTTGTTTCATTAACTTCTGCTCATGAAACAAAGAGACCTTGGTGGGATAATGAGAAAGCAAAGAAAGGATGCTTGGATGCAATAACTGGAACAAAGGCAGACAAGCTTTACTCTGCAAACGTGCCACTGATCAGACACGTATAAGGGTTTTTTTTCTGGGCATTAGACCGTTAAATGTAGTTGATTTTTAACTTTGACAGTGAATTAAAATAAAAAGAATGTATATCCACAATAGATCAAATTCATATGTATATATATATATATATTTGTAAACTTGAATACCTATCAGAGATGGTCACAAGTCATGTTCTGTATCATCATTCCTTCATTTATGAGCATAAACTATCAGCATTGATTAGTTGTTTGGCATGTGATCACTTTAAACAGGTTATTGTGATTCAATATGAAAAGAAAACGTCCATTTTAAGTGAAAAACTGTATTTTGGACCTAAAAATGGATAAAGCCTAACGTTACTCAGGGTAACAGGAAAACATTACATTATTCGGCATCCAATAATAACCGTAACCTATTTTACAGTACTGTATTATGAAATTTCACTGGGTCTCACTGGCTTTTTACTATTGACATTTTATATATAATATATATATATAATAATGAAAATAATTGTTAGCCCTAATGGACCTACATGTTGATCATTTTGGCTGGTACAGCAAATGTCCATTTCTACGGACCTACTGTGATAAAAATACAGACCGTATAAATCCTGTTTGACACGTCAAAGATGGAAGTGATGTGTAACCATTCAGCCACCAGCTTGCTGTCAATCATGGCTCATGTGTGGAGGTGGGCAGCTTCACCAGGAGCCAGAGCATCTGCTGGTGGGCGGGGCCTCTGCGACCTGAAAATGTTTCTGTCTGATCAGACCATATCGGTTCTCAATTAAACCCACAGTTGCTCTTTCCGTGAGATGCATTTGAAATGAGTATCGGTTAAAAGCTTGAAAGGAAAAGGAAATATCTTCATCTCTCCTTTTCCATGTCAACGTTATTTTGTTTTTTTTTTAACGTTGTTTTTCTTTTGCTGGGCTGCTCACTATTCTGGGATTGTGCTCGTACCAGAGTTTGACCATTCCAAATAAGGCAGTGCAGGGCATGAGAAAGTAAATATTGTGGTGTACATTTAGATTTGGCAGAGATTATGAATCAAATTGGTACGTCTGTGTTTTAGTTTCTATAGAAAGAATCCTCATGGCAGAGCCCTCAGTTTATTATTTTTGCCTGTTAACGTAGCTAATCAGAAAGAGACAGAGAGACAGACTCAGAGAAAAAGTGATAAGAAACTTGAGTCAACTTTGGCCTTTCCTCGCTCCCGACAAACGAGATGCAGCTGGCAGCCCGGCCGCTCTTGTTCCTCCCTCCCCCCCAACCTGTTCATTTTGCACTGGTATTTGAATTCCTCCAATGTGACAAGCAATGGGGCCAGCAGAAAGAGAAGGGCCAAGGCCATGATGCACACTACGCCAACTATAGGCATTTCCTGTGTCGCATTCACTATTCACAGTGTTCAGTGCAGTATTCGCAAAAGAGTACAAAAAGCCTGCAGAGAGAAGGTCTAAACATCCGATGAGTCGGTTAGAATTGAAACATGCTCAATAATACAAGCCCCATGGACGATGAAGAAAGATAGAATAAATGTTACAGAATGCTGTCGGGATGAGGGGAATAAAACTGCTGCAGCTCTTAATTGTTTTGCGTGTTTCGATGACAAATGGGATGGAATACATGACATTACACTGGAGACGTAGGGGAGATCCATCAATTCTGAATGATGATTTGCTGTAAATATATAAACGTTGCAGTTTGTTTTCTGTTCAGAAATTCATATTTTAGGAGGTATTGTGCAATCATTGATAGACTGGACACTGATGGGAAAAATCGATTGAATGGCAAATTGTTTGTAAGAACTGCCTTCAGGGCAAGAGGTAGAAACAGTTGAAACTATGTCATGTCATGTACATAGACTGCATAGAAGAAGTGGACGTAGTCATTGTGACGCCAGCTATTGGTTTGGGGACTGATGTTTTGAAGCCTTGAGTTCAGCACTTTGGTCAGCGGCATCATATTTTTTGGGAACCAGAGTGAAACAAAGGGGTGGAGCTAAGTTCAACCGAATGCTGAATAAGACATTCCTAGGCGACCAAAATAGTTACAATAAATATTCAGGAACTGAAAACACACTTTAAAAAGGGTAAAAGTTGTTAGACGAAAACACAGACGACTCCCAGGCCGGAGAAAGCTGTGGTAGCGACCTGTCAATCACAGTAAGCCCGCTCTGAAGCATACCCTGCTTTATGGTATTTGACTCTAAATGGACCATAATTTACTAAATGAACATCATGCTGTATTGAAAAAGACTTGAAACCAGGGATTGAGACCATAAACTCATGTTTACAATGTTGACTGAGGGAATAAATCAGGTGAGAAGTATAGGGTCAATTTTTCATAGACTTCTATATAATCAGACTTATTTTCTCCAACCAGAGGAGTCGCACCCTGATGGCCTTTAGAGAGAATGAAGTCACTTCAGCATAGCCTTGACTTTTCAGATGTTGCTGTCTGGTCATGTTTCATTCACATGCAGGTACGCTGCAACAAACAATGCTAGAGTCACGGTGAAATAATGCCAAAGAAATCACTGCAGGTTGGTACAATGAAAGCTTAGTAGGCAAATCTGAACATGTCATTGACGACATGCGGTAGAGCCATTATACAAATAGTAAAATTCGTATATCCTATTCCTGAGGGAAGGTTGTCATGGAAACATCCTGTGATGAAATGATCTGATTCGTGTGCACCGAGACACACACATGCACAGTGCACACACACACACACCCACCCACACTCACACTCACACACACACACACACACACAGTGCTGTACAATGAGCGGTGCATGTGAAGGTCTAGTTCTCCAGATAACAAGATAAGGAGTAATATTGGATTCCATTCAGGCAGACAAGTATTGTCCACGGAGATAATCCTGTTTTAAGCCCAGTGGATGTGAGCGGCGATGTGTCTGTGTTTTTCCGTGCTCTTTTCCCTGGAAAAGATCCACTGCTGTCGTGGGCCAGATACTCACAAACGGCGGCCACTTGACATTCACTCAGGAACTGAGTGGCCGCTGTGAGACATCGCTGTGTTCGTACACAACAATCTGAACCTGTTTTTTTTCCTCTGGGCAGAGGAGAGTTTTTATTCTATTTCTCATGTTTTTATTTTAGTGAATGGAACTCTCCTATTGAGAAGCCAGACTTTTCATGAGGTTGATTTGTTTTGATTTCTAATGAAACGAACCTTTGGTCACCCAATATTTATGACCTGCAAAACCAATGGCATTCCCATCAGTCGTTGTGGTCTTCGCTAATTAGCGAATGCTAACACGCCTATCTAAGATGGTGAACATGGCTAACATAACCTGTCATTGTGAGCATATTCTGAAGTTAGCATTTAGCTACAATGACACTGGAATTTACTTGTGTCGTGTTTTCAGTCGAGGCATGCGCGCACAGGGCTCTGGTTTATTTCCATGGAAAGTTTGCCGTGCGGTATCCTTCAAAGGGAAATGAACCAGAGTGGAAAACTCCATCCACGTCTTTGCATCATGTTGGCCTAAACCCGTCACCGAGCCAGATGCATCGTTGGTAACAGGAATTTGTTTTGCTTCTTTTTTTGTCCCGCAGGTACCTTCATCTCAGCCTTCGCGGTGCTGTGTGGCGCTCGCAACGAGCTGATCTCGGAGCGAGGCGTTTGTTGCGTGTTCTGGCTCAACGTGGCGGCGGCCCTCATCCAGATACTGACAGCGGTTGTCATGGTTGGATGGATCATGAGCATCTTCTGGGGAATGGACATGGTCATCCTGGCAAGTCAGTGCCTGTCTAGCTAGGTTCATCTTTCTTCTCTTCACCTCTCTGTTTTTTTATTTTAGTCTCGTCTCCTTTGCTTTTGTTTGTCTGCGTCGCACATGACATGCAGTAGGTGGAGTTCATTCAAACAACTACTCAAATATAACAACATGAAAATCATATTACAATTCGTCATGGTTATGGTTACCACAGCCTGTAGAGTGGTGGGAAAGTGGCCAATGAAGCGGCTATCACGTTCTATGACCTATGGCAGATTATTCCTCACGATATTTTAATATGTAAAGTTTGCTTTTCAAGTTGTTTGTCGTTAAACATTTAAAGGACAAGTCGAGCGATATTCTTTACTTTTCCTGTTTTCAACAAACTGATTAGCGATGAACTAATCGTAGCTTAGCTTGTACTCGCCGTAGTGATGCCGGCACGAGGCGTGCGCGCCAGAGAATGGCGTAATCACGGCGTGAGACAAATCAAAATTGTTTACAGGATATTCACCTTTGTTTCTTTATAATGCATGTGTAATACATGACGTGTCTTCACAGGGCTCGTACGAGATAACTACAATCCCTCCTCGGTATTGTGGAGGTTGGTTTACGGCTTTTTGCCGGTTGCACTCGTCTTTTTGATTCTTCACAGTTCACATTTAGTTTGCACGCCCTCTGGCGTTTTTCAAAGAATAATGCAACAAACAGCGCTTTGAGCATAAACGCCTCTGCCATCTGCGGAGGGCTCGCGCTACTGTGCCAGGCACGAGTATAAACAAAGCTTAACAAGTTTTTGTCTGTGAGGCTAAAGTCTGATATAACGTATTCATTGGTGTCGTAGAGCTCTATTTGTGTTGGAAAACTATTAAAAGACACCAATGATGCTCCACTTTGCACTGGGTTACATTTTGACTCACACACACCCAAATACACCCAAAATACACTAAATGTGGAAAATAGTCCCCAACAAACACACTATTTACTCCTGTATTAGAAACATTGGCTGGAAATTACATGGCCCAGCTGTTTAATGGAACTATTAGCCTTTTTAAAAAAAATTAAACTAAATATTTGTGAGCCGCGTTTAAAGCATCTTCAGTAGGAACCAACGGGCTGGGACAGGTTGGGGACTTCGGAAAGCATTGAGAGGCAACGGGTTTTGCTCGATCAGAGCTAATAAGATGTCAAATCAAAAGTGTTTATAATTGTTCCATACGGTAATGTTAAAATGTGGGCACACATTTTTAGACAGCCTCTCCTGGAGGACATGCATAGTGTTGCACCCAGATGTTGCCACAAAATAAGAAAATAAATATACAATAATGCCAGCAAATCGTAGCAGCTCTGTGCAATGCTACTAATATATTGTTCTTGCAGAACCATCAGATATAAGAAAGAAAGAAAGAAAGAAAAAAGGAAAGAAAGAAAGAAAGAAAGAAAGAAAGAAAGAAAGAAAGCGGTTGATGCAGAGAAAAGAGATGGGAGGTTGGGTAATTTTACCACCTTCTCTATCAGAAAGTAGTGTGTCCTCCTTAGGCATGGATGCATGAACAAGTGTGTGCATACACACACACACACACGCACAAAGAGTCACAATTCTCTCTCTGCACCGAGGCAGTCTTTGACTTACCACAGCGCTCCCTCCTTTGTGTGTATACGAGGTAATTACTGCCTGCGTGTGCAACCCAACGAGTGTTGGTATGTATAAGAATCTGTGTGATTGTTTGTGTGAGGTACAGTTATTGTGTCTCTGTGTGTATGTGTGTGTGTGTGTGTGTGTGTGTGTGTGTGTGTGTGTGTGTGTGTGTGTGTGTGTGTGTGTAGGAGTGAACCCCCTTGGTGAGTTTTTCTTTCACTGCTCCCCACTGTTTCCAGGCCTCTGGGCACACGTCTTATTCAGTTGTTGCTGCTTGAAATCAAAACTCCTGTTTGCGCTCTCATGGCGTATTGAATATATATATATTGAATATGAAAAGTATTTTCATGTTATCACTAAGGGCCAAGGTGAAATCATGCATGCTGTTTTGCTTCCATAAAGATCAGTTATTGTTCAACAATTCATCGCCACAATACACGTCGTTGTAGCTATTCGCTCCTTCTTCCTCCATGAATCACTCTGATAATGTGGCATCTCTATTTATTTCTCCGTCTGTCTCCAATGAGCCTGTGTTGCATTTGATCAATGGGCTCTTTCTTTCCAAACGTCCCCTCTTCTCCACCATTCTACCTCGCTCCGTCTCTCCTCTTCCTCCTATCCGTCTAATGATCATGGTATTATCTTCCTCCCACTGATCGCCCTTCCTTCGGGCGATCAGTGGGAGGAAGATCTGCCTCTTTCCCTTTCTAATGATTGTTCCTATTTGATCTTGTTCCCTCTCTTTCACATCATTCCTCCCACTCTCTGCCCCCCTTTCCGAGTCTCCTTCTCTGCCTCAGTTTCTCCTTCGTTTTTTCTTTTTTTCTTTTTCGTCCTTGTCTCCATGTCTCTGCTCTTCGATCCAACAAACCAGGGTTGTATTACTGTATGCGTATTCATTTGATCATGTAATGTATGGGACTTAAAGTGAGGTCTGCTCATGTTGAAAGACATTTTTTTTTTTCCCCGTTCCCTAGAAAGTCACCAGAATGCTCTGTGGGAATTTCTCTTGTTGACAAAAAAAAAAAGCCTGTTTTATCTTACTTTGATACAGTCAATGTCTGTATGATAATATTTGAAACGTTATTTAACAATGAAGCTCATAGTTTTCATCACTTACTGTCTCTCTTTCTCTCCCCCGCTTCATGAACTCAAGTTTCTGATGGTAAGTGTTTCGCTTTTGTTTTCTCCTCACTAACAGTGCCCCGGAGAGTTGAGAAAATTGTGGAGTAATGTGTGGAAGCACGTCAAATAAATAATGATTAGTCTGCTATTGCTAAATATAACATTGATTATGAAGAAGACAAAACAAATAAGCACATTTCCCAGACTTAGAAAAAAATATCTCATGATTAATTAAGAACTCAGTAAAGCATTTAAGTTCCTTCATGACCTTGGAAGATTAAGTCTAAAATCAATCAATCTATCCAAGCAAGTATTAGAGCTTGTATCAATCACAGTCCTGGTCAGCAGTGATGATCTGGTGATGAAGTCCATGTAAGGCGGTTGAAAGCTCCAGGACAACTATCATTCCATCCACTGGTAAAGGAGCGTGCGTGGCTAAAAAGCAGAGGTGGAAATAGTACTAGAGGGTTGTACTTAAGTAAAAGTACTGCTACATTAAAGACATCTTGTTCAAGTAAAACTACTCGTGTAAAAATGTACTTAAGTAAAAGAGGGTGTTTGTCCAACAGAGCATAAACAATAGAAACTCCACAGAGGCGGCAGCCACAAATTCAAACAAACAAATGTTATTTCCTTAAATATATTTAAAATACTGGTGTGCTAAGTGAATGAATGCATTGTTCTGCACAAGCTTTAGCAAAAAAATAAATAGTAAATAACCTACAAAATGGACGCAGGAAAATTAAAAAGCTCTGCATTAAAAAAAATGCAAACTATTTACTTCTGTCTTCAAAAGGCTCAGCAAAAATGTAAATCCCAGCGCCGTGCCTGATGTCATGCTAACAAAAGGGCCCACTTCTAAAAACATGGCTCGTAGTCAAAAACACCACAGGGTACCTTTAAAAACACGAGGTAAAGATTAATAGGATGGATTCCTCTTGGTGTTTAAGTTACAGGAGCGCTTGTCCGACAACACCTGGTGATCATCACCAGACCACAATGATTGAAGAAAAACTGTGTGCTGTGTGAAGCTGTTACACACAAAGTTTCAAATTCATTTAAATCCATAACACCAGACAGACTGGTATTGTTTCCCACTTTGGGGAAGCTGGGGTAATGGCTTGCCAGCCAATGGGCTACTTGATAAAGCATTGGTGCCTAATGCTCCAGCCGCTTTCATTTCTCTCAATTAAATGAAATGGAGAAAAGCAATTATTGCCAAAAGTTGAAAATACTTAGTAACTACATGCAGCGCTTTAAAAACCCTCTTAACCGGGGCAATAAAAGCCATATTATAGATTTTACAATCATTTCTACAAGCATTCAAAAGTCTTTCTCTCTCCGTTCTTCCTCAGGCTACAGAGACCAGAGTCTTCCTCAGGATGTCTGAGAAAGGTCGCTCTCATGTTTGCTGATGGATCACATGGACAGTTTGACCTCTTTAACGTCCCTGATGCCTGATGGCGGTACCTTTATCTTTGTGATGACCGGTAGCAGTCTTGCAAATGCTGGACCACAGAGAGGAGCGGAGACATTAAAATAAATTAGCCACATGGGGAAAGAAAAAAGGAGAGAATCAGCTGACTGCTTCTGATCGAACGCTCCTGATTGGTTGAGACCACATTTACATTTAGTTTAAAAGGAACGGGACGAGGAAAAGGAGACTAAAAACTGTACAGTCACAAGAAAAACAATGTGTTTGTATTTTGTTGATTAATTATAACCGTGGTTTTGATATTTTTTTATTTCATCTATTTGATAAAAACTCTAAATCTGTAAAAGAGACTTGTAGACATATACATGTTTCCTACATGGCAGGGGGGGGGGGAAATAAAGAAGGAAGGACTGTGTGAGAAAATTAAGATATTGATTTCCATTTTCACAGATGAAGAAATGATTAAAAAAAAAAAAGAATAACGTTATTTGGCTCATAACAATCATAACAATATAACGGTATCTACAGAACCAGCATAACCAGAGTTTCCACTGGCCCTAAATTGGCTGCCCTGTGCTGCAGTCACTCCGCTTAAAGCAGTTTATTTTGGTGGCCTTTTCATTGGGATATTAACACCACGCCGCTGCTCTGAAAGCGTACAACATAAAACACGTTCCATCTTCTCCATCTTCAGGGTTACGGCTAACAGCCAGTACCAAATCATGGCGACTCGCCACTAAATCTGACAATCACCAAGGACAGAATCAACTATTATTCAAGAACGGGGAGCGTACATGTCTTCCACTGGAGCATGAGATCAAACTATGAATGGCTCAGAAACACAATATTCAGCAGAGTGAGTTTAAATGATGATATGATTATGATAGGAGGGGAATAAATAAGCCTGTAGGTATTTTGGAGCTACAATATTTTCCTTTTAAGGCAGTGTTTTACTGTGATAGCAAACACATCTTTACATCATGAGATGTGTGTCATCCTAGAATTACAGGGTTGTGTGAAAAATTATTCACGCCTACGGGCAATTATTGGATTTGAATTTTCATACCTCTTTAATGTGTAAATCAGTGTCAGAGAGATATTACATGTTATTAGAACATGGAATCTAATTAACAATATGCCACTCTGGGGAGCCATAGTCACCACCTTCTCTGTCACATTATGACAAAGATACAGTTGTGATGTCATTTGAGTCTGTTCAACTTCGTTTGAACATTTATATTTTACTTGTTTTACGTCATCAAAAATATGCCTGCACATGTTGGGAACAGGAGTGACGTTTTGCCCCGGCCATGCAGATGATTTGGCGAGCTTCAAACAGTGAATTAAAACTGTTAAACACATCAGAAAAGTCTGGCTGTTGCATGTTCGGTTGTGAGAATCGTTAAATCAAAAGCGGACTCGTGTTCTCCAGAATTTTGTCACGATCACGACCGTTTCAGATCAACGAGTGACCGTGTTAGCCGGTGACTCTTAGCCCAATGCGTCCGTCGTTTACTCATTTACTCTAACCCTAACCCATGGTTGGCGTGGATTATATAAACACATGAGTTAGTATTTCAAATCGATTGGAGGATTTTACGAGGACATCGACATGATCTGTTTGTGTTTTCCACAGCCGCCGTCGCAAAGAGCAACAGCGGACGCATGCGACGGGGAGTCACCAGTTAACACGGTCACTCGTTTGATCGTGGCATTTTAAAACGTACTAAACTCCAACCTCTGAGTCTCTGTCGTGGTGTTTGACGTTCTGTACGTGGCCACAGATGACGTATAGTTGGAAGAATGTAGTGACTTGTATGCTCGTAAATTTCTACGCTGGTGTAACGTAAATACTGGGCCCCTTGCTAATGTATTCTACCCGCTCACTAATCGCACGCGACTCTGGAAAGTCAATATGTTGAGGTTGCATTCGCAATCTTTGGTGGTTAATGCCCTTGCATAGCTTGACAAGCTTTTGCACTTTGCCGTACTCCCGTGCCAAACTGCGTGCGCACACTTACGTATGTCATAATTGTTTACAAACTTAAAGGGTCTATAAGGAACATAAATCCAAAAGTCAAAAATTCACATAAAGAGATTTGATTAATTATAAAAAAAAATAAGTTGTTCAATCACTGTTCTCTGTGTAAATTGTGTATATATTAATTGTATTATTATACTTATATTAATGTGTGGGTGTTTGTGTGTGTGTGAGTGATAGTGATAGTGTGCAATATTGGAAAGATTGGAGAATACATGGTATGGCCTCAGTTTAACCTTTTAGGAAAGTGCGAAGGTCATAAGTAAAGATGGACAATCCTATTATGTACAAGACTCAATCAAAAAAAGTTGTAGTATTTAACAAAACTTGCCTTGGAACTATCGATCCAAACAAAGCCTTTCCCATGATGCCACATCGGCTTTCTCATGCACTGTTTCACCGGCTCACGTCCATGAAAACTTATCCAAGAGATTCAAAAGTCAAAGAGCCTTAAACAAAAAATTATTAAACCAGCTTAGCCTCCGCCGCAACAATAATGGAAAGTGGATCGAAATCACTGCGAGTGTGTTCACAAGGGAGCTCGGTTATGCTGAATCAACTGAATGGACTCCAACTGGACCAACTCTCAAAAACACTACTAACAGCCCACCTTAATAAAACCGGAATGCGGATTATTACCTCTCTTGTAATATGGGACAGATTCAGAAAAATGTCACGCAGCATTTCAGGGAGAAAGTGGAGATACATTTAGTCTATGATGACTTTCCATTTTGGTTGTGCCTCCACAGACGCCACACTTCATGTGCATAATTCACGGTTTCACCCCCTTCTTCATCATTTTTCCCCATCTTTTTGATTTTAGATTTTTTTTGTACTATCCCTGTAGGTTTTAATTATCTTCATTATCTTAGCCAAATGCCTTCTAAGAGTACTACTGTAGTTTGGATGACGACGCCAATGTTTTTCTGTCTATATGTTGTACAGTGTTTGTATGTGAGACAGATGATGATGATGATGATGATGTCTGTGATGGTGATGATATTCTATGCCTTACACATGACCAATGTTTTTCCCAGAGTTGTTTCTGTAGCAGTGATGCTGGAGTTTATTTGCTTTGTGTGGGTTTGGGTGCAATTTAAAGATTCTGAAATAATTGTTATTTAGACACTTGATTATAACAATGGTGGTGTTGTGTTAGCTTTTGGATAGTAGACGAACATACTGCCATGTACAGTTTTCTGCATGCATATCTTTGTTGTCAAGTCTCTGTAGACTAACACACACACACACACACACACACGCAGACTAACTATTTTAAGAGTGTAGCTTAACTCTGTGACTTTGCTAAATTGGCTGACTCATGAATAAACATATCTTTCTGAATATGGCTAATGCATTTAATACCGATCATGAAGAAAACTGTTGATACTGTGGTATGATTGACATTCATCATGTTTCCTCTTGCTCAACAATCTGATTGTTTTTCTTCCAGAGCACCAATAATGCAGTCGACCAATTTGTTCTTAACAACAGCCACTGACATTTGGTACTGACATTCATGTCACTCTCAGGATAACCCTTAAAAACGTTGGCGATTCCTTAGTTTCCTGAAGCCATTTTCAGGTGGATATTTATATTTGTCCAATGGTTTAGATAGATAAATAAATACTTTATTAATCCTGCAAGGAGAACATTTTTCGTAACAGCAGCATTTTATTTTTACATAAAAAAAAGAAAACAATTTACATAAGAAAAGATATATATATATATATATATATATATATATATATATATATATATATATATATATTATACAATATATACAAAATAGAATAGAATAAGAAGAAGAAAATAAAAAAAGCACAATATATACAACAAATAGAATAGAATAATAATATTAAATATATAATATTAAATAAAATTGACTAACAAAACGAAACAGTTATGACCAAATACATGCAAAACAAACTACTGTTATAGTAAAGAGCAGGCTAAAATATATTTAAATAGATTTAAATAGGCTACACAAGTGGAATAACTTCAGTAACACCTTATGTCCAACCAACCAACAAAGGGTCACTCTCCAAACTGATTATCAATTACAATATACAACTGCCAGCTAAAAACAAATGATTGGCAATAAATAAAACGAGCTATGGACACCACGGCGCCATGGACTTCTTTTAGAATCAACAGTAGCATCAAACGTCACAAAAGGAGCCAACTTGTTCATGTCATGTACAAACAATATAAACTCCACAGAGGCTGCAGGCTGCAGCCACAAACTGCAAACTTTATTTTTTCACACACCGCGTAGCGCGCACACACAACTACGTTGCTAGGCAACGTCTTTCCCGCAAGGAAGTGGTGGTTGACGTTCTCATGTGGAGAGTTCAGCAGTGTGTTGCTGTACTCACCTGTCTGAAGGGCCCCGTGAAGTCCTCCACCACCTGGTCCAGGTTCAGCTTCACAGCTCGTTCATTCTCAATGGATAATATAGCCAGTCCACTCGGTTCCTCTGTCCCAGTACAACCAGTCCACTCGGTTCCTCTGACCCAGTACAACCAGTCCACTCGGTTCCTCTGTCCCAGTACAACCAGTCCACTCGGTTCCTCTGTCCCAGTACAACCAGTCCACTCGGTTCCTCTGTCCCAGTACAACCAGTCCACTCTGCCTCACAACAGGGATTAACGATCTCAAACAGCAGAAAGTCCTCACACACACCTGACTGAAGGTAAAAGTTCTTCATTGAACACATAAATCCCCGCTGCATTGATCCACCAGGGCATGTTAGCATTTAGCACGTTAGCACGCGGCAGTACCCTGAGCGCGCGTCTACCGTTCATGTCACGACCATGTGTGTCAAGGCTAAGTGTCACTTAGCGTGCTCCTGGGTGGTATTTTAAAGATGCAACTTTAAAAAAAAACAAAACAATAGTTCTCATTATAACCACAACCCCCTACACGTGTCACGTGGCTGTAGACACAGCTGCAGCTTTTCTTCTCTGAAAATGTAACAAAGTGCAATACATGGTGATAAATAGTACCAGAACTTATAAAAAAAAAAGTTAACGATTGTTTTAAATTATCGAAAATTAGAAGTAAACAAAATGACTTTGTTACAGTAATGAGTCAGTTTGTTACCTCCACCCCCGTGAGTATGAACATTTCTTCTGTTAACACGAAAAGGAGTCCATACAGTGTTTTTGCCTGATTCACTATTTATCTTTATTACACAGAAAGGTCGTATCTAAAAAGGGGATTTATTTACATAACAATTTGTTAAATGAAAAAATAAAAGAATGCAATCAGACGAATGTTTGAGTCTCTAGTTAGTTCGAGTTAGTTAGTTCATTCCACCACGCTTAGTGCCGCCTCGTGAGTTCATCAGATTTAGGTTGAAGGCTCTGAAGTGCATTTCTTGAGTACTACTCATCAAAACTGTTTAAAATCAGTTTCCATGGCAATTGCAAAATTAGTCTCATTTAACCATCTGCACAGGGATGCCGGTGATGAGGATACAAAGATGCAAATAAACACAGAAGAAAGCTGCTGAAGTTAGTTAGTGTTGTGAGAGTGTTTGCCTTTCAGGATTGTCCCCAGACTTTCTGAGTGGCCCCTCTCACCAAATAAGGTTTTATCACCACTTGCTCTTTATGACCAGTCAACGAGGTGCACAACATCCTCCCCCAACACTCCTCTCTCAGTGTAAACACACCCAGCGTTGAGTTGTTTCCACCTCAGCTCAGCAAGCTGCAATGTCAAAACACATTCAGGTCATGGAGATGTAACGCAGCGACAACACTGGTTTGGAAAACCGTTTCCACCCAAACTGCAGTCGACATCCCAGCCTCGTTATAACCCATTCTAATCACAATACATTTACAACACAGTGGTTTTCTTGAACCATCTCGGGCCCTGACCCCGTGGTTCAGACTCTCTGACGCCACAGACCTGCACGGGAGTCAAGCTCGGCCTCTAGAAAACAGTTTTAGGACATTTATTCTGGGGAAAACAGCAGATGGCATTCGACTAGAATTAATGAAAATGAACGAATCCCTTGGCAAAGCTTATGCTTCGGTAAGAATATTAAATCCTTGCAGTGAAAAATATACTTCATTAATGCTGTAGATTATCAGGTTGGCAACCACAAAATGAGAGCATTCTGTGATTAGCGTATACTGCCTCAAGTACATAGTTCTATTATCCTCTCATGAGGCTCGGGTTACTTAGACAGTATTATTAATATGATATATACGAGTCTACGAGCATCTAATGACCTCTGCTGCTTGGTGCAATCATTTCTTCCTCCCACCTGTGCTTACAGGATGTTATTTAATAAAGCAGAAATTACACTCTTACAGCCAGCCTCATACAATTACCTGGCCGGCTTCAGGCTGGTTATGTTTTGCTCTTTTATTGGGCTGATGTCAGTGTCTCAGGAATTGATGGGAGCTTTTTGCTCCGTCAGCCGCTATGTGGAAACACAACGGCGCCGCGTCCTGGACACCGAGGTGAACTACAACGGACTGTGACGCTGAAAGGCAACAGCTCAGAGCCATTGGAAAAAGTGAGAACATGCAAAAAGTATCGTAGTTGAGGGTGATTCAGAAAGGAAAAGTGGGGGGGGGGGTGAGGGGAGGGTTGTGGTGTGTCTACGTGTCTACCTACATGCACTCACTCTTAACCACTCAGTTTCCTGTCAGTGCTGACATGTTTCCTATGCCTGGATATTCACGTGCATGTGTATATTTTGTGAATATTTGTGTGTTCTCATTTCCCAGGCGCTCTGCCAGTTCCCCGGCTGATGGCCCAGACATTGCTAAATAAGGAAGACAATCTCTCTCTCTCTCTCCCCCTACTGTAGTTTCTCTGTTTTGACCTCTTAACCTACTGTAGAGTATACATGAACAGAATCTGGGCAATATTTACATTGAGCTCTGTTTTTTTTTCAACTCAACTGACACAGTATTTAACGTTTCTTTGAAGGGCGGCAGTCCTATTAAATTGATTAAAAGCGTTACTATCACACAGACAAAAGACCACACAGAGCCACATGACAAGTATAGATCAAACATTTACTCTTTTCATTCAATATCTTTATCACAACTTTCAGTTTGATTAGAAAATTTAAACCATCTTCTCACAGAGTCTTGATATGACTTAAAAAGTTGATATTTAAAGATAAAAGCCTTCCACTGGAGACTACAGGCACCTTGTTTTATTCCCCCCTCCTCCTCCTCCCCCCCCCTTTATTTCAGCTTCACACCAGAGACTGTTATAACTGTATTCACACAGCAGAGTAGAGAGAAGTTTTCACAGTCGCACATCAGCCAGGTGACGGAGGATTTCACACCCGCCGAGGCGTGGAGAGATTACCGACTTGAGGAAGCCAGGTGAGCCCACGGGCTGAGCTTGTGTGATATCGGGATGAGCTTCTTCCATCTCGGCAGTTCATTAACATTCATGAATAAGCGCAGGTTGATGTGCTCAGTTTTTCTTACAGTGAGCAACATGGATTCATGTGGTTTCGCTTCTTGATTTATTTATTTTTGAAACAGAAGTTTAAGAGATAAATGCTTTGGAACTAAACAAAAAAGCTGAATCTGAAATAAAATTCGGAGCCTTTATGGCAACATGTTGGTAATCAACTGGAATTCATTAGCTAAATCTGCCACATGTGGAAAAAGTTTGAAGACAAATCTACAGCAGATGTTCTATATAGATTCGTAACTTCGTAAAATCGCTCTTTAACCCGAGTTTGGTTTAACATATAGATCATATAAGTCTCCCTAAAAAAGCTAAAAGTCAAAAAACAACAGAAATCTGAAAGGATACACTGATACAGTAAATACACAAGGTAAAAGTCAGCCGTTCTCGTGTGTGAATGCTGACAAATTCCAGTTTGTCACATTTTATACAAATGAATACATCAACCTAAACTGTGCCACATCTTGACAAAGAATTTTGCTCTCATCAAAACTGTCCCATTTATTTTGCCGTCTACATTTAGACTAAGCAATATGATTGATATCTTTCGATCAATCTAATCAAACTTGTTGGTCCTGGCCAATACTGTGCCTCGCACTGACCACATGACTGCCGGTTTACATTTAGAGTTCAGTCCTCTTGCTTAATACAGTCTTCAGGTCCTCCCCTCCACCCCGACCCCCCCCCCAATGACTTTACTGGCAAACTGGACAGACGCCCAAAAAGCTCAACAAAACACAGCAAAGCAAAAATCGCAAGAATCATCTTGAAAACATCAGCGAAGAGATAAAATTCCAACCTGCTTACATTCATTTTATTACCTCAACTACTACACGCAAGGCAGTTTGTCCCTCTCCTTCCATCCACCTCAAGTCACATCTGTCCTCTCAGGGCCACGTATCGAGTTCGGTCTTAAAGCTCTCCAGACGCCGCGTTGCTGCTCCCTCTCAAACAAAGAAATGATGGATGTAATTACGAATAAGTGCCCGTCAAAAAGCTCACGGCGGTGGGGGCAGATAAGCTGCTGCTGGCTGACCAGTTAAGAGCGGGGAACACGGCCTCCGCTCTGCAGTTGTGCGTCTTCGCACCACGACCCCCCCGCCGCTGACTTTGCACCTCGCCGTTGGCCCCAGGATCTGTCCGCCAAAAATCGCCTGACACTCGGGATCGCCTCAGGCCGATTGAGAGGGCGGCGTGCGGCCTTCCCAGTACTTCTGATACGCCGTGTGGAACATGTCCTTACACTGCAGCTGCGCGTTCAGCCGGGCGCAGATGAGGAACGAGCCGCCCATCTTGCGGTGGAGCGAGTACGTCTCCTCGGGAGGCGGGGTGAGCCGGTGTTTGAGCATCACCGGGATGAGGTTGTGGATTCTCTGCGTGGTGGACTGGGAGCCAAATTCGAAGTTGCCTGTGGAGGCAAAGGCCTCACCGAGGATCATCACCGCGTCCACGTGGGCGCTCATCATCGCCTGGATACATGAAGGGGAAGAACACACCGCAGATTTAGTCTCAGCCAATGGCCATCCTGCACAGTAAAATGGGTCACTTTAAAAAAAAAGAAAAAAAAAGGAATACTTCTCTTAGAACAAGAGATATTTACCTTGGACTCGTATCCGGTCAGGAACTTCATATTGATAGATTTCTTCAGAACTCCCTCTCTGTCGCCCTTGGAGGCTGAGCGGATTACCTACAATCACAAACACACAAATCACGTCTTCCTCTGCATCTCTGAGACATGTTTCGACAGCTCACGCATGCAAGTTACTGCAAGTTAAACCACAGTACAAATGTCAGCTTTGTTTCCACTTGACGTTTCAAAAAAGTCAAAACCTAAAACAAAAGCAGTTGTGTAAACAGCTTTATATTGATCAAGATATATGATCCCGTAAATAAATTAGTTAAAAATAAAATAAATGAGGCAGACTGACTTACCTCTATGTAGTCATCTGTGAAACTCTGATCAAAGCCTCTCGTGGCTCCAAAGTCCAACAGCGCCACCTAGAGAGACAATCCAATGATCGCTTTCATTACTCTCAAACCTCACCGCCAAGTAGCGTCAGCTTTCAGCCGGCAGACAGACTCACCCTGTGTGTCTGTGGATCGTAGAAGAAGTTGGACCAGTTCGGGTCAGTCTGCATGTACCTGAACTCAAACAGCTCTCTGAGGCACAGGAGCAAGATGTTGCGGCAGATCTGAGACGGGGAAAAGAAGAAGTTCACTGCACTGAGACAACTATGAAAGAGAGTGAACGTAACGGGATAAGGAAAGCCGGGACTTGTGGGAGGAACTAGTTTGGTCTCCCACATACATACATACATACATACATACATACATACATACATACATACATACATACATACATACATACATACATACATCAGTCAGCTGAACATCTATCAGCTGGTTGTCAGCTGTACCTCGTTCTTCAGGTCCTGTGAGAGAGCCTCGGCCTGGTCGAGGGGAAACCCGGGGACAAGCTCTGTGGTCAGGACACTGCTACCGCACAGCTCATCTATCACCTCCGGTACATAGAAGAAGGGATGGTCCTTCAATAGCTCCCTGGGTCAGAACGATGAAGAGATACAAAAGACACAAACCCAGGTTAAGTAGGCATGTAGAGGTCCTGCGTTCAGGTATATAGTCTGTCGGACCCCGGAAGGGCAAAGGGTTATGACCGCTTTCGCCGTTCCAGTTTCTTTAGCTTCTACCAACTGGGTGTTAATTGTTGGCACCAAGCGACCGGGGTTTATGTTGTACCACGGCCGAAGAGAATAAAATGGACTCCGATACATCACAACCCTGTCTGCGGATTATGTACCTGATGCAATTCGAATCAAAGTTAACGCAAGGTGATGGAGGCTAGAATAGAGAGCGTCAACCAGGTCAATCCTAGAGGGAACAACACCTCACCAAACGTAGGCGACGGGGCTCCTTTAACGTATATATTTAACTGGCACACACAGCTGACAGTTGCAGTGGTTCTGATGACCTTGAACCACAGAGATGTGTTTGTGTAACATGAGTCTCTCTCCTGCTCTGCGCCCCATGAGCGAGAGAGACGGCACTCTGCGGTCACTCAGCAGCGCTGCTGGAGTCTAAACAAGCCGGGGCTTTAACAAGGGCACCGTTGACCATGCCTTGAAGGGTTTGGTCATACATTCATTCCTGGCACAACAACAACAACAACAACAAGCTACAAACTGGCCTTTGTCATTTTTTAAGCTTGAATTTTTATGTTTGATATTGAATTTTTTTCTAATCCACATACTAGTATTTTAAGTAGCAAAACCAGTATGCCATTAAATCCCATCTCACTACACATTTAACTTTTGAATTCTTGCCTGGTTTGGCATTTTTTCTCTGAATATTATTATTAACATAATGAACTAAGTAATCCACTTGCCACCGGCTACAACTGAATGATTATAAACATGTATGTTATGGATCAATACAACGGAAAGGAAAGTTTTGTGGAGGCTGCGTCAATCACCCTGAAACACGACCTAGAAAAGACTCACTTGAATTTCTTTGCACACTGGGCCTCTCGAATGTAGTCGCACTCTAGTGCGAGCTCTTTTCTCATTACGTCGATCAGGTGCTCTGGAAACAGACCTACAGAGGGACACACACACACACACACACACACACACACACACACACACACACACACACACACACACACACACACACACACACACACACACACACACACACACACACACACAAAGAGAGAAGTTGTGCGTGACTTAAGAAGGTGAGCATGCTTGTGTTTGTGTGCATGACATGAGAGTTTCTTGGAATATGTACCATCAGGCAGGGCATTGCTGATATTCAGCACCGTCATCAAGTTGTTGACGTCACTGTTGATACTCTGAGCCACACCGGGGTACTGGGAACAAACAAACAAACAAAAAGGGGTCGTTTTACTTTGATTGGATCATTAAATGAGGGAACACCATCTTTTATGTGGTTCTTTTTTTAAATTCAGAATCTCACTTTGAAATACAGTTCATGCATCTTTATAGTATATTGTAACTACAGCTTTCACAGGGATTGCAATTATTCTCCATTATGAGATTAAAATAACACTTTGTAATGTTACTGTCAAATCCTTCATGAATTCTAAAAGCATTTACTTTAAACTTCGAAGACGGCAATTCGACGGATAATCTGTAAATACTGTAAAAGCAACACAACAATCTCAGATGTTTCTCATTTTGACACCTTTTCACTGATCTGTAAACAGACCAGAGATCAGATTCTGTGTTTTTATTTATATTTATATATATATATATATACACACATACACACACACACACATATACACACACACACACACACACACACACACATAGTACCTGTATTTTCATGGCCACCTCCCTGCCGTCCTTCATCCTCGCCAGGTGAACTTGGCCGATGGACGCGGCTGCAAACGGACGCTCCTCGAACGACTCCAGCTTGTCTCTCCAGTTCGGACCCAAGTCACTGTTCAGCGCTTTCTGCGGACGGACACAATATTTAGGATCCGGGTCATTTGTTCACTGGTGCAGTTAAAAAGATGAGTTTACAGCAGGCTTGATGATGATGATGATGATAATGTAATACTATCAGAAGCAACTTTCACACAGAGATTCTGCAACACTGCCGTGAAGAAGATCCACAGTTTTGCAGACTTTGCTTTTTCACGCTGAACCGAACGAAAGTGTGGGATTTCAGATCGAACGGCGGCTTCACAGGAGCAGGAAGAGGCGTGACCTTTGACCCAAATGGCATCAGCGTCGAGTTTAACGTATAACCTACGCTTCAGACCTTCCCTGTTGTATGAAGCGTGTTCTCGTCCTCTGCTCAGAGGGGAAGGAAGCTCCCGGTCTCTCATGTCCCTCTAATTTACTGCCATTCTCCACTGCTAAAGGTTAACTGCGGTTTTAAAAAAGAAAAAAGAAAAATCTCCCAGCAGTTGGGCAATAAATAAGACGTCATTAAAAACGTCACACCGGCTCCGCCGTGCCGACTGTCAACACACAGACGTTGTACTTTTCATACCAAACAGCGAGGCTGAATAACAACACTTTGAAGGGGCTGTGGGAAAGGTGCTAAAGGTAGAATTGATATTGTTCCACTAATTACATCATCACTTCCATCCAATTTTAATTACCAGTTAATATAAAAAATTAAATTAAATAAAAAGAAGACGGCAACACTTACTGTCATCTGCTTGATTGGCATGAAGTCAGCACTCTGTCTTACGCGCTCGAAGATCTTGGCGAGTTGAGGGTTGATGAAGGCATCGTCTGAAATGCAGAAACACAACTGAGTTCGTCTGAACTTGACAGAAATGCAGGTCCCGAGGCGAAGGCCGGATGAACCCTCGACACATTTGGTTTTCCCCGAGCCGGCAGCGCTGCCGTCAAATACGGCGAAAAACGAGCAAATGGGAGCATGTTTACTCCGAGTGTGGTCGTTGCTTTGAGATACCCGTAAAGCTGAATATGGGTTCATAGCTTTAATAAAACACATCAACAATGCTGACGGTTTGTGCACTTTGTGTTAAACCGGACTTGACCGTGTAAGCCAAAGAATCGTACTGAGCCAAAGGGAAATCCCTGAGACCACAGGCATAATTTCAATCAACAAGACTTCATTACAATAAATAAAAAAGAAAGGACTGCTTGGCAACTACAACGAATCATTTGGCTGACATTGCTGATATGAGGAATCAGTATAACGTTATCATCAGTTTTAAAATAGCTTCTGACCGCTCAAGGTTAATGTTATTTTGGATATATTTTTGGAAAGGGCACAATGGTTGGAAGCACAAATGTGTCATTGTCTGTGATTTTTTTCCTCCAGATTTACTTCCTCCAGTCATGTCCTAGTGGTCCAAGTTGACGGTAAAGTAAGACTTTGAAGTCTTTTTTTAAACCTCTCTGTAGTTTTGTTTGTTTAGCTACAGAAGATTTCCCAATCAACCATTTTAGTTTTAAGAATCAACTTGTCACCACCTTGGAGACAGAGTAAAGCTGTGCCCGTTCTGAAAATAACCGCACACGTGAAGGTCAACCCACTGTGCTGAAAACCTGTTTAGCAAACACTGGGCAGCCAACGTCCTTTTCTCTCCTCCTACTGGTTCTTCGGCTCCTTAAATTCCCTTGACTGTACCGTGTGTGTAAAGTATACGCCGACCTGTTCTGAACTCCACTGCCAAAAGACTAAAGGTCGCCAGCCAAAAATCAGGCAGTGAGGAAAACAGCGCTGAACAGATTTAATGATGTGTTGTTCAGTCCCGTTACCTGGCCCGGCCGCACCAGCTCTCCGCCGGCGTGTTTACCGACGCTGGCTTTCTGCCTTTGAACTTTGGCTTACGTTTGCAAACAAACAAACCGGCCTCAAATTACATTACAACTTATTCTCAGCCGCTGCTACCTGCGAGTTTGCGTCTGTGTGCAGCAACAGTACAATGTCACAACTCTGACAGAGCGTGTAGGAAACCCGTCAGCTCCCCCGAAACGCCACGACGTCTGTGCGTCGAGCCGACAGTCATAAATAACCGTCACACGCACCTTGAATGCTGAGCATCTGCCCCAGCTTCAACGCAGCTCCTCGGACTTTACACAGGGTTCTGACGATGCGCTCGGCGTTGGCCTCGGACAGGAAGGGGCTGGAGTCCAGGACGCCTTTCTTATTATCACCTGCAGTAGCACAAAACGGAGAGGGTGTTGGTTCTCGTTCCATACAATGCCTCCTTTTACACCAGCGTCTCAGGTCTAAAGTCAAACTCTGGAGCCACATTTTGTAACACATTACTGTATCTATGTAACATTTTTTGCTTTGTGTACAGGCGATTGATCAATATCAATAGTTTAAAAGGTGTATACGCAATATGTGCACGCGTTTGTAGACGTGTGTGTCTGTGAGTATATGTGTCAGTAGGTCACCAGGTAGTGTGTTTTAGTGCGTCTGAAGCTGCTTTGAGAGGCTTTCACAAAGATTTAAAAAACACACAGGAGTTCATGACCTCCCTGCTAGGATTAACTTACACACACACACACACACACACACACACACACACACACACACACACACACACACACACACACACACACACACACACACACACACACACACACACACACACACACACACATTTACTTTTGTACGCCGTTTCAGCTTAGCTCTGTTTTGGTATTAGCAGGTTCCCTGTGCAGAGCAGGGAGGTTTGTCTAGGTGGCGGGTTGCTGTGAGGTGGCTGAAGTGCTAATTGTGCTCTGCATGTACCAACATGCGTAAAGGATGAGTACTGAAAAATGGAACAAGCTTTTACGGGAACGCAGTTGTAAAAAAAAATAAAAAAAAAAAAATATCGCACAATAAACAGTAATACCTTCCTTTCAGGCACAGGACTCTCAGATGTATACTCTATTAGTGCATTTAAATACTGCTTTTTTTCCAGTCTACACAAATCGACAGTATGTAACATGTATAACTTAGCTAAATTGAGGTAAAATGGCTCCCTCTTGATACTGTGTGAGCAAGTGTGGGTGCGTTAGTAGGTTTGTTAGTGTTACCTGCTGTACCATTGTGTCTCATGGTCTTCTTAGCAACTTCTGCCAGGGCTCCAATCCCCAAACCTAAAGCTAGACCTGGTGGAGACACACACAGACAGACAGATCAACAACACAATGTCATTACACAACAGAGAAACGTAAAACTAAGTATTCAGTGTCATGCGGTGGCGCTGCACAAACATCCTTTTAGTGAGTCAATCATTGGCAGTACGACCTTTACCATAAACCTGTCAGAATATTTCACCAGTGCTCTGGTTGATGAGTCTGAGGAATGTTATTCTCATCAAAATAGCACATGGAACAGGACGTAGGAGACAAACAAAACACGGGCAGACAGGCACTAAATTAACTCGGCACAGTGCGATGACGGAAATGTCACAGCTGCACTCCTGCCAGCCCAACAGAGCATGTGGTAATCTAAATATATTAACAATTAAGCTCTGAGAAAACTTAATCCTCTGAAAAAGTTAGAGGGTTATTCTAGCGGATGATGAAAAGGAAAAGCAAGTGAGTCATGGTTGGACTGTTTGTGAGCCAGTTCCTCCAAGCCTGGTCTTACATAACTCAGCATTACATAATCGGTCAGTCAGCTGAGGCGGCAAATCTGACATCCAAAGAACGGCGGATTGGACAAATCAGGGCACTTCAGAGCCTTGATTACAAGTGGGCCGAGCATTTCTTCGTCAAACATGTGACGTCTGCGTTAATCTGTGTTATTTTACTTTCTGCGTGTGTTTACAGACTGACCGCCGTGCGCTACTTAGAAGCATTAAAAGAAAAGAAAAACAATGTTTACAAAGTGCTTTGCAACAAAATCATTTCAGTAAAAAAGATTAATTATAAAAGTAAACAACAAATCACACCAACAAACAGAGATGCAATTAGAACAGATCACAACTATACATAAAAGTGTGTTTTTAAGAAGGGATTTTAAAGGATGAAACAGATTTTTTTTCTAGCCTTAATTTTCTCAAGCAGTTCGTTCCAAATCACAGGCGCCCTAATCGACCAACCAAAAGAGCCCGAGGATCTACGGCTGCGTTGCAGCTCATAAAGAGTTCGTTAAAAAAAAAGTCAGCAATATAAGTAGGCCTTTCTGTGTTTAAAAAAACAATCTTAAAACCAATTCAGAATCTTACTGTTAATATGTGCAGATATGGGTGATATGGTCTCTACGTTTAGTGCCAATTAAAATTCTAGCTGCAGCATTGTAAACAAGCTGGAGAGGATTTCTGTTCCTTCATTTAATGTTTCCTCACAAACCTCAGCAAAACCTTTGAAACATGCATGGCAACAGATGGAGATGGCGACGTCTAAGCACGGTTGCTATAACCGCTGTTGCCAGGAAACATGCCAACAGACTTCTAATTCTATATACATGCTGCTTGCTCTCTCACCTAAACTGCCCAAAACCTGCATTCATTATCTCCACTCGCTCGCAGCTGTGAGTAAAACACGACTTGTATAACTTTGTCAACAAATACTGCAGGAGAGTGAAGGGCAGACAGAGGCCGAAACCCCTTCACCCCCTCCCCACCTTCTGAATGTTACCAGTGTCAACATGCCGAATCAACTCGGCTCTGCCTTCTAAGTCTCACTGTAGATTGTACGAGTCACGTTGCTTTGGAATGAGCTGCGGCTAAATAAGTGCTGCGTATTATTCGTGCCGGCGGTCCAGTCGGACTCGTCGAGACAGAGAGAGACTCTGTTCTGGGTCGACATGGTTTGTTTACCCTCACTCCTCTGTGCAACTATCTGAGCCACCTGTTAACTTATCCATCATCCGTCTGAAGTGACGTGCTGATTTACAGGCGCTGAGCCGTCACGTCAAACCATGTTTCAATGCGCTAGTGTGAATGTGTGTTTTAACCTCTGAGTAAGTTTATCACTGAAATAACATCCTGTCTAGATAGGACTTTGAAACAGGGAGACCCAGATATCTATACTCAACATATAAATAAGACCAATAATAATAAAAAAATGCATGCCGTGAACTATAAGTACAACCTTTCAGCTTCTCTGCAACGTCTATAACTGCTTACGTTTTTTATTACCATTTGGAATTGATTTTGTATATTTAAACCTCTGATTTTTTAGATATACTTTTATTTTGAGTTGGCAGTCATGTTTGTGTCACAGCTAATAGGCTTAGAGAACAGGCAACATGGTTAAACAGAAGATTAACTAACAACAATCTGCACCACAAACTCATACAGATTTTATGACAGCTGCCGCTGTACTCTTTCTGTAGTTGACTGTCAAGGTTTTTAATTTTGGCAATAACAAATGTCCGTTGATAAGGGCTACATATGCTTGACCCAATTACTATAAAGTTTTTGTTTGAAGGCAAGTCTTGTCTCCTGTTACATTTCTGTGGGAGGCATTAATTATTAAGCAAAATATGTTTACAGTATTATATATGTTATGTGTAAAAGCTGGCAGTTTTAACCGTGGTTGGTGCTAGAGGGGAGGTCATTAAAATCCAAAGGTGCATCCATCTTAAAACTCAACATATGTTGAGGTACTGTAGTGACATTCCTACATGTTGTTTTGTCTTATTTCCTTCCTGTTGGCACTTAAATATGCCTGTACATTCAGTTGTGTTGACATTTTAGACTGTACAGACTTTGAGAAGGATGTGTGCTGCTCACACAACACCAACAGCCCTGATCCCAGTGACCCCACTTTGTTGAGGAGGTGGGAGGGCACAGTTACACTAGATTACAAGGACAAGTTTCCAGAACTTCACCAACAAATTCATGTCACATTACGAGCACAAACTAGAAATAAAAAAAATGTTTGTTATTAAACTAACCAGAGAGAAGCCACATAATTTTCTTCTTGTGTTCTCCATTCACAAATATACAGTGTGCAAAATACAGGAGGTCTCGGGAGGTCCAAGACCCCTTGATTGACACTTCAGACCCACTGAAAGTGTCAAGAGCAACATTTCGGGGGGGGGGGGGTCTCTAAAATCGTAGACATTTATTAATCTTGGACTTTAAGCTGGCCACTGGGTATTTCGCACCCTGCAAATATTAATTTAGGGATTAGTCCCATGAAGACTCTTCTCGAGATACTAAAATCATTATTTTACCGACTGCAAAGAATCAACCGTATGTATCCACGGAAAGAAAGTCACACTTGCAGACGTGCACCTCGACACACAGTAACAAAGAGCGGCATTACTGTACCTCCAAAGTTGGCCAGTCTGCTGAGCCGAGTCACTGGCACTTTCCTCTCTCTGGCACTTTCGCTCAACTAAAGAAGAAAGACCAGTAAAGACACCTTTCTATTCACATCAATGTGTGTTCGGGATTCAGAATAGGAACAAGAATTACCATCTGTCTGTGTGACTTGATCCCAGCCTTCTTGCCCTGTCGTGCTTTCTCAATATCTTCGGCGGTAAGACCTCCAACCGTGGTAGGGTCCTGATGGTAGCTCCTGAGCTGACTGACTTGATGCCGACAGTACAGCTGTCCCCACAGATGCCTGTTCAGACTGTGGTTGTAGAAGTGTCTGCCACACCCAAAGAAAAAAGTAATTTACCTTTATTCTCTAAACAGCAGCACAAGCGTGTATACCCTAGAGTGCAATCGAGACTGTTCATACCTGGCATCATGGTGGTAAGATCTGGTGTGTCCACTAAACTGTTTGCTCGGATCTTTGTATCCCTCAAACAGCGACTGCTTGCCGTTGACATGGCTCGCTCCTGCGCTGTGATGGGCTGCAAAATCATCACTACTTCCTGTTTGATCCACCGTAAAGTCCACACCTTCCTCCTTGAACTCTGAAGCTGCGAATGCACCGTCGTCCTCGGGGAAGTCGTATTCGGACTCTGATGAAGACGTCTGCTGCTGGCCAGTCAGCCCCTGGACAGACACAGACAAGACGACTCTTAGATAATGAAAACATACTCATAGTATTCTTTTGACATTTAAAACGATACGCAGTTCTTTGTCAATGCTAAACTACGCAGCCGATTTGCACATTAGTATTTACACATGCACACACCTGCATCGTCATCATAGCGGCAGAGAGGCCTTGCTCAGCAGCCGATTGGACACTTTGGACGGCAGCGCCAACTCCCTGGAGCCCTGAGTTACAATTAACAAAAGAATACCGTCATTAGCTCTTTGATACACTACAAACTAACCATACAGCAAAATTATCAATGTCACCGCCCATAATAAGTGCCTGGTAATACAAATTAAAGTCAGACTCTGTTCAAACAAGCTAAATGCTATCTACTGTCCATTTCAGTAAATTTAGCTATGGCTTACTAGCTGTTACAATTCCTTTACAAAACAGTGTATAATGTAAAAATAAATGTATAACCATTTATTTTAATGGAATAATTTGCTTTAATCAATTATACAGTAGAAACCACATAATTATCAAGTCTTTAAGCTAAAAAACAGCTTGCTAGCATCTTTGTTAACATTACCTTTTAACTAATGCTAGCCAACTGCAGTTACCACTCCTTTTCAAAAACTAAACACGTAACTTTCTTATTTAAAGCCTTTTATATGTATAGCAGGCTACAATGTGGAAATACAAATATCGTATTATTAATTCTGTGTGAATTAATGTGTAAAGCTAATCACAAGCTAGCCTGTCATTATGTGAGCACATGAGCAAGTTAGTTAAATATCTTAATGCAGAAGACTGAAAATATTTTTTGTGTACATCAGAGTCAAAATAGGAACTAAACATGTGGGGAACCTATAAAAGAAAGAAAAGAAAGAAAACAAAGTAAAGTAAATGTTATGCTCAGTAGGCATGAGACCATGAATTAAGATGTTTATCAATTTCAGAAGATAATTTCCCAGCTGATAAAAAAAAAAACTTGCCGGATAAAACACATCAGGTAATATAATATATAATATTACATGTGTGCGTAGAACATTGCTAAGTTACCTAGCTAGCTAGGAAGCCAAGGTAACGTCCTTGTTGGTGAAGTACACGAGATGTAGATTGGTTTCACTCACAAATTAAATAGCAGTTATAAACTGCAACTTTCTTGTGTTGCAAAATGATCTTTTAAAATTGACAAATATCATATGTGCAACTCTAGGCACAATTAAAACGGGATCAAAAAACATTTGACTCTTGCCGTTACTACAATTTATATTGTTTTCCAAAATATGGTCCAATGAGGGACACCGGAAGGGAAGGGACTTTGCCTCCCTATGGAGGTATGTAAAAGTTAGTTATTGATAACAAAGAAGCTCCATTACAATCATGTAGATTATTATCGGCTCGGCATCAATGCTCAGTGACATAACGACCCCTCCCTCTTTTATGGGTTCCTTACAAACAACAGGTGTGTTGAACTTACCTGCTCCACTGCGCAGGGTGCTGCTCTGAGTCTCTACGACCGCCTGGCTCAACTTAGCCAAGCCTCGCATCATTAACATCATATCACCTGCCATGGTGGACTACAGACAGAGACAGAGAAGAGGACAGGAAAATAAAAGACAATAAAAACAAATATCACCATTAGTTATGCCACATCTCTTTCCAAACATGTAGACAAAAATCAGGTCAGATATCGAAATGACAACACCTTGACTAGAGGAGCACAGACAAAGACATACAGTTGGACAAGAAGGCATAAAACCTGTTGTCAACACACATTCTGAAGCCAAACACTGACGCGCACATTCACAAGTGCGCACACAGCTGTTACATCTTGAGGTGACCATGACTTTAACACTTTGTCTATAAATACTCAGGACCTCCAATCCCTGTGTGAGCACCACACACACACTCACACGCACACAAGAAAGGAAAGGGGGTATGCCGTGCATGCATGTTGGCTGTGCAGATATGTGCATGTGGTTCAGGACTGGAAGTGTCACTGGAAACTAGGAAGGAGGAGTTGAGAGGGTTGCTGGCTGCTGCCTGTACCAGCTATTTCTGTGCATGAGTGAATGTGGGCGCACGTTTTGTCTGTGCACAAGGTTTGCCGTCACCCTTTACCTCTCCCACTTTCTCTCTGCACCTGCGAGATTTTGTTTATCTCAAAGTATTCAATTCCTTTCCAAATTACCAATCCGACGTATCTTTTGTTCGTACTGCGTGCCAACAAAACAGTTAGCACGCCACACAAAGCTGAAGCTGCGATAACGAACTTGTGAACATATCTCAAGGTCCATTTAGGACACAGGTAAAAGTTCAAATTCACTTCTCTCACTTCTCCGTCTCTTATCTAAACAGAGCTCCGACTGCATTCCTCTCCTCTCAAGGGTTACAGGTGGCGTTTTTTGTGGGTGTGACGACATGCTTCAACATAGCCCAGCTGGGATTCGGGCCAATGGAAAAAGCCGTTGCTGAAAGCTTCAAAAGCAGTATGCGAGTGTGCGTGTGTGCCGCTACACACATACACACACACCGAGTCAGAAAGTGGGTCATCCGTCCTGCTTCAGGGCCGCACTGTGTTTTCAGACGCTGGACTGAAGAAAACACTGATTTGTATCTTATTCTAATTATTGTCTGACAGTGTTTTTCTGTTAACATCATTAATTAACCATAGGACGATAATTAACAGAAACACATCTCAAGACTCTCTCTGCAGCTTTGTAGGTTATATGTAATAGAATAGGTTTGTCTTGTGACTTTAGCCGGTTCACTGGAAAAAGATCAAGGATCAAATTAGAAAGAAACACAAAATAATACTGTAATAGAAATGATTTAACAGTGTTAAAGTTAAAGTTTCTCGTCAGTTCTTTCGTCAACAGCCACAGGCCACCTAAATATTATGCAAAGTGTTTTTTTTGTTGGATGAACTGCTGTCTGTAGTTATTTTTGGTGACTAACGTTAATGTTGGCAACTCTGAGAACAGCAGCACAAAAGAACTGTGCTGTATTCTGGGTAACCACGGACTGACTCAGCATGGGATGGCGCTCACACACAATGAGGGCCGAACTATGGAGAAACCCGTCTCTAAGGGGCTTAACATTTAAGGCTCCTTCCTCTTCTGTTCAACGTCTACGTGCGCTCACCAGCGCAGTTTATGCCAAACAACAAAATATCTTACAGATGACTCTTGACACACAGATTTATACAAGGATATCATCGGGCGACTGTGGTCCCACACAAGCACCGAGTAAGTGCGATGTACAAATTAATGATTTGATGTGCCAACATTTCTCCAGTTAAACAAAGAAATAAAACCAGAGAAGGCCGTCTTCGGACCCAAAGAAGAACAAACAGGAGTCAGAATTTGCAAATAAAAACAACTTCAGAAGACAGTGTAGGAGCAGTTATACTGCAGGTTACGGCATGTTTGAAATAGCAATGAAATATAACAAAAGACTGGTCTTTGTACTTTATTGTCAAAACAATTATCACGGCACTATGCTGAGTCAGCTCAACAATGCAGCAAGATCCTGCACGAGCGTCTCATCGGCTGGGAATTAAGCTATGCAGTCTGTACTGAGGCAAAGGAGCCTGTTAAAGCTAGGATTGGTAACCTCGAGAAACTAGCAAGAATATGCTAGGTTTAAAAAGTTATCCAACTGGAAAAATTTAAATAAGAACAGCCCAGTGTTGCCAACTCCTTTCCAATGAACGCAGCGAGCAGCATTAGCTCCAAAAGTTGCTAAATCTAGCAAGAACGTCGGCATGTCGGCAACACAGCCCGTCCCTTCAGGCCTCCCTCCAAAGCCACTCCCCCAAAATTATCATTATGAACGCAAACACATAATTATGAATGTAAACAACGAGCGTGGCTATTGTTAGCGCTCCCAGCTGTTAGACAGGGAAGTAGCCCGTCCAATCATTACATTCAGACCGAATGAAATGATTGGGAGGGCTCATTGCAGTCCTGCGACAGACGCCAGATTTTCTCTCTTTTTTTTCTGTTGAGCATTTGATTCATTGATTGCTTTCACGATGTAAGGAGAATTTCAACAAAATTGGCGAAAAAGTTTTTGAAGAAGATTACAAACCCTGCCTTTAACACAAAGCAGAAACACGGAGCTGCAGAAGATAAATAAATAAATAAATATAAATAAATAAATAATATATATATATATATATATATATATATATATATATATAGATAGATAATATCTTCCATACTTAAAACGTGAAACATACTAGTGTGTGTTTCTGCAGGATTCTGAGCCGTGAACACTGTTCAACTTGCAAAATCTGATACTATGAGGAAGAAGTTACTGTTTATTGCACAAATTAAAACCAATTGAGCAACTTCCCATCTGTCTTCCCAATGTGGGTGTGTTGCCTCAGTACGTATTTACAAGCTGCTTTTCTTCCTTTGCATTAGTGTTAAAAAAAAAAAAAGAAAAGTCAACTAAAAGAGAGGGGACACCTGATGGTTTCATAACCTGAATAAGGCCAGTTGTGATGCCCAGTGGGCGAGAGGTCACTACAAGGTATTTGTGAGGCCCGGCCTGTGATTACACATGGTATTGTATGGCTAATACACACGCACACAGACACGCACACACACACAGCTAAGCCTCAGTTGTTGTCTGGGCTCCTCTGCCCTCCACAAGCCGTTGACTCACTGCTATGAAAATAGCCAGGCATCGCAGCAGCATGTGTCTATATCTGAACGCTGTACATCTCACGGCTTACCGAGGCTTGGCCTCCAGTCGCTGCCCTTCACCGCTGATCCTGAGCCAAACGTGGGGAATATACACCTCACGTTATTGCACCACTACAGCGGCCGCTTCACCGCCACTGAGAGCGGGGGAAACGTGATGAAAACCACGTTTCCTGCCAGACCACAATACAGAAGGGGAGTCTAGAGCGACTCATCAATTGGCTGTGAACTATTAAACTAATGGCCAACTGTTTTGATAAATCTATTAATCAGTTTAAGTAATTTCTTTATTTAGTTGAGTAAGTTACTCATTAAGTCATAGGAATGCTTAGAATAGAATAATTTGGACAGGTATTGTACCGGCATTGGCCACAACACAGTGGCAATTATCAGCTTATTGCGCAATCAATACTGGATTTCTGAGGCTACTAATCACTATTTGAGAGAGTAAAAAATAAATAATTCAATGACAATACCTCCAAGGACATTCTTAAGTCGACTCACACTCATACGGTTTTGTCAACTAATTTATTACTTGATTGACTGGACAGATCAGTAACACTCAATCACACAATAGCACCACTTTAAATCTCCTGTTTACAGAGATGAGCGCATTAAGTCATGAAGAAACTACGTGGTCGACTAAGACGCTCGACATAACATAAACAAACCGTTCTGATAAGGATCCCACGACTTTGGTTATGAAAGCATAGTGACCAAGTGTAGCCTGTTCTGAGTCACGACCAAAACAAAATAAACCTGTCGGTGCTGTTTGATGGACAAACTATCTACAAAAGGAAATGACCTCAGACATTTTGTGTCTTTGGCAATTCTGTGCTGCAACTTCTTGGCTGGGATATAAAACCTCTACTAAAACTTCTGTGTTATCAGAGGACATAGAAGTCAGGCTCTGGTGTCACATTACACCCCTCATATTTTAAGTTATTCAAATACTCTATACACTCATGCAGTATACATGTACTGTATGTAAGAGGTAGCTCACATCAATAAATACAAAAATACTGAATATGTGTCAGAGTTAAGTCTATGTTTCCCTATTATAGGCAGATTTGTACACACTCACCCTAATACACTATACACACACACGCGCGCGCACACACACACGCGCACACACACACTAAAAAGGTGCACTACTTGTACACATTCCTTTAGTACTTCAAACAAACAATGTTGAAGATCGATTTGAAATTAAATGAAAAGTATTACGATGAATGCAAGTGTACTTATACGAATGGTATTCAAACGGAGTCGCTCAGCATGTGTTGGAGACGTAAACCTCTCACCTCACGTGCAGCGAGGTAGATAAATCCTTCAAACCGACAAACGTGGCTCAAATACAACCTGTGAATATAAACTTCCTCGTGGGCGTGTAGCCACGAGACTCGCTGCCATAACAAAAAAGAAGAAGAAGGAGAAGAAGACGAAACTGGCCACGCTGTAAACTGGGCGTTATTAAAGCTGCTTTAAACCACTGCGATTTTAGAAGAAAAAAAGAGAGAGAGAGCATGTTTAATAAATAATTTTAAAGTAACGGACCTGGAATAAAAAACAAGCAGAAAAAGTTTGCAGGAGTGACGGAGCAGATGACGGGCACGTCAGCACGAGCTGGAGGTCGGAGCTGTGAACAGGACCAACCGGGAAAAAATAATATAATAATAATAATAATAATAATAATAATTTTAAAAGTGCATGTTTAATATTTAGTAAAATGCTCATTTGTGGGAGCGGACACTCACCAGTAGCTGTCGTCTCCGCTTGTTTCTCCAACTCTTGTTGGACGAGGTCAGCAGCGCGCGCTAGTCAAACTAAAACAACCCCCCCCTGTCGAATTAGCATAAATGCAGACAACAGCACGTTCACGTGGGGGGGGGGTATTTTTTTTGCAGGTGTCTGGTCTCCCTCCTCCTCCTGTTGTTGCTACTGCAGGCAGCGTTTAATCCAGTATGTCTCCACCACGAGGTCAAACCTTATTTACCAACCAGCCAACCAAGAGCCGTGGATTGACGCGACCCACGCATACGTGGCCGTGCGCCGCGTGGACACGCTCACTGTGGTTCATGCACGCAGCATTAACACATGCACTGTGGTGATAAAGCTGTGGTGCTTCAGTTTTTTCGCAGATGTGCATTTAATCATCAGACAGTTACGGTTTATTTCCCCCTTCGCAGACGAGCGTCGAGCGGCCTCGCGCGACTTTATCTATTCACGGCTCTGGTCACGCTCTGCTCCCATTGGTCCTCGTCGTGTGTTGACAGGGGGTGGGGACTGAAACGCGGCTTCTCATTGGTCCATCGCGCGAGAAAAACAAGGCGCGTGTCTGTGCAGCGTCTCAACGCCCAACGCCGTGTTGTTGCGAGGAAATTCCGGTTTTTCAAGGGACACACGGCCAATGAGACACGTTTACACACCATTACCACGCACGTGCCAACCGTAAAAAAAACAATTGTACCTCGTCTTTGCTTTGAAATGGGCCTCTGCTGCCATCTGCTGTTGTTGGTACGAAGACATGAACACTGCCCTGTTTGATTGTTATTGCTAATCAATGGTCAGGACAAATTATGAAAGACATGTATGATTTCACAATTACCTTGAAGTATCGATCATTAGTTTACAATGAGGCAGTAAAGGAACAAATGCAATAGATATTTATAATTTCACTTCAAAAGCCATTTCTCCAGAAAAAAACATTGTGGTAACACGCCCATGTATATAATGCATTATAGACACACCTATAATGTATTATAATCTTCTTACAGTTATAACTTAATAATAATCACTTATAAATACGCATAATGCTTTATAACAATAACGCATTTCAAATCATTTTATAATTACCATATCACAATAAGTCATCATTTCTGGTATGTCTTTTTGCAAGAATCATAGTGTATTATAATTCCCATAGTAATACATTATAAAGTATGTGATTATGAGTTACTCTAAGTGGTCAGTTTGTTGAGTAAAGTGAAAAATATCATTAAATCTATGCAAGAACTAAACACAATGATGACATTAAAGTGGCAGCAGAGGGCGCCCCAGATCCACACAACGCATCTAATATTTTGTGTTATCTAAAGGAGGTTATCATTTTTTTCCCAGACTAAATGAGCTCAATGGTCCTCTTAAGTGAATATATTTCTGTCAAACTGCCTGCAGAGTGGAAATAGTCAAATGTGGGTCTATAACAACAGGTTTTTTTGCACACAAGGGATCTAAACTACAGGCAATGAAGAGTGAACCCTCGCTGTAAGGCTCAAGGATACTAAAAACTTTTTTAATGTGGGGATTTTCCAAATGCAAAGACTATTGTGTGTGGAACGTTTTAGTCATAACATCAATAAGAAATCATCACAAACGGAACAATGAGTAAAAAAAAAAAAATGCAAACATCTTATGAAATGTGTAATGTAGGAGCCGCATGTTCAAAATGTAACTAAATGGTTCACCTTCCACTTCGCAATCTCCATCTAAAAAATAAATAAGAAATCACATCTCTGCAGTGTCTCCTTCATTCACAACCTGTCGGCTCCTGAATCATGTCGTTTCTTTCCCACCAGCTCCGGATGCTGCTGCTGCTGTGGACAGGTGTGATTTGAGAGGCAAATGACCCGCATGCAAACACACTAATAATGTGGCCGTGAAGCAGCAGCAGTGTGCTTCACTGTGGGCCACACAGGACCACAGGTCGTGTCCTCATGGATGAAATACTCTGAACCGTGTCGTTTGAACCTTTTACAAGCTCCGACCTCGATGATCCCAGAAATTCATGGAAGTCACACGTGAAAGCGGTATCCTTTTTTTCTTTTTTCTTTTACCAAAGACACACTTTTTTAAAGGAACAATCCAAATAAATACATAAGCCAGAATAATATATTAACTACTAGCAAACAACCCTATAAATGCAAATTAGGGAGCATAAGCAATAGCTGAGATGGTAGGTCTTAAAGGAATAGTTTTACATTTTGGGAAAGGTGATACCAAGGTCATATCTGTCTGTTAAAAATTAGCCTACAGCAACTGGTTAGCTTAGCTTAGCATAAAGCCTTGAAAGTAGCCTCTATGCAAAGGTAACAAAATCTACCGACCCCTAACCCAAAAGCTCGCTGATTAACACGTTATATCTTGTTTAATCAAGAAACTTTGTTTCCCTGTTGCCAGTCTGTATGCTATGCTAAGCTAAGCTAAGCTAAGCTAAACTAAGCAGGTGGTGGAGAACGCTTCTTATTTAGAGTAAAGGGATGAGAGTGGTTTTAATCATCTCGTCTGACTCTCTGTAAAAAAGCTAATGAGCATAGATATTTCCCAAAATAGTTTATAATTTAGCTCCACATAATTGCCAGGTCACTGTGGATGAAACATGGCTGTCCTGGAAAACCTTGCTGACGAAGTATGACAGCTGGTAAAAACAGCTTTCCACTGTAATAACACACTCAACTGTACAATCTCTAACAATGCAAATGTAATCAAGCGCAGATTATTTTACATCACATTATATCTTATAATGTTTAATCAATCAGCTAAGCTAACGCTAATGCTAAGTTAACCAGCTGCTGGAGAATGCTTCATATTTAGCGTAGAGGCACGAGAGAGGTATCAATCATCTTGTTTAATGCAAAAAAAGCTGATAAGCATACATATTTCCCAAAATGCTGAACTACTTCTTTAAGAAGGCACTGCATGGAATTATAATCAGTCTCTTTATGCGTCTACTGTCACTGCAAACATCAAATCAAAACCGTTGCATTCTAAATATATGGTAGACTGAATTCTACATACTATTTAGTTTTTATTGTTCATCAAGAACCTGTTACATTATGAGACATGTTTTTTCTCCTATATCTGCCCGACCACTTTCTCAATGAATGTTTGCATTCCCCATTTAAATAAATGGGGATAATTTTCTGAACATTTTCTTTTCTCGAGACATATCCAATGTTTTGTTTGACTTTCACTCATACTGTAACACATGCTTGAAGACGAAGCAACATAACAGCCCAAAATTCAAAATGTCACAGTATAACATAAACAAAAAAAAACAAAAAACAACATAATATAATGTTATAAATAAAAACAGGATGAAATACAAATGAAGCCCAAACTTTAAGAGGATAATAAACATGCACCCCAGACTACGCACTGAAACAGTTAAGACTAGGATAAAAGTCCATCATAACATTTAAAATAAGAACACATTTTCAGTTGTCTGACTTGGCTTTGTAATGTCAAGGCACTGTATAGCTTAAATAAGATTGTTCATGGCTGTAAGTGTTCCACGGGATTTGAGTACACTAAAATAATGTTACAAAAAAAACAACATCAAACATAATAAATCTCATTGTACATTGTGAACAATCCCAACAAAAGTGTGAGAAGGGTGGGAAGTGTTTGTCCAGGCCAGTACCATAGACGTTGTCTGCAAATATGTTACATATGAAACAAGGCCCTCCATAACATAGTAAAACTACTCTGACTTGAATAATTTAGCTCTACATAATTGCCAGGTTATTGTGGAGGAAACATGGCTGCCACCGAAAACCTCACTGACAAACTTACAGTATCTGAATTCGAAGTATGACTGGTTAAACTGAGGTTAAAAACAGCTAAAAGACTAGTTTTGTTTTCCACTGTAAACACACTCAACCGGACAACCTCTAACAATGGAAATAGTATCAAGTGCGGATTATTTTTTAAAAGAAAGGGGAAATGTGCTGAAATTGTGGTCAAAAAGACAATTAAAGTAAGTAAGTAACTAAGTTACAACTGAGTATAACTGTTTAACAAGACGTTTAATGGAGATAGACTATATCTAAGTTACAACTGAGTATAACTGTTTAACAAGACATTTAATGGAGATAGACTATATCTAAGTTACAACTGAGTATAACTGTTTAACAAGACGTTTAAAGTCAAAGGCCCTGAACAGACAGACAGCACGTTTTGGCAGCTTTCTGCAAGTGTTATCAAAGAAAGTGTTATCAAAGAAAGTGTTCTGCGCGCTGCTTTCGCATTGCTGAGTTACATTCTTTTAATTTGAACTCAGATCGGAGAAGCTCCCCACGTCATTAACGTTTCGTCTCATTGTGGTGACTTTTGTTGGCTACCTGGTACTTTTAGATTTTGGGAAAGATGTTGTCAATTTTTTTAAAAGCTAATTATTAGGTAGCGTACAGTTCATGGTTTGTGTTAGGCTAACGTTAGCAGTCATTCGGTGGTTGCCGAGCAACAATACAAATTAAAAAAGCTGCAAAACTGCAACAACAACAAAAAAAAACGCGCTTCACGTTTTCCACCTGCCAAACGTCCTCTGTCTGATCCGGTCCTGACAGTGTCTTTTTTGTAATCATCAAAGTCAGAAATGTTTGAATTCCACACATAGTGGCTTTAAATAATAATGCTGTAGATATTTTCTTTCCCTCTTTTTTTTTTTTTATATCAACAAAATCCCACAAAAAAAGACCAAAACCAACAATAATTTGATCCTGCAACCATCGTCTGTGTATCCAAAGCCTGATTGGGCGTTCATTCATTACAGTCAACGTGGGCAATGTTGGGTTTGATGTATTTTTTTTTTTTTTTTTAGATGATGCCAAATGTTCACGAGCACACCAGACGTGTATTAATGCGCTTCTGAAAATAGTCCTGAACAAAACACACTATTTCCTCCTGTTTGAGTAGCAATTGCTAAAAAAAAACAACAGTGCCCAGCTGTTTTAGAAAATGATTTTGTATATTCGTATATACTTAATCCATCTTTAAATAATTTACGTCTTCAGCGGAAACAAATGGGCTTGGGGCTGAGAGCCACAGACAGACTGGATAAATATTGAGACAAACAAACACTATCACTGTTTCTGGTCTTTTCATAGAATCTGTTTTATAACAAAAATATTAAATATCACCAGCTTTCGAATTCCGTTTGGATGAAGCAATCGGCGG
>JACSYO010002078.1:172500-257500 GCA_016806645.1 Ophiodon elongatus
TATGATTGTGAGAAGCGGAGAGATTGTGACAGAAGTTACAACACGAGCAGCAACAGACAAAAAGGAAACATCCTAAACGCCGTGCTCTACGGTGAGTTTGTGAAGCGTCGGCCTGTAACATCTGGGGTTATTAGTCAAGTGAAAATGTAGCCGTGCACATAAATACATCTGGAGTCGTCGCTTGTGAAACAATCATTTCACAGCCGGCTGGACGACTGTGGCCTTTTGTGAGTCTATGAAAATAAAACCTCTGAGCGTGAACGTGTCTGAACGTGTGACATGGAGATAACAGACGCTCGTGGAAAGTTAGAAAATGTGTTTTGAATTGCGCGAACGCGGAGGTGATTTGTGTGGAAAAGAAATTAAATCTTTTTGCAGTTGCGGAAACATTTCAGGAATGTTCAAAACCTATTTCAGCTGCGGGGTTAGGATGCTCAAAAGATTGCGGACGAAAAAAAAAAGAGACACTTGTATAAATATCTCCAGATGCAAAGCAGGAAACCGTGTGTGAAAATCAACGATACAGACTCTTTACAGCTGAATCCAGCGAGCCAATGAGAGCACCTGATTGAATTCACGGGAATATACTCCTGTTTTGTTATTTAAATAATCTTCTAGAGTTCTCAGTTCGGATGGTCTATGCAAATAGTCACCATAAAGTATAGTCGTCTTGGAGACACTCCTACCTTTACAGGAGTCATTTGCTGCTCTTCATTCCTGCCCAGTATGAAAACTAATGGAAATTTGCTTTTCCGAGATGATTCATCGAAACAAAACATGAAGCCTTCATTTGGTATTGCCACTGTACAGTGTTTCAGTGTTTGTCCATATCAGTGCGTGCACTATTTTCCACCAGGAAATAATCCCTCAGAACTCTTCGGCTTCACAAAGTTATGTGAGTGTTTAATAGTCAGACATGTCTTACTTGGTTTATTTGGAAGGTAGCTCATTTTTATTTATTTTGTCATAATGGACTTAAACTGATAAAAAAAAAGAATAAAAAAAAAAAAAGATTTCAATGTGCAAAGCCTGACATGAACCCCAAACTGGGATATAATTCAAAAAAATCCTCTCTCTCTCTCTCTCTCTCTCTCTCTCTCTCTCTCTCTCTCTCTCTCTCTCTCTCTCTCTCTCTCTCTCTCTCTCTCTCTCTCTCTCTCTCTGCCTAAAACTTCCCTCAAAGTCAGCCTCTTTCATCTTTTTCTGGCTCGTTGCTCTCCAACGGTCTCTCTCTGTCCCTCCTATCTCTATCCCCAGACCAGTGGGATGACAAGAGGAGAGCAGGAAAAACAGCGAAGTTTCCATTGAGATAGAGAGAGAGAGAAGAAAATGGTAAGAGAAGGAACTTCTTGCAGACAGGAAGTGGGGGGTTGTGGGGGGGGGGGGTTGCCGCTTGCCTCAGCGACAGTATTTTCCACATCCGCCGCTGACTACAAACAAAAGAAAGAAAGAAAAAAGGCCTTGCCCTCCGTAAACAAGAGAAAGAGCACGGAGGTATAAAAGAAGCACTGAGGCAAAGAGTTTACGTTGGCCCATCGAATATCATCGTCCACAAACGTGCACCGTGTTCTTCAACATCTGCAGATTAATTTGAACGCAACATAGTTATCTGTTAAACTGCGCGATTATCACGCGCATCATTGAAACGTTGCGTGGCCACCAACAACACGCCTTAGGATGTGAGCAAATTTACAGATGTTTTTTTTTTTTTTTTCTTTTTTTTTTTCACCAAGAGAACTAGTGTGACGTAGGGCAACCAGATATCAAGCATTGGCATGTATAGGGAGCATGTACAGGGAGCAATGAACAGAGCAGGAGAGTGGCGAGAAAGGGGCAACGCTGGGTTACAACTGTGTCGTGTGTAGCAGCGGGGGAAACACTGATGCACGCTTCTGTTTTCAACGGAGAAGTGCTTCGGAAACAACACGCCTGATATCGCTCACCACAAGGTCCCCTTGCAGATACAAATATTGCTACTGTCTTAAGTCTGCAAAGTTTAGAAGCACACACACACTCTCTCACACACACACACACACACACACACACACACACACACACTCAAACCCATGCAGACCAAATGAAACTGCATGGAGGGTGATGCGGGCTAAACGGCGTGTGTGTTATAGACGCTTGGAGGGAGCACGAAAAATCTCTTAGCAACCAAAGGCTGACGAGTGGAAAAAAAAATTGCTTTGCAAAAAAAAAAAAAAAGAAGTGACGGCTACATCAAGGCGAAAACAATGGACACCTAAAAGAAGAAAGAAAAACGTGGTTAGATGTTTGTGATGTGGCCGTTCAGTTATGCAGTATCTGCATACTGTAGAGCGATAGGGATGACTATGGAACATTAAAGAGCACATCTGACTTTAGATCAGACTCTGAAGCACTCTAAATGAAACAGTTTTTACTCACTAACCAGCAGAATGGCTGATGTCATGTTAACATGCAGCGACTCGGATGTAGTATATAAGAACAGCACAGAAATGAACCAAAGGGGTGTGCATTTATGCACATGGAATTCATGCATACAGCATTTATGCATATAGCATTCGTGCATATAGCATTCGTGCATATAGCATTCATGCATATAGCATTTATGCATATAGCATTCGTGCATATAGCATTCGTGCATATAGCATTCGTGCATATAGCATTCATGCATATAGCATTTATGCATACAGCATTCGTGCATATAGCATTCGTGCATATAGCATTCGTGCATATAGCATTCATGCATATAGCATTTATGCATACAGCATTCGTGCATATAGCATTCGTGCATTCAGCAGGGTTCCCCCAGTGTGTCTTTGACAGCTCTGAAACCATGTGAAACCACACTTCACGTCTGCACTGGATCCCATGCTACTAATAGACACTCCTTCACCCAAAATGTCAGCCTCAGTCACTGCAGGCCGACCTCACTCCTCATTAACCGGGTTGTGAGGGTGTGGTGGGCAGGGGGGCAGGGGGGAGTGGGGGGGGGGGGGGGGGGGGGCTACTTGAACATGCACATGTACCAGCAAACTCAAAGAAACACCAAATGAAGCCACACATACACACACACACACACACACACACACACACACACACACAAACACACACATACACAAACACAAACAAGAGTTGGACACACACCCATAAACTTACAGACTCTCTGTAACACCCACACACCCACACACACCCACACACCCACACACACACACACACACACATACAGCTGTGAGAGGGAAACTCGGTTTGACGTCACAGGGTTGCTAGGCAACCGGCCGCTGTGGTAGCGAAGATTTTCCACTGCAGTGCAAACACGGTGTGTGAGTGTGTGTGTGCGTGTGTGTGTGTGTGTGCGTGTGTGTGCGTGTGCGTGTGCCGACCCACTCAAATTACAGTACAGGACATAAAAAAAATGAGTTTTCTTCCAGTCCAAAACAAACACTCTTTTGTTTTGGACATTCACAGTCGGATCAACAAAGTGCAGGTGAAGATTGGTGTTTGGGTCACGAGAAGGGATCACGAAGAAAGGGATGTGAGTCAGTGAGACATTAGTGACAGCATGGCAGTTAGAGGAAAACAGTGACTGTGCGACAATGTGGTGCGTGCTCAGGGTGTGTCGGCGTTATATGTGTATGTGTGTGTGTGTGTGTGTGCGTGTCTGTGTGTGTGTGTTTCACAGCATGGGTGCAGTCCACATTCCGAAGAAGACACATCTGTTTATATAATGGATGCATATTATGAAGAACAACACGTGTATCGAAATATGTCCAAACGGTGATGCGTCCCGAGCTCCACTCACACGCCGACAGCCTTCTGCCCCGTGAGGCTGTCGGCGTGCGAGGCCTTCGGGAGTCCGGACCCACTTCCGCTCTGCTGTAGCTTCTGCTCCGCTAGCTCAAGGTTTCTTTCATCAATATTTCTGAACTGCTGAAACATGAAGGTGTTTTTTTGTTTTCCTTTTTGATGTACAGGTTGAAGAGCAGCTCCCGCCGCAGTTTTTTTGACAGCAAGTATAAATACAAACATTTTAAAAGTTGCAGTTGAAGAGGGTTGAAAATGCTGCAAATGATCTTTTTTTTCTGTTTTTCTTTAAGAATACAAAATGTCCTAAAAGATGTAATAAATAAATAAATAAATAGCCAATAACAATTTCCCAGAGCCAAAGGTGATGACTCCTAATCTATAAATAAATCAGAGAATAGCAGTAAATCATCATAATTGAGAATTTGTTTTTGATAAATAAGTCAAACAATTGACCCATTGCCAAAGTTAGTTAGGCATTAATCTTCTGCAGGCGACGATTGATTAATAGATTAATTGCTAAACTAAGAAATTGAGGTGATTCAATTGTTTTTTGCAAGTATTTATGTACATTAATGCGTGTTAATGCTACTCGGCAAGTTGTTTTTAAGAGCTTTTAAGTCTCTGGATATCTTCTTAGCGAAGTCAATTTTCAAATATTTTGCTTTTTCATGTATCTCCATGAGGTTTCATCCGTAGCTGTTTAGTTTGAAACGACTCTGATGGAAAGTGCACGCGGAAAAGCAAACAACTGGGTGTCACCTCAGCAAAGACGCCACTCTGCTGCTGGCAGATTCTTCCCCCAGAACTCAACTGAAATTTTGCAACAACAAAAAAAAATAAAAAAGAACAGATAACAATCTGTTCCAGGTGCCCCTTTTTTCTGCCAATTTACCAGGCAAATACTGTCAGTACATTTGTGCCTTCCAGCCTTGGAGAGATGCCCAGCAGTCAGAAGATCAGCCAAACAGTGTCTATATATGGCTCTGCTCAGCTTCCAGCCTCTACTTGTTAAGCGTGTAACACTCTTCAAAAAATGAGTTGATATAACCCAAAAAGCCGATGACCACAGCAGAGCAGATGTGTTTATACAGGAAATTAAAATGTCACGCTTACTCGGGTGAATACCGCAAAGGAGCATGAATGAGTTAAAACTATACGCTGGAGGGGGGAATTCAGTCGTCAGGCTAAATAAAAAAAAATAAAAAAAACTCTAACTCATGTATTCTGCAGAAAGCCCCGGTTTTCTTCTTATATTTCTCTCCGGTATTACCAGAGCCACACATGTACATCTGAGTGTATCTGAGTGTGAGCGATGTCCTTTAAGTGCAGTGTTCAGTGTTACGTGCCAAATAAAGTCAAGTCACTCCCGCAGTAAATAGCAATGAGAAGCAGAGACATGTTGCCTTCAACCTGGCTAATACATATTGTCACAACTTATCCTCTCATGCTTCTCTCTCTTCTCTCCCTCTCTCTCCCTCTCTCTCTCTCTCTCTCTCTCCCTCTCGTTCTGAGAGTCTCACTCTCCAGCTCTTTTCTGCTCCCTGTCCTCTCTCAGTATCACTCCTCTCCTCTTTCCTACACACCTCCCACACAAGCAAGCACGCTGCATGTGTCTCTGCATGTTCGCCTCCTGCATACATACGCCGGCTATCCTTAAAAAAAAAAAAAAACCACGGATGAGGGAGCTGAGAACTTGAATGACCGGCATGTTTGACATCTTTGTGGGAAATCCAGACATTTGCTAGCAACAGTGAGGCTCCCCCCCTCCCTCCTTCCCCCCCTCCCCGGTCCCTCAGTCGGCTTCAACCTCCAGCAGGAGCTTCTGTTCCTTCCTTCGCCTGGATTGAGCGATGAAGGAATGACCACAAATATGCAAAGAGCAATACAAACACTATTCAAATTCGACCAGCCAAATTCATTTAAACAAATAGTTTGGATGTTTCCATGTCACCTGAGAGAGCCGGGCGCATTAGTTGAGGGAGGGGGGTCATTCGATTAAATACCTGGAAATCATAACAAGAATATTGAATTTCTTTCTGCCGCTGCCTCTCATAATGAGAGCAAACATGGAAAATTCCGGTTTGAATGATTCGCAGATCTCCAAAATATGTCAGATGCTGTTTTGATTGCAGGGTTATGAATATTCAGTCAGTCTTGTTCTTGTGGGGGGACACCTCTCAGCTTTAGAGCTCATCGATGATTCACGACAGTTCAACTGATAAGAAGCAAACATGATGAGCATGATTTTCTTTTTGCAGTTTGAAGTCCTAAAAAAACACTTTTGGAACATTGTTTCAGAAACACTGGTATATAATCAGTTATACAATCCTTCGTTAAATCGTGCTTCAAAGCAGAAGTGAAATGGCCCCATGAACTCATCCTGGGTACAAACAAAAACACATCCACCCACCCACCCACCCACCAACACACACACACACACACACACACACACACACACACACACACACACACAAACCCAAACAGGCCTCAGCCTCCTCTTTGAACGCCGTCCAAATGCAGGCAAAGCCTAAGTGTGTGTGACTGGCAAATTCTCTCGCTTTCCCTTTTTTCAATCACCCGTGTTCTCTCTCTCTCTCTCCCTCTCACACACACACACACACCCTCAAGTTACCCTCACACCAATAACACCCCTGCACACACACACACACACACACACACACACACACACAGGTCGGGGCACAGAGCTAGCTTTGTTACTGTGAATGTCAACCATTACTCAGGCAGAGAGCTCTGGCCAATTTGACACAGGAGCACCCAGCAACATGCACGGGCCCATTCGAACACACAACACACACACTTACACGCGTTTTGAGGCGCGATCGTCAACAGAGACCCACAGACAGACTCTTTCCCAGATCTGGCGAGATTAGTTGCCAAATCACCAGTTCACTCGTCTTTGTCAACGCTCTCCGACCATTTCAAATTCTGAACATGCCGAGGTCTACCGAGTACCATGTCCACCGTCTTAGCAAATACAATATACTTTAATTAAATCTATGGCGAGATATTTCACAGGATAGATGAAACATTTGACCCGTTGGTGGCGCTAGAGAAAGGTCCGGGGATTACCGAAGTCCGACGGCTTTATCCTCTGGGGGCCATGAATGTCAGCACGAAATTATCTATTTGTCTGACTTTTCCTTTGAGAATGATGTTTGGGAATCCAGGCTAATGCATTTTCCAAAGGTCATCGCCATTCACAGCTACAAAAGGTCTCCACTGAACACACACACACACACACACACACACACACACACACACACACACACACACCAGCAGACGCTCTCACTGGGCTCCACTTACTGCTTTCTGTTGAGACGTGAGCACCGCCGGGTTGAGAAGCTGCTCCCCTTTCTCTGTATCGCTCGAAATATCCTCCTCCGACTCTTCCCAGGACGAGGAGAAACCGGCCGAGGAGGCGGAGGAGGACGACAGCTTCCTGAGGGAGTGGGTGGAGAAGTTTGGCCCGGGGACGGGGCTCGAGCCGGGGCTCGGGCTGCAGCCGAGTCCCTGGTCGGAGCCGGGGCCTTCAGAAGTCTGAGGCTGGCTCTCCAGACCGTGGTCAGTTATGATGACCGCCGGGATGCAAGGAGAGTGGTTTGTGGCGTGATCAGTGTCCGGCAAACAAGGGGGGCTCTCCGAGCTTTGTGTCAGAGGAGAGGCGTTGATTTCTGGGTGAACCTCCAACCTGTTGGCCTCGGTCTGGAGCGCCATCTCAAGACACGAGCGGTCCCCTCTCTCCTCTCTCACGTCTCTCTCTGTCCGTTCTCTTTCGTCTCCCAACATTTGTCTGTTTTCTACCTCCCCTCCGTCTTTCTCTCCCCCTTTTTCCTCCCCGTCTGTTGTTGCATCTGGGTTCAATGTCTCACGGGAACCCTGAACGACAGACGTCCCGTCTAAACTGGGAGTTCGCGTCGTTGTTTCCGAATGGCAGCCATTTTGACCGACCAGCGTCTTGTTCTCTGTGTTTGTTTTTGTAGCACTGTTGTCCTTTTCATCTTCTTTCCTTCCTCCTTCCCTCCCTTCTCCCTCTGTAGTTTCTTCCTCCATTTCTCCGCCATTTTGGACAACACAGAGAGCTTTGCTCTCTCGCGGGTGGGTCATTGGGCATTCAAGGGCTGTGTTTTGTTGGCCGGGATGAGGAGGGGTCTGGTCGGTCGATCGTCGCGGAGAGCGAGGGCTGCGCTGGAGCTCCGTGTTTAGCACTTGGGCACGAATTTCGGAAATATGGGCCTCAAAAATGCCCACTTTTCCCCTGACCTGGAAGAAAGAGAAGACAGAGAAAATAAAGGCTTGAATGCAACTACAGTTTGGTTTTACTTTGATGCAATTTTTTTTTAATATTTTGGTTGAGGTGCTTATCATTTCACAGATGCACTGGTGTCAACAACGTGACAAAAAAGAATGACAAAACATCATCACAATCTCCTGCCAATGTTATGAAAATGAAAATGAAAAAGAAAAAGAAAAAAGGAAGGACTCTTGAATTTCTCAATATTTGACCTTAAACTGTAAACTGAAGTCTGCAGAGTAGAAAAGTGGGTTTAAATTCCAATGATCACATTTAAGTCTATCTTTAGTTTAATCAATGCATATTAATTTACATTAGGAGATACAAACAGTCCAAAGCAAAACAAAAGCCAACTCGTCACATGGACTCACAAACGTGATTACCGGAGAGATTACAATACGAGTTTAGGGATAATTTTAGATGAATTAGAGCATGAAGCTGAGAAACATTATTTAAGATGATGACATCAAATTAAAAGCCCTTTTTCTCAGAATAACAATAGCTGGAAGTCTCTGAAAACATGAAAGATGTGAAAACAAGTGTGAGCATCAGTCCAAACACTCGTGTGATTTTTTTTCCCGTCTTCTGCTTTTGCTCCGCTCAGCTTTCACAGATTGCGTAACTGCAGCGCCTTAGGGTCAACGAAGCTTAGAGTGAGAGTGAAGTTCTTATTGGCATTGTTCTGACGTGCCCAACGAATCTATAATCAAGCCGTAAATTCTTCAGAGTTTGAATACGGCTCTAGCATTCCTAGATAAACACAGGGAGGAGGAGGATGCAGCGAGTGAGACAGAGGCAGAGATGACACAGTAAAAAAAATAAATCACCTCAACGTTCTGCAGCTCTCTGTGTCTCTGCAGCATCTGGGCCTGGCGTCTCCTTTCCTCCCTCCTCTCTCCTTCGGCCGTCTCCCCTCCCCTCTCCTCCAGCCCCTCTCCTTCCCCTCGCTCCTCGCCCCCGGGCGAGCTCAGTCGTCGGACCCGCTGGCCCACATTGACTCCCAGGAGCTCCGGGCTACGCGGGGAGGGGGAGCGAGCGTGAGGGACGGGGCTGGGGCAGAGCGAGGACGAAGGGGGGAAGACAAAGGCTCGACCCAGGCTTCGAGGGCTCGTCTAGGAGCGGACACACACAACACGGGGTTATCAAGCGATGTTAATTTACCGGTGGAAATGCCATGTGGACTTTATCTTCTTATTTCTTATTTTTATCCTTTAATTATGGCTTTTATTTCATTTTTCTTTCTTTTTTTTTTAAACAATTGCACCATCAGTCAAACACAGTCTTAAACAGCTCTTTTGCTTGTACATGTCTCACAGTTTATATGTCTGTTTTTACTTGCCCCAAAATCGAATTGCCTTCGTGGGTTGGATGGATGGAAAGTTGTATTGAATTTAATTTAATTGAGAGGAAATGAGCCAGTGCAAAAATGACCAGTACAAAGAAATGTTATTTTCCCCTTAATATTTAGCACAATAATGTAACTTTATCCACATGAGATAAGCACATTACCATAAATGCTAAAACACACTGAAACAGTAGCACGGGGGAAGAAATCATACAGTGTTGCATTTTAGTTCCTCTTTTAGTTATTTTAGTTCATCAAGAGTGACGAGGGGAAATCAACGTGTATGCAATGAGCATTATTAATATTATTAGACTGCATGTTATGATGAGTAATGGTAGAGAGAAAGAGATAGAGTATATAGGGCTGTGCAAAAGAGCTTTTGTGGGCTCCCAGGTGACTAGTGCACGGATATCGCTGTCACGCACTTTTTAATTGGAACAGCTTTCTGACCACCATCATAAAATCCTGCAGTCGGTTCAATCGCTTTCACACCACAAACTATCTTTTTTTAAAGTTTTCTCTAACATGACCCAGAATAAGAATAATAACTGGTTATAGCAGACTAAATAAGGCCGCAGCAGCAAAAAAACCTCAGGGCGTGTTTTAATTTAATAATGAGTTCAATTGCATCATTAGTAAGAGAATATTTGTGCTATTTCTTTTTTCAAACGTTGTATAGGCTTGCTTGAAAGGGAACCTATTCTCATGTAACTACCATCAGTTTGATATTAATTATTACGTAGAATATCAATTATATGTTTGTTGCCATTTAATTCACACTAAGTTGGATCTTTTTGTAAATGCCCTGCAAAGAATTCACTAACTGCAGTGTTATGTTATGTTTCGTTTTTTTTTTTTTTTTTTTTTTTTTTGGGTGTTTCAGTGTAGATGGTAAACTTTTAGAAATAAACATGATCAGTGTTTTCAGGTTTAGTTACCTTAGGGCTGGTTGGGCTGTAGAGACCTCCACCCGGCACTCCCCCACCCAGTAACTGACAGTAGGTGCTCCGATCGGGAACCGGCAGTACAGGTCGACCGACTGGACTGGTTCGGGATCGAGACGTGGTACTCGAGGAGCCTGGCTGGGTGTGAAACTGATTACTGCTGCGGAGAGGAGAGGGTTGGTTGATGTGTGTGTGTTCAGGCTATAACTATCATAAGTGTTGCATTTAGTGGCCTCTTTCTAGTAAAAAAAAAAACACCCAGAAATATCATTCAGTAGCTGGTTATATAAATATATATATATATATATATATATATATATATATATATATATATATATAATATATATATATATATATATATATATATATATATATATATATATATATATATATAATATATATATATATATATATATATATATATATATATATATATATATATATATATATATATATATATATATATATATATATATATATATATATATATATATATATATATATATATATATATATATATATATATATGTTTGGGTGTTGTTAAATGTCTAAGAACTAGGACTGGAAAGTAACTATAGGCCATCTGATTAAATTGTTCCGTAATGCATAACAAATAAAAAAGCAATCTCAACAGTCCGGTCGAACAGGTTCCCAGCGGCAACAAACAATACCGACCAAACACGTTTTTTAAGTATGCATTTCCTCTACAGCTCTCGAGGAAAGCGGTGCGGTCTAAAAGCAAACACTGACCTGTTCATGACTCCGAGGCCATTCAGATTCAGGGCAGAGGCTGCCATCCCCGCGGCCAGGCCAGGGGCTTTGAGTGCTGGGTACGCATCTGACAATGTCCCCTGGAGCTGCAGGGAGGTCTGGAGAACAGCACTCAGTGTTCCGGCTGCAGTCAGTCAGCAGTCAGCAGATCAACACTGCTGGGAAAAGAAAGAAAACAAGTCAAGAAAGCCCCGTTTCAAAAAGGACACTGGAAATTCAATTTTCCATCCCTAACTACGTCATCATGGACAAAGAAAATTATTCATGTAGTGCTGTTGTTAACTCAAGACAAAATATATCATTGTTCCAGCTGGGATTAAAACTAAAAAAGAGAGTGAAAATGGGAACAGATAGACAGACAGATAGACAGACAGATAGACAGACAGACAGACAGACAGACAGACAGAGAGACAGATAGACAGACAGACAGACAGACAGACAGACAGACAGACAGACAGAGAGACAGAGATAGAAGACCATTAGGAATGGAAATAATGTGCCTTTTCTTCTGTTAATGTTTCATAGAAGCTGAGATTTTTTAAAAGGCTAATTTGAATCAAACACCAGTTTTATTACAATCCTCCTCTCCGCCTAGTAAATAAATCTACACTACAATGTCTTTAAAAAGCCTTTTAAAGAGTTTCACATATTTAACCGTAGGAACCTTTTCACCCAACTCGTCTTTTGTCCTGAAAGGAGCAGCAACGCGGTGGCCAAAGTCCAGCCTGACCGAAAACGCGACGATATTTTTGCTCGATGGCTGTTTGTTTGAAATTTGCTTCTTTAATTAAAGTGCCATTTCTTTCAGGGAGAAAATGAGGGCGGTGCGGCGTGGAAAAGGGCAGAAAAGATGGAGATATGGTGAAACACTCAGAAAGGGAGAGTAAGAAAAGGCCAGGAGGCAGAGAGAGGGGGAGAGAAGCAAACAGATAAGCAGCAGATTTAAACACAGAAGGAGAGAGAGAGAGAGCTGGAAAGTAGGAAAACATGGAGGAAAGGCAACTGTTCAGCTGTGGAATCTCCTTGACGTAGATACAAGACGTGTGGAGAGACACCCAGAGTCATTGAATGAGGGCTTCTCTTTTTTCTTTCTTTTTCTCTCTCTCGCTCTCTCTCTCTCGCTCTGCAAAAGACAAGACACTACAGCGTGTTCACTACAGCGTGTCGCTGGTCTTGTATTCAGACTGATTGACATTGTTTAGAGTTATCATCATGTCACTGGAGACTCATTTGTTCTTATGTTCAAATACTCTTATTTTGAAAAAAAAAATAAATAAATAAAAAAAAAGAGGTTGTCCCCACGAGACAGAATCAAAAACGTTTGTCTTATGATCATTTTTAATTGAAAATAAACTAGAACTGGGCTTTGAAAACTCCTCCACGCACCAGTAGAGGTCCACTGTAGCTCCTGAACCAAGACGGCTGGAAGGTGAGCTCCCCTAAAGACGGCTGTTTTTCGGAGTGATGTAGATGGACCCTCGGGGGGGGGGGCCTCCATTCTCAATACAGCCAAATGTCGATCATCATTCATTTAATGTGGCTGAGTTCACACTCGGCAACAAGAGCAACGTGTCGCCACACGTCCAGCTCCAAACAGGTAGAGACAACTGAAATAAGCTGAATGCAAATAGGCGATAGCTACTGGGGTCAAACTGCGCAACACGTGTGTAGAAATGTCCAGTTTCACAACGGCGGACTTTGCGGAATGCGTTTGAACTCATTGTCACTTTCAAAGCCTGAAAAACAAAATGCCAAATGTGGCGATGCCCTCAACTCCAGCGCCTTGTGTTTGATTCAGATGAGCGATGAGCCAGTGGCGGCTGACTTACAGTCTGCTTTGTATAACATGTGAGATAAGCGCGAGCGGTCATCACTGGTGTCTGAACTACAGGCAAATCTTTTCTTTTTTTTTTTTTTTTTTTTAGATATACTGTATTTCAAATGCCACGTGGTCGTTTTACAAATATATCAAGTCATTTTTCCTTTCATACTTCAGTAAAAACTCGGCAGTACAGGGCAGATGAAACATCGGGACACTTGAGAACAATGATGTCGAGATCATGCAATGTTACTTTTTTGAATATTGTGCAGTATTACTTTCAATATATGATGTGCAAATGCCCTTTTTTTTAATTATGTTTTAAATACCATGCGCAACATAACTTTACTTATTTTACTGAATTCGTCTTACTCTCTTTGCGATTCGGTTTTTCACTTTGTGTTAATATTACTTCTTGCGCAATCTATTACTCTACTGTTCATAAATGTTCCTATATCTTGCACAAGAACTACCTTCGGGATTAACAGAGTATGAAATATATGTGTGAGTTGCGGGGAACAGAAACACCTTTTTACATATTTCCACACCACGCGATCTTGCAAATCTTGCAGAACGGCCAACCAAACTAAACCGAAGCTCCGACATCTGGAAAGAGGAAAGCTGCTCAGCCCCGTCCTCTTGCCCATTCAAGCCCGCAGGTATTCTTGTCCTCGCGTGCTGAGCCGCCAAAAACTGCCCCGAGGATGTGTATCCAGATAAGCTGAGACATCGGGTCATGAGCGGCGGGGTAAACATGGGATTTCCTTGTTGGGGAGTGACGCAGTTAGAGAGAGGCAGGAAACACTCTTAATGGCTTCTCTCTTGAGTAGTTTGCTTATCACCATTGCAGCTTCTTTTTTTTTTTTTTTTTCACACTGTATAATCACTTCTCTCTGCTCATTGGACATAAAGTCCCCTACGTTTCAGTGAACGCAGCACGATTCAGGCCTTAGAGTCAATAAAAATGACAGAGAAAGAGAGAGAGAGAGAGAGAGAGACAGAGAGGGGGAGGAAAGGACACAGTGTGGGACAAGGACCAAGAGAGAAAGACAGAAGAGCGAGGAGGGAAAGAAAGAGGTGTTTACGGGCTATTTTGGTTCAGTTGTCTATTCTGAATCTTTCATGCAGAAGTAGCGGATTTACTTTCAGTGAAACGGCTCAGCTGCTGTAATGAAGCAGCGCTGGGCACCGGGAGCGATTTTCACACTGCATGTTGAACATGGTGAGCTGCATCCCAAAGACTTTCTTTTTTTCCCTCTTCGCACTAAAGGACAGTTTTAGGCTCGACTCCTCTCAATTCTGTGCTCTGTGGATCGTCAAAGTTTCGGGTATGAAAGGTATGAAAAAGGTGCAACAAATTAAAATGTAAACCCTGGGCTGATTCAACTCCTGGATGTGGTCAATCTCGCATTTGAAGTTGCTTCACGAGAGAAAAGGCCTGAACAGAAGGACTACATATAACAGAGGACATCTCCTGCACCCTATATTTCCTGCAGTATTTTTCTCTGGACGAAAAAACATTCAGCGAAAAAAAAAAAAAAAAGAAAAAGGCCTTTACGCAACACATTTTGTCTCCTGGATCCCACTCTGACACCCACTTGTCTCCACCTCTCTCACGGATAATACATCCAAAAATGTGTCAGCAGAAAACACTCGAGAGGATTCACGAGCGGCACAATTTAAGATGTCATGTCAGTAGCAATTAACGACAGCCGCGAAGCAAATCACGGCTCTGAAAAATGACTTTGCACTGCGCTTATTTGCCACGATGATATTATGAAGAAATACAGCATTTAAGGCACAAACACTGGCTGTGATGAGTCCGGTATAACCGCACGTACACCTTCTGAACGCCGTCTGTGTTTCAGCGCAGCCTCGTGTCAGATGGAGTGGGACTGCTCGAGTATTCAAACTGTCCACTCGCCTACACAAGTGGGCAATAAACCCACGTACAGAACTCGGCGGAGGGAAACTTTTAAAGATGCTGATGCTGGCGGTTCCTTGAAAATCAAAAGCAGATGGCAGGGAGAGAGGGCAATATGACGATACAGTACAATGAATCACTTATTTTTCTCAAGTTTTATGTCGCAATATAGGTAATTTCATGTCTCAATGACAATATATATCACAGTATAGCATGTTTTCTGGTAATTCAATAGTTAAATAGTTTATATGAAATAACCACGTGTTTTTTTTGTGTATGCTTCTGTGATAAATGTAAGCATTTTCTCATTTTAATAAGAACTGTAGTGCAAAAATATTTAGATTTTATGAGAAATTTGAGTTAGCATGTGCTTGTTATTATCAACAACCTAGTCGTGCATCACGATATGTCAATACAGGACATTTCATCGCAATAAAGATGATGAATTATCATATTGAATGATCACCCAGTCCTACTGTTTATGCTGTTGAAATACATTTTCATATATCTGTCTTGGGGGGACTAATCTGTGGTAATGTTGGATTCGTATACGACTTTTTACGTCATTATAACGTAACTTTATTTGTCAGGTATTTAACACCCTAAATTAGCCCTAAAAACATGCTGCCCTATCTGTTATTTAATCCACTATTCTTCAATAGAGCTTTCCGGAAACTTTGCTATCTCACGATCAACATTGGATTGGATACTCAAAGCAAAGAACCACGCTGAATGCTTCATGGTTCCCAGAAAGGAAACAGGGCCTTGAAGGGCATATAAACACAATTAGATACGACTAAAGCATCAACAATTAGTTGATTAATTGATTAGTCGATTAGCAACTATTTTGATGATAGATTATGATTGTTATTTTCTTAGCAAAACATTGACAGCTGCATCATTTCCAATGTGAAGATGTTTTATGTTTTTCTTTTACATCACTGTGAACTGAATATCTTTGGAGGTTTGTGCAACATCAGCTTGACATCACTGTTATCTGACATTTTATTGACCAAACGATTAATCGATCAATGGAGAAAATTCTCAGCAGACTAAAACGATAATGAAAGTTGCATACCGACAAATAACCTCTGACCAAATGCAGTCTAATGATCTAAAGCTAATATAAAGCAAGTGCTGGGTTCCTGTAGCTGCTCCCGTTTTGGATCCGGTTGCAAGCTGGTAAAATAGTCAATTAAGCCCCAAGTGTGGCAAATGTGCTGTCGCCTCCAGCTGTCTTCATACTGAGCAAACAGTGATGTAACAAAACATTCAGAAACAGCTGAAGAGCTAATTTGTACAAAACCCGGGGACAAATACTGAGTTTCAGCTTTTTTGGATGTCAATATTTGAGTTTCATGTCTTCAGTATGAATCACATTTTCTAACATACAGTTGTTGGAAGCTGAACATGAATGGATTTGGGAAGGTGAAATGATCCTGCTTAGATAAGTGGATTACATTTTTGGATTCAGATGCCAAAAAAAATCCCTTTCAACCCCAACTTCATCTCAGTAATGTAGCTGAGGACAGTAAATGTCATTACATAGTGCTGTATGTCATTGGAAAGCAGTTGCTATTTAAAAATGAGTGCATCTGTAATCACAAAACATATATTAAAGAAGTAACTTCATACGTCTCAAGAACACCACATACCTCCACGAGTACTTAATGCACATTTTAAATTGAAAATAAGAATAAAAAATCTACTTAAATATTTATATTTTCACAGCCACTGAAGGGGTGACTAGAGGCCTGCAATCCTGACAACTTTCTCGGTGACCTCTGCATCTCCAGCGGAGGTGGTGGTGGTATTAAAGTGTAATAAACTCTCTCCAACAACAGTAATCTCCTCAGATGAGCCCCCCCCCCCCCTCCTCTGGTATCTTACCTCCACGCTGTCCCGTCCTCCCCAAGGTTTATTTTTCTTCCTCCGGGACACTTTTATTGGCCTGAGTGATATTACAGACCGATACCAAAGAGCTATGAGCCGAGAGGATGGCTCTTCTCGGTCCGTGTGTCGGACACGCAGCGATCCGGCTCCTTGTGGACCACAAACAAAACGTGTTATCTGCTCCTCTCGGGTTGTGTCTGTGTGGGTTGTTTTTTGTTGTTGTTGTTTTTTTAAGATAAACGAACTTGTTCGACGCTGCCGACGGATCCTTTTTTTTTTTTTTTTTTCTCGCTTCTTCACCTTTTCACAAAAAAAAAAAAAGAATCCCCTTCCTCCACAGAAGAAGAAGAAGAAGAAGATATATATATAAAAAAATGTCTTTTCGCTCAGGTTATTTCAGGAAAAACAACTTCAAAGCCTTTCGGTAGAATCCTCTCATAGTTTCCTCGCAGGATACTTTGTTTCTTGGGAGGTTTCTGTTGTCAGTCATGTGTGCTGCTCGACTCGCTCGTAGTAACGCGCTGTTTGTCTGTGAGTTTGAAGCCGGAAGCTACAAGACAGCCTCTCTCTCTCTCTCTCTCTCTCTATCTCTCTCTCTCTCTCTCACACACACTCTCTCTCTCTCTCTCTCTCTCTCTCTCTCTCTCTCTCTCAACTGGAAAACCGTGCGTGCGTGCGTGCGCGCGCGCGCTGGTTTTGTTTGTCGCCAGTTTCAACGTGCACGTGCAATGCGGGGGAAGCCCTCACATAAGGTTATGCGTGGACAAGCGCGCGTGCGGTACTTCTTGGTAAAGGGAGTCGACGGACTCGACGTTGTGCTACTTTCCAGGTGCACGTTAATGCATCGCTCGTTAATTATAACCCGTCGATGTGATATTCTGAAATGGGTCACACTGCATAATGAGCAGCCTACTTTTTACTTTGGGTATTTTAAGTAGCCTATATTATTTTTTTGGATGACTCTACTTATGCAATAACAAGAATAACATAATGTACTTCTGCAATACTTTTACTTGTAACACACCCGCTGTACTTGAGTAAAATATCTGAGTACTTCTACCAACGGTGATACACCATTGTAAAAACAATACTTCATTACAAGCAGGTTAATATTGGTAGAATTTACTTAACATGTAATTTAAGTATCAAAAAGTGCTCATCATGCAGATTGGCCTGCCTCAGAGTGTTTAATTACTACATATAGGCCTATATGTGTATAATGTTATTAGATTAGTACAGATGTATTAACATGTGACACTATTTTGATGTTGTCCTAGATTGAAGAAAAGTGGACTACTTTATATACTGTCAGTAGTTTAAAGGTGCAGTGTGTTGGATTTGGCGCCAACTAGTTTGCAGATTGCAACCAACTAAAACTTCTATAACTATACAGTGGCCCACGTGAAAACATGCATGGGTCAATATGGAGCAAGTGTTTGGTTTGTCCGTTCTGGGCTACTGTAGAAACATGGCGGCCGGCTCCGTGAAGACGACCCGCTCTGTATGTAGATGTAAACAACTCATTCTAAGGCAACAAAAACACAACGATTCTTATTGTCAGGTGATTATACACTAAAGAAAACATAATTATTAATATGATATTCCATTTCCACCAACAGACTCCCCTAAATGCTACACACTGTCCCTTTAATCTATACTATTGTATCATATTTCATAAAGCGATACGGATTTCACATGTAAAATTGTAATCTGGAAAGCAACTAATAACTACGCTCGTCAAATGAACCCCTCCGAAAATAAAAAGTAGCACATACATTTACACTCATATACTTAGTACAAGTACATTTCACTGGTTGAGTAAATGTACTTTCCCGCGACTGCAAGAATGTAACAATAAAAGACAACACACGTGTATTACTGCTCTTTGAAGCCCACATACACGATACAGTACACAAGACTACACAAACTACATAATCAAGGCGGGTTTGTGGTAAAGTGATTAAACTTAAGTGGAAAGGCTGCGCACCCACACAGGTGTTTTCAATTACTTTGGCTAATTAGACCTCGAATCAGGTTCAAATTAGCTCCCTTTTTGCCCCAGGGCAAAATCGTGCCGGACGATCAATTACAGAATATATATACGATGGGATGACATGACGTAATAGTAATGGTGCTAACCATAGAAGAAAACAGGTAAAATAAAAATAAAAAGGAGAAGGGCGATTTTGAAGGAGCTTCGCTACGGTTTCATGTTTTCGTCTACTATTTTACCTTCTTTTATCTGTTAATCCAGTAGATATCCAAACCCCAAAATCTAAATAATATAGAAAACACTTAAACAACAGAAGCACAGGTCAGTTGTTGTATTACAAATCATCTAATTTACAATAGTCACCTAAAACATATTAAAGCAGGCGAAAGTCGTTGAATTTTTTTTAGTTGTGTGTCTGCGGCCACGTGTCCATGATTTAATATCTGTACTCAGTGTTTGTACGCCAGTATAAAGAAATGGCCGGACGTAGTTTGGGAAGGCCACATAAAAGGACTTTGGCCTCATTTAAGTCCTGGCGCACCGTCGGAGAAGTCAGGAAGGCGAGGTTATGGCTTTGCCCAGGCTGTTTTTTTATAAGGGGTGGAGAAATGTTGACCACAGGTGTGGATGTAGGCCTCTGATTCAAGGAACACTTAAAGGAAACACACTCTAGCTTCTGTAGATATGGGCGATAGTAATTTGGTCGAGTGTTTCACTTTCTTTTTTTTTCTTTTTTTTTTTTTAAAAGGACGGGTTAAGAAAATGTCCTTCTAAGTTGTCGGGAGATCACACTGCCGTCTCCTCATGGGGCTACAGTAGACCATCAAAAACCCCCAGAGTCAAAAATTCAATCCTGGTTGTGGAAGTTGCAACTCTGGATGAGCTTGTAACCATGGATACAGGAGGATGAGGTTCTTTCCAGTGTTTCCATTCGAAACAGGAAACACTCAGCTCGGCTGAGACGTGTGGGGGACCGAGTCTGGACAACGGGTTCTGGAGAGCTCGGATATAAAACTAAAACTCAACTGGAGTTACTGGAAATATCCTCCAGCTGAAACGAACAGCATTGCTCAATATTCTTAATCTGTCTTCATCATCAAAGTAAAGATTGCGATAATTATGTCTGCATGTTTAAGAGATTAGCGTTGCCTCTGTTTGCAGAATAGAAAGCAAAGCAGTAGTGAAACTGAAATAAAAACCGAACGGGATGGAAACTTTTAGAGGAGTGGAATTTTTAACTATCACTGATTTAATCAAGATAACATTTTAGAAAAACGTTATTCAAAGGCATCAGTGTATGCGATGCATGGCGGGGAAGGCTTATGCATTATACACTGGTGTGAGTCAGAGGGGCTGTTACATAAAGAGTCAAAGGAGTGCCCGGTAATAATCAGTCATGAATCTCTGCCATAATGTCATTATTTAACCAGTACAAACACATAAATGTAAGTTTTATTTCATCACATTTTAAGTCAGTAATCGAGACATCTTGTGAAATGTGCCAGGTGTTTCACAAGCACGATCAGCTATTCATCTGGGGTGAGATGTGTTTTCATCTGAACTTTCTCGATATGAAATACACAAGATTCTTCACATTTCTTTTCTTGGAAGGCTCAGAGTATGACTGCGTGACTTTGTGTAGAGTGTGAAAGAATGAAAACCTAAACCGCTTCCAGTGGTCTACCGCTTGGGGACAACGAGGCTCTTCTCACAGACAAATTAATTCAAATTTTTGTTTCTTGAATGGAGATCATCTGCTCTCTGCTGGACATACTACATCACTGTGTTTTCAACATTACTTTTTCCCCCTGATGGATTTAGATGCAAAGAGGAGCTGCTGTCCTCTAGTGGTCTGTCAGTATTATGGATTATACACGCTGCTCATCTGAGGAAACAGAAAGAAACTGTGACAAATCATACCGTTTTTCACAGTAAAAATAATCAACATTATGCAATAAAACATACCAAATGGCTAAAGGTCTTTAATTTGTCTACTTCATTAAAACCTGACTGATATACGTCATTTAATTTAATGTATGGATAATGAATAGATCATTTCATGGTCACATTTTGCTGTTATAACATGGTTGCTACAAATGATTTTGGTATTATAATCCTGGTAATATTTTAACTATTTTATATTTGATACTTTTTGATAATTCCTTGCTCTTAGAGCAACTGATACTGATACTCACTGTGTGACGGAGGGTTGAAAGTAAGAGCTAAATATACAAATACTCAGACCCTGTAAAAGTACTGACACTTTATACCTTTAATAATCTCATTATTATAAATTTGCAAAACTTACTTGACGCTTTGGCGATATTGTCTTTGTTACATTCCTGCCAATAAAGCAGATATTGAATTGGATAGAGTAGGTGTAACACAAATATTCAGAATCAAATAACTAACACTAACCCCATTTTATGAATATGAATAAATACATTATATACACATTAATCCATCAATAATCCTAATCCAATAACATAATATGTATTGTTCCAAAATGGGCCATATGGCAGAATGAGTACTTATATTTGTGATACTTTAAGTAAAGTTTGATGCAATACACATACTACTTTTATACTACTACATACATTTATACTACTACATACATTTATACTACTACATACTTTATACTACTACATACTTTATACTCTACATACATTTATACTATACATACTTTTATACTACTACATACATTTATACTACTACATACATTTATACTACTACATACATTTATACTACTACATACTTTTATACTACTACATACATTTATACTACTACATACATTTATACTACTACATACATTTATACTACTACATACTTTATACTACGACATACATTTATACTACTACATACATTTATACTACTACATACTTTTATACTACTACATACATTTATACTACTACATACATTTATACTACGACATACATTTATACTACTACATACATTTATACTACTACATACATTTATACTACTACATACATTTATACTGCTACATACATTTATACTACTACATACATTTATACTACTACATACATTTATACTACTACACTCATACTTTATACTACTACATACTTTATACTACTACATACATTTATACTACTACATACTTTTATACTACTACATACATTTATACTACTACATACTTTTATACTACTACATACATTTATACACTACATACTTTATACTACTACATATTTATACTACTACATACTTTATACTACTACATCTTATACTACACATACATTTATCTACTACATCTTTATCTAACATCTTTATCTACTACATCTTTATCTACTACATACATTTATCTAAATTTTTTTTTTTTTTTTTTTTTTTTTCTACTACTTTTATACTACTACATACATTTATACTACACATACTTTATACTACTACATAATACTACACATACTTTATACTACTACATACATTTATACTACGACATACATTTATACTACTACATACATTTATACTACTACATACATTTATACTACTACATACATTTATACTGCTACATACATTTATACTACTACATACATTTATACTACTACATACATTTATACTACTACATACATTTATACTACTACATACATTTATACTGCTACATACATTTATACTACTACATACATTTATACTACTACATACATTTATACTACTACATACATTTATACTACTACATACATTTATACTACTACATACATTTATACTACTACATACTTTTTTATTTATCAGGATGCTCACAGTTACAGGTGTGTTGGTTAGAGATGCCGGACACTCAAACATGTGATCGTGCAAAAACAAACACACTTTTGTGTATTCTTCTGTTTAAGCTTTCTTAAGGCAAGACACGCCTCTGACTGTTTACTCACATGAATTCCCTTCAGCTTTACTCTGAACCTGATTAACTCAAGCACACACACACACACACACACACACACACACACACACGCACACACTCAATTAAATGGGGTATACTCTGGCAGCACAGGTGTAGTGATGGTTGAAGAACCAGTTTCAGAGTCACATTTCTATCACCCTGTCCCTCTTACTGCCAGGGATAAGGAAGAGGTGCCACCCATGCACCCGTGGTGCACCCTGCAAAAAAAAAGAGCTCCTTCTCTCTATTCTGTGCCCACTCTTCTCTCAACGTCCTTCATCTTTCTGATCAGGTTGTTTTCTCTTTAATAAGATCTCTCACCGTCTTCTCTTGGCCGCCACCTGATCCTGGAGTTTAGAGTTACAACAAAACACAAAGACATGCAAGAGGAAGAGAGAGAGAGAGACACAGAGAGAGAGAGAGAGACAGAGAGAGAGAGGGAGAGAGAGAAAGAGAGAGAGAGAGAGAGAGAGAGAGAGAGAGAGAGGGGTAGTCATGGTTGACTACATAAAACAAACAGGTGTGAATTCATAGAGAAGTATTTGTTCAGTGTCTTGTGTTATTTGTGCGACAAACGAGGAGATAGAGCGAGTGAGGGAAGCGGAGTCATACGAGGAAATGCTCAATCCAGTCAAGCTGCTTGTTCCGACTGATTATAAATTGGTTGTCAGGTAAACTACAATTTTCATGTGCGTGTTGTATTTGTATGTTTTTTAGCCCAAGGGGTTAAACGTGTGTGTGCATGTCTTCAGGCATGGGGTGTGTGTGTCTATGAATGCTGTAGGCAGCAGTGCAATGTGATATTTTTCATAATTTAATAATGCGTTCAGATAATAGCACAGGCATTGGCATTGGTCTGCAGTTTTGATGTTTATTAACAAAAAACATATCAGAAAAAGGAGCAATAAGTATCATGACAACTGCAGGAATGTGGTGAGAGTTTTAATGTGCTTCTGTGGAACATGATGAACTAGATATGTGTTTATTAGTGAGTCATTTGTGCAGAGTAGAAATAAGCCTCTTTGCGTACACACCTTCACGGTATTGATAGTGAAATAAAATATATATTTTGTTCTTTTGATACTCCGATTACGAAGTCAAAAATAGACTTCACTCAAGGGAACTGGCTAATGCAGTGAGGGCGTGGTAGCGTTCATGTATAGCAGAGTTGTCTAATTGCATTTTAATGAAGTCAGCTGACTTCTTATGGAGCATGTGACATGTATTGTTTGCATGTTCACTTCAATAATTAACTTTGTAAATTTGTAGCGTCGCCTGGCTGAATATCTCGTCAGCTGATGTTTCACAAAAGCTTTAAAGGGGACACATCACACTCATTTTCAGGTTCATACTTGTGTTTTGGGTTTCTACTAGACCACGTTTGCATGCTTTAATATTTAAAAAAAAAAAAACATAATTTTTCTTATACCGTCTGTCTGAATATACCTGTTTTTACCCTCTGTCTGAAACGCTCTGTTTTAGTGCCTGTCTCTTTAAGAGCCTCCTCCTGTAAAAGCCCGGTCTGCTCTGATTGGCTTGCGAGAAAAAATATGGCACACCTTTGCAAAAGTAGTTCTCAGGCTGTGGGTGGAGATACTCAGCTGGGGATGGCATATCTAGTAGCCAAATCTGAATGACTTGTTGAATCATGTAACGTTTTTTTTATGATCGAGGCCACCCACAAAATACTGACCAAGTTGTCTTATATTACAGTTTGTGGGTTGGTAGGCACTCCGGAGACCAAAATGCCTGCAAACTAGCACTGTAAAAGCGAGTTTTTCATGAAAAAACATGCCATGAAAAGGAAGAAAATAAAAACATTATCAAGTTTGCTATCCTAACTGCAGAGAAATGTAACATTATAATCTTCAATCATTAGACCAAAGTCTCTTAGATCATCTTATCATAAAGCTCAGACTGCTTATGAATTACGATTTATATTCCATTTGTGAATGATTTTACTAAAATGAAAAAACTAATAATTATAGAACTCCCTTTTTGGCTACAAGCAACATAAAATGTTCCCAAAAAAATAGTGCAGTTCACATGTGAAATGCAGCTTTAAGCCACTTAATTCAGGCATGCACACCCACGTTTCTTAAACCGGGCACGGGGTTGAAGGACTTGGCTGTTCTCAGGTCAGGGTCAGAAGAATGACCGAGCAATATCTGCCTGTTCCATCTGGGCACAGACTTGGTAGATAGTTGGTCCAGTGGGCAATGTTGTGCTGTCCAGATGGCTGTGTCGGGGTAATTCCCCTTCAGAAGGGCTCGCCACTAATCCTCCAGAGAATCTGCACTGCCTTGATCTCATGCCTGCATGAGGAACCGCACAGCCGGCCCCCACTGTGGCTCCCTGGCTGCACAGGACACTGCGTTTCTGATCACCGTCGGTCCATCCGTTTGGTTGACGGCGAGGACGCGAGCGAGCGTTTTTCAACAACCACCTCTGAGAGACTAGAGGCGTTCGGCATTAAGGCGAAGAGGCAACTGTTGTGTGTGCTGAGAGGTTTCTGCAGGACAGAGGGAGAGAGAGAAAGAGAGAGAGAGAGAGAGAGAGAGAGAGAGAGAGAGAGAGAGAGATCTTAGATAAGGCTGATTAGGTCAAGACTTAATCTCAGTGTGGGAACTATTTCTGCAAAATGGGACTTTTGACAATCAGGTACACCTTTCTGACTTTCTTTGCTTTTTTTTTCTTCGTACGTCATAGAGATCTGGGACAAGCATCCAGTAGCTCCCTAGTGGCTTTGTGTTTCTGGCATTTGTGTCGTCGTTGTGACCTAATCTGTGTTCTAAATGTTACATCTTGTGAGTGGGCGGTAAAATAAAAAAGGGCAAGATGACCAAGAGAAGCGTCAGGCACTTTCGTGATGATACCCTCACTGACTCGTAGATGACATCAGTGCTCCACAGGTAAAATCTATGTGGTTGTGTGCAGCCACGCTGATGTCATCATTCTGTTATAACTTATGTAGCAGTTTTTAACATTTTGATTCGAGTCTCCTTTGTTCTCTCGGGTGTCGCTTTAGAAACTGCTCTCACATTCTCCAGTATTAATGAAGTGATGCAACCAAAAGTGATTGTATTATGAAACTGACTGATAAAGGTCAGGCTGTTCTTTGTGCTTCCTCCTCAGAAGGTTGCAATTCAATTTAAGGACTTGTGAGGCCAATAAGGGTCGGAGACTCCAGGGACAGAGGGAGGAGACCGTAATTCAATCAGCCCTGTGTTAGTTGCGTGATTGAATCTACCAACGTGGGTGTGTTTCCTTTCACCCTCCTAACTTGTGGATCTTGCGTCAATAAAGTTAGACAGATACCTGAACGCTGTCGTGCCAGAGAGGAGATGTGCTGCGTATTGTTGTTGTTTTTCTTCTGGTAGACAGGAGTCATGTGCCTTACTTTATGCCTCATTCTCTTAGGAATGTAGACATCATGTAACTGTGACCAAACTATTTCATCTCTGTTATGTAATTGCATGAAATTATATAAAAGCCCGCCATTATTCAATTAAAACTGAAGCAGATGCAGCTCATCAATGAAACATGCAGATGTGATCGGGGTTCAAAGAAACATCTGATATTCTATTTTCTTCTGTGTTTGTGTTTGTGTGTGCGTGCGCTCCATCGGCCTGCTGTGTGTCTCCGCTGGATCCGTGCCGCTCTACTAATGGTGAGTCCACTGAAACACACGCTACCTGCTGCATAATGATGGTGATTCTTTCAGCTTACAGTCAAAATGGTCCTTTTCCTTTGCCAGTTTTTTTCCACAAAAGATGTGAAGGAGTAGGTAGTTGTTAGTATTTCACTCACTCTCTCCTACAGTTGTTTGTATTAGTCTATTGATGATGTTCCTATGCGGTTGTTTACTCCGCCTCTTCTATAGATGTCAAATCTCCACGCTGCTTTACGCTATAAGCCAATTACTTGAGCTTCTCTAATCTGGGTGGGGGTGTTCGTATATACAGCATGGAAGAGGCGCATGTGTGTGTGTGTGTGTGTGTGCGCGCAGTGGCAGAAGCCATGCCTTATGTTACGCAATGACAAGTGTGTCCTTTGCGTGCGAGTGCGAATGAGTTCAGAAGAGAAAGAAGAAGTGTGGAAGAAGTAATTAACTTGATCAGTTAATGTGTCCGTCGTCGTCCAAGATTTTAGTTGTGCATTTGAAAGACAGTTTAGCAACAGTTTTATATTTTATGCATATATTTTCAGTCTTCCTAAATTAAAACTGCTCTCTATACTGTGACTTTTTAGAACCGCCTTAACGGTTTAAAAAGGTAGCTTCATCAAGGGGTCACAGCTGACCGGCCATACATATTCATATCACCGCACTGCAGTGTTTCTCAAATGCTGGGTTGGCACTACGTTGGGGATAAACTGTTTACGTTGTAGATTTATCGCCAATGTGTCTAATGTGAACTGTGTGAGAGGAATTTGAACTTCTGAATTGGTTGAGAAAATATCGTTAACAAAGTCAAAGCAGACAAAAACGAACAAAAAGCAGCTTCATTAACCTCTATCAATACTGAATCCAAGTAAAATATAAATAAAAACATTAAAAATAAATAAAAAAATGTAGCCTGCACATGTGTTTTTTCCCCGAGAGGCACCTGGAAATTCTGTAAAAACATCCATTCATTTAGATTTCATGATGGCTAGAAATTAATTGAACGACACTAATTTAAAAAAATAAATGATAAAAATAAATATATATAATCTGCTCTTCAGTTGACCAATTTCCAATTCAAATTCAGGACTAAATGCGAGTGAACGAAATAGAACAGTAAACTACATCCTCACCATATTGCAGTGATAGTGCACGTCCTCTAGGGGGCGCTGCCTCGCCAAAATAGCACCGCCACATCTGCCTCGAACGCGAATGGACAACACGGGTGACCAATCACGTCTCAGGATCTAATACAGTGTGCCCTCTCAGCCAATGAGAGGCCGCCAAAAGATGTTTTCAACTGTAAAGGGGCGGGTCTTGAGGATGATGGACACGTCTTGCTTTTGAGCCCTCGCCAGATTTTCGGTGCGGGACTGTAGTGGAGATTTTTTGGAGGTTGAGCTCGCGGGACGTACGTTATTTTTAGGAGGAGTGCGGAGCGAGAGGCCACGTTTGGAAAAGTTCCCCACGCGCATCGTTGAAAACCCCAACAGGTAACGTTTAAATTTAACCACCTTTTTTTGAATCACGTGATTTCTATATAAGCGACTGCTCCTATGCTTCCTTTTCTCCGGATATCCAACGTTTTATAACGTCTATTCTGTTGCAGTAAACGGAAGAAGTGTTTTTTGGGGGAAAACGGTGCAAGCAAACCGCACGTTTCCCAAATTAAACCCGTTATCTGCACCTCCAATGCGGCGTTAAGGCTCTCCATGGCGCCCGTCTCCTTCCCCGTTATCATCACCTAAAACTCCCGTCATGTGGTCGGCGTCGCGGTATTTAACGGGAGACGCTTTAAAGTGTGTGTGTGTGTGTGTGTGTGTGTGTGTGTTTTTTTTTGAGTTATTGGTGGTTTGCGTTTCCTGGTGTAGGTGAATCCCGTCGCTACGTGACGGTAACGGAGAGGTAACGTCGCTTCCTCTGGTTCACGTAAACGTTGCGTTTAAAGACCGTCCCGTCCGGTTTCCTCTCTCTTTGAGTTCACAAAGCAGCAGATGGTTGTTTGAATGCATCAAACATTTTAATTTATATAGTTTTAGTGTTGTTGTTGTTGATGTGTCTGTCCTCTTGTAAACCAGGTAGTGCCCCCCCCCAAAAGCAGGAGCAGCAGACACGCTGGTTTTACGGATATCAAAGGATTGGCTTCATATGGTTTCATTTTGGAAATTGGTTCACAAAGATGTCTGGGAAATGCAGTCCTGTTTGGTTGAATTTCAGAATATGGGGTTCAGAGCATCCGCACCAATTAAGGGTAAACTGTATTTGTGTAATAGCTATTATCAAATAGTAATTAGCCTGTAATGTAGCTTATTGATACAATTCAAAACTTGAGGAAATCCCATACAAATTTATCAGAGTAAAATATGATAATGGTAAAAACGTAAAAAAAGTTGCAGTCAGCCAATGACCTGCTTTACTCGCCAAGTGGTCAATTGATCTGTTTAAACTCTTAATTTGACCATGTAGCTAGCCCTTTCGTTAACCATACCACGCGTGGCACATTTCTGCTTATTATCGATCTACATGGTCTAAAATGGCTTTTAAACGCTCCCAGAATTGAGATTTTCGTTTCACTTTTGGTGGGTCTGCCCTCGACCGCACCAACGCTTCTGTTTAAACTTTCTTGTCATATACTCCCACTACTATTTGTCCGTTGACAGAAACGCGTGTACATACAGGACATAACGTGTGTGTATTTCCCAGGCAGAGCCTCAGAAGTTTGTTTGACAGATGGCAAGGGTTCAACTAGTTCACAGGCAGACAGACAGGCGGGCAGACAGACAGGCGGGCAGACAGACAGACAGACAGACAGACAGACAGGCAGGCCGACCAACTGACAGACAGGCAGACACACCGGACTGAGCCGAGATTGTGCTGAGGTGTAAAAAAAAAAAAAAGTCAGTGGCACTTGGCAAACATATCTGTCACATCAACCAAATTCAATTCTGATGAACACAATCGATGTCTGCACGGTGCCACACAGTCGGACCCGATGCCGTTTGCTGCTCCTCAAAGCTATTTCTGTTACCTATTTATTTCCTTTTGAACAAACGCACCCGGCTTTATCAATAACTACGCGCAGTTCAGTGGTTGATGTGTGCTGCAGCATTACCATGACTGAGAACAGACTGATATTAGGGCAATGCTACCAACAATCACCCTTTTAATCCATCTCCATATGTCTTTATACGTGTGTGTGTGTGTGTGTGTGTGTGTGTGTGTGTGTGGCCACCTACTCATCACTTTAATCAGCACAACTCGGCTCCGGCCTTCTTGTCTTTTCTCCTCTTGGGGCAAAGGAAGGTAGGTTAGATAGAAATGGAGGACGTTGGGGTATAGACACAATGTCACGGACTTTGAAATAGGAAATCCGTCTTTTCGTGCTTTTATTGTGTGTAATTGTAACAATTCTGATGAATAATGAGCACAGAAACCATCACCAAGTCACATTTTCCCTCGAATGGCTTCCAAATCACACAAGGATGCTGAAGACCCTCCACCTTGTTTGACTTTGCTGTAACTATTCATTCTAATGTTGATGGACATAAACTAGACAGCAGGAGGGATTTTCCACACATGTGATCTTTTGTTCTCCATGTTAACCCATCTCTATATGTCGGTTTGAATATGGTGACGAGACCATAATCTTTCTGCTCAAACCCGATGCCACCTAAACCTCTCCTGAGAGCAGAGCGGAAACCCCGTGGAATTGAAGTTACATAACACTCATCATCCGTCCCGCCACACGGCCAGCCGACTACAGTACATCCATGAGCGAATGAGTCAGTTTTATGGATGCTTTTATTTCACTGTCTTTTAGATTTTTGCAATTTCTTTTTTTTTTAAACAAACAGACCTTTTTTATATTCTTTTGGTGTTCCCACCGATCAATTTGAGAGCAGAGACAAATAATCCCAAGCAGTAACTAAGGATCCAAAAATGATCATGGTGTTAATATAACACACCTCTCTCTCTCTCTCTTGCAAAGTCTTCACAGCAGTTGAACGTCACATGCTTCACAAAGGTATTATTTTCAGCAGGCCCATTGTGTGTGAGTTTTGTGTTGCGTTACAGGTTATCTAGCGCAGGTGAACTTGCAGTCAAGTGAAAGAAAAAAAAAAAACTTCACCTCCAGTAAAGTTGAAAGCTTTCATGATATACTGCCACATAGAATAAAGGATTCACATCGGAACATTTTCTACTCCGATATAGTGTGAGCGAGAAGAACTCTTGGTTTGGTAAGCCACACGGGAAATCCAGAAGGCGTCTGCCACCCCGGTGATATTTTTCCCGTCAGCCCCCCCCCTCTCTCTTTCTATGTGTGTGTGTGTGTGTGTACAGTTTATCTATAATCATCGGTGCCATGTTCATTCTCAGACTCTCAGGATGTGCAGAACAGTGGCGGCTCTGTCGAACCCACTAATGAGAGGCCTTAATTGGTTGTTCTGGTGGGAGAATCTGCTCATTAAGTGGAGCTGGAACTAAGAGTCGGTTCACCAGAATGAGTGCACCATTTCTTTTTCTCGCTCTCCTCTCAATATCGCTGTTGTCATGCCAAACCCCCCCCTCCCCACCACCCCCCCAAAACATGCGTTTCCAGCCATTTGAGGATCTGTGGGTTTTATGAAATTATGTTTTCTTCCCTTTCACACAAAAGTTTGGCGTCGGAGCGCTAGAGATTGATTAAAACCTCGAACAACAAAGAGACCAATGTGGCCGTAGCACCGGTGCTGCTTTACAGCTGAAAACAGGTGTATTGATAATTAAGAATAATCTCCTGTAGGTGTCTACACAAAAAACTAATTTGTCACTGTCTTAAGGGGATAGTGAAACTGACATATTTTATAACTCCGTAGCAGTTTTTCGATTTGTTGTCACTGCTGCATTAAAGGAAAACGCAACAAATGCTCATGTGCAGCACTCCATTTGTACCTTTTTGTCTCTCACCTTGTGAAGGGTAGAAGAGCAAGGTAGAGAGACATGACAAAAAAGAAATGAGAGAGAGAGAGAGAAGGGAATACTGATGGACGCAGAGAGGAAGTGAGTAAGAGTCGGACACAAGAGGAGAAAGAGAGACTGAGTGAGGGCGACGGAGAGAGTGAGAGATATTGCTTAACCATTCGGAAAGGCTATGGGAACATCCCTGAGTGAGTGTGTGTCTGTGTGTGTGTTTTCATCCTGACCCTGTCGGTTCAACAGGAGCACAACACGTCACATCAACTCAGGCACACACAGATAGCCCTACTGTCCCACATCGGATTGAGCACCGACTGTGTTTTCTTTTAGAAAAGACGCACTAGACAGAGGAAACTTATGTTTGTCCCGACTGTTTCTTCCTGAATCTTTGGCTCCAGTGTTCATCTTATCCTTTTTTTTGCCTTTCTAGCATATCAAGGTGGCTTTTTTTATACTGCAAGTCCAAATCAAAGCATTCATCTCCCCCCGCCCATGATTGCCGTGACATCGGGTCAGCCGCAACAATTACTAAAGGTGGACATGTTCTACAGTGTGGCAGTCAGCCGTGACCGGCGGGTATTGGCCTCCAGCGCTCGGCCAGCGGGCACCACAGGACTCGCATTCACGCAGAGAAGATCAGAGAGGCACGGATGAATGGAAACTGTAATGCAATGTTCAGCTTATTACAGCCACGGAGACAGTGAGGGAGGAAGGGAGGGGGAGGGTGAAAGGGGGGGATGGAGATGTAGAGGATGTGTGTGTGATGGAGGGGACAGAAAGAGAGTGGGAGGTTTCTCTGGGTAAGAGGGTTGGCTAAATGACAAAACATGTACTTGTGAAGTATAGATGGTACAAAAAACCTGTTGACTTTAAGTTATGTATCAGTGTTAACTTAATTGCGTTGAACAAAAAAAAAAAAGCTAAGTGGCGTTTGATTGTATGTTTGTGGAGATTAGCAGAGTTTTTTTTTTTATTCAACAAGAGGGTCTTTTAGAGGAGAATAGAAAATCCTTGTGTTGAAAGGAAACATTTTACATCAGAGGGGGATAAAGAGAGGGCAAAGTGTCCAGCTCTGAGAGAGAGAGAGAGAGAGAGAGAGAGAGAGAGAGAGAGAGAGAGAGAGAGAGAGAGAGAGAGACCGTGGCTTTGGCAGGGGGCCAGGCGTAGTTAAAAACAGATTAATCAGCAAAGGAGAGGTCACATTCTCGCAGAGAGGCAGGACGGGGCGCAGCCTTCATCTTTTAAAAGCCACATCTTAGGGAGCAACGGGTGTTTAAAGCAGCAGAATACAGGATAATATTGTGCTATAAATACTTGATATCTGATCCTTTTTATAGTGTGCTGACAAAGATTGGGAATTAGAAGGTGAGACGCGACTGAAGGCTTCATTCATTCACTTTGTGCGTTGGCGTTGACCATTCATTAACGTTAGTTCGGCTTGTGATAAAAGTCAGGGGAGCGGCGAGGAGGTGGGATAGCAGGGGCCGAGCGATAGAGAGGAAGGGACGGTGGGGAGGGGAAACGGAAGTGAGAGGAGAGGAGTGTCTGGGGCAAGAGGGTTGAGGGGGACCAGCGAACTGGTTCTCATTAGCAGCCTTCGGGAAGCTCTGAAGTTTGTGGAACATCTTGGAAAGAGTGTAAAGAAGCCGGTGAAATGTGTGTTTGTGTATGAGTGGGGGCAGTGTTTCCCACAGGTCTAAACTATGGGAATACCTATTAAGTTAGAGGAGATGATGGTAACTAGGAGTGGGTGTGTGACTCTGGCTCTCTGTGTGTGGGAAACACTTGTTTCAAACAGAAAAAATTCAGAGAGAGACAGAGAGATGCAACAACAAGATTCTACGGATGTTTTTACGCTCTTGTCACTTCCTGTTTTTTCTGGTGACAGGTTCCTAACGAGAGAGAGAGACACACACAGATCGTCTGTGCGGCTAAAAATTAGAATTGACGATAAAGTTCGAGATAAAGCCGAGTGGCGGCTTTGAAAGTTGCCCCTTTGCCACACCACCCGTTTCCTGGTTGGGGGGAGGGGGTCAGAGGTCACTGGTCTGGGATTAACTGATACGGGGTGGGGGTCGCCTAAATAGTCCATCTGGTCTTGTCAATGACCTATTTAGAAGAGCTAAAGGGCTGCTGCAACATAGTTCAACAACATCGCAACGTTTTGAGTGTGTGTCCGGACGTTAGAGGCGGCGTGTCCTCGCGGTAATTGAGAAAACAGGATGATGCCGTGAAAATCAGGCCATCTCATGGAGTCCACAAGGGGAGCGTCTAATTTTAGATTCAGGGGTTAAGGTTAGTAGTTTAGTTAAATGAATGTCATGCAGCTGTGTGTGTGTGTGTGTGTGTGTGTGTGTGTGTGTGTGTGTGTGTGTGTGTGTGTTGGAGTACTTTACATTTTCACGAATTAATCAACGCGGAACAAGTGCTACTGAGCGAGCTTGCTACATTTTTGCATTGTATCTACTGATGCAGCTCATAAACTAATCTTGTTCCGCGATGATTTAATATGTGATTTTAACTGTGGGGCAGATTTTGAAACGTCTCTCTGTGCCAGCGGAGTAGGATGTTATTCCCCTCATGTGTGTCAACTCGTCTCAGCAGGGCCGCTGTGATAATGAGCCTCCGTGCCCCATGAAGTCATTTGTTTTGCCACGGCACCTGTTGTTACCGGCCTCTATGGGATGTGGGTTGCCATAGCAACACCACGCCCAATGCTGCTGCTGCTGCTGCTGCTGCAGAGATAGAGAGACCACGTAGGGCAGTGCGCTTTCACCACAAGTTAACTCGCTCTCTCTTTCTCTCCTCCCATCTAATACCTGCTTTCCTCCTCTTTTCTTTCCCATCTATTTCACTCCCTCCCATTATCACACACACACACACACACACACACACACACACACACACACACACACACACACACACACTGAGCAAACTGTATCTCATCTCATGTGCACTCGTGTGACCCACCCATACTTTAGCTCTTTGTCTCTCTCTCTCTCAGACACACCTACTTACACACACACACACACACACACACACACACACACACACACACACACACACACACACACTCACTCTCTCACACGATGCACGCACATTCACACAGACAGGGGCACTTACGCCTGACTGCTTTCATCGCTGAATAGGGGAGTTTAGCGGCTAACAATAGTAGTTATGAGCTAACCTATTCTTCTCGCACACACACGGAAAGAGAGAGACTTATAACACTAGAAGGGTTCATAAAATATATATTTACATGCTATATTTCCCACAATTCCCCCAAATGTATTTCATGTTTCTCGCCAATAATGAAAAATTATATTGGTTGACTATTTTCTCTGCTGTGCACTAAAAGCATTAGCAAAATGGAAAGTAAAATATGGTAATATGGTGTAACAGTAAGACATAGCATCCAGACATTATAGTTAAAGGACATAGCTGAAGGAGGCTGAAAGTTTGGTAAAGTGATCAATATTAGTTATCAATATAGGCTAAAGAGCCGAAATGAGCATACTGGTGTTGAAGAGTAAAACGCAAATGGTTTTATTGCCGTATAGTTTTGCAGCTGACCATAATAGCAGTTATGAGACGACAGTAATAACACGGTAACAAAAGTAATGACATAGTATTGGTCATTTAAGCATACCTTTATGAGCTGACCAGTCATTTAAGCTTAGTTTAAACTGAAGGCAGCAGAGAGACGCAGGTTTGTGTCATCGCGTGTCCTTTTTTGAAGTGTTGCTATCAGGTGTAGCTGTGAGAGACAGACAGAGACGGAGAGGAAGATGAAGGGATGAATGGATAGACAGACAGACAGACAGGCAGGCAGGCAGGCAGGCAGACAGTCAGACACACAAACGTACACAGGGATTATCCTTTGTGTAATCCTCAGTTTGAGGGTCAGAGTGCAGTGTAAAGGGACAGAGGCATGTTCAACATTTTCACACCAGCAGCCTGCGTGTGTGAACGTGCGCATGCGTTTGTCGTGTGATTGACAACGCGATCCCAGGGCCAGCGTGCTTATAAGTGATTCTCTGATTTTGGTTTTCTCTGTGTGTGTGTGTGTGTGCGTGTGTTTTGTATATCTGGGTGTGCGGATGTGTCGTGGCGTGACAGATGGACAGATCGTAGAAGAGAACAGCACAGATTAGGATTCTGCACCCTGCGTGTACGCGTGTGGTTATTTCAAAACCAAACCCGGGGCTCAGTGACTGTTGGCTGTCGGTCCGCGGCGGGACAGTTTGGAAAAGCTGTTCGCTCGTTGCGTCGGTAGCAAACGGCATCCCAGATGCCGAAAACACCGAGTTATTACTGTCCGCTCATAACTGCTATTGTCAGCTGCAAAAATGTGAGGTTTACTCCTCAACACCAGTATGCTCAATTCGGCTCTTTAGGTCACTATAACTAACGTTTATCACTTTGCCAAACTGGTTCATCCCCATTCAGCTGTGTTAGCATGTCCTTTAATTACAATTTATGGATGCTATGTCTTACTCTGACACCCTTTTACCATTTGGGATCTGCTGGATTGGATTTTTAATGAATTCTTCCCACCTAAATGACGGCCGATTGATTTCTTTTTTTCGATCCTTAATTTATTGGAACTCATTGCACTCAGTGGACACGAGCTGCCAGAAACAATCTTTTGTGGCTCAATTAAAACACTTAATGTTTAACAAGGGAACCGTGGAGTGACACAAACAAACGGCAATCAATGATATCCACATCGACAGCCAGCAATGCCGTTTTCAGGATAAAGTGATTCTTCTCTTTCACTGAAGTTTTACAGGAAGTACTGACGGTGTTGGTTAAAAACGGATTGAAGTTTAATAGAGTTTGCAGTTTTTTGGGGTCTTTAATGTAGGCAGTATTTGTGTGTGTGTGTGTGTGAGACATGTGGTTGAAAGTAGAGCTAATTCGCAGGGTCCACACTGCACAGTGTACACACGCATCCCTTGTAAGAATTTGTAATGTTATGGTATAAAAATACCATTTACTACTTTCACACACAATGCTGGTTGGCCTGATTCCAGACGTCTGAATCACTGCCCACAGCTCATATTTGTGTCAAGCGATGGAGAGGTTTGTGTTGAATGACTGGCTGTTTCCTCTTCTGGATAAACAACCAATCAGAGCCTTTATAGGTTGGAAAGGACATCTGGTCAGAATCTAAGCAATGTAGGATGATTTTGCAGCTTTCTGCCCTTTTTTGTGTGGATAGGCTATCAATTCCCCCCTCTGGTACTTTGTGAAGTGGTTTGCAGGGATGCAATGGTTGTAGTTGTTCCTCATTTGATGGTCTTGATGGAGAGGATTGAGTACTAGATGCTTGGTTAATGGCTACTAGCTGCAGCGTCTGGGCAGGCAGAAAATGACATGCAGCGGATGAATACAAGTATCACAGAATATCACTAATGGGTTGTTAAACCAAGGACCCTTTTTCTAGTGGGTGTGGTGCATCAGCAAGGATGAGAGGAGGGAGGGAGGGAAGGAAAGAGCGGCTGCAGTCCCTGTAATATCTGCTGTAAATCGGATGTGGTCTGAAATGGGTTTAGGCACGGTATAATCTCTATTGTCACTTCCACGCTCGTCCACTAATCTGTATTTTTGCTGTGGTAATCTCTTGTCTCCATGGGGATTTATTGTTGTAGGCCATGCATGTCGTTGCCGGGGAAACCGGTTCCTCCCCTCTCTGCACACCCCACCCCCACTCCCTCGCCCTGCCCCTTATAGCGAGGTGGGCGGGTATGTTGTTTTATTTATTAGAGTTGTCATATCGGCTTCATCGGATAGTAACAGAACACAAATGTGAAAACCAATAAAGCCAGTAAGTTTACTCCGTCTTTTCTCCCCATTTCTGGACTCACTCCCGTGTCTGCCCCCTCCATAAAATTGCATCCCTCGGCCACAGACCAGGTCGGGAAGTTGTTGTTGTTGCTGTGACGACAACCTGTGAAACCCAGACAGACATCGATAAAGTTGTAAGCAGGAGAGCGGAAGTGTTTGTATTTGTGGAATACGGTGTTTGTGACAGTTTGAGTCTCGTATGGGGGAATCCGGTCAGTAAAAGTGTCTATAAAAGTCAGCACTGCGCTCGGCACAGTTTATTTTTTAGTTCAAATAGATGGGCGTAAAAGGTCTGTGTTTAATTTCAATTTCTTCAGTCATGTTTTCTTTCCTCAAAGAATGTAATTGCAGAATATCGCAGGCCAAGACTGTGAGGTAATGGCTCGCTGTTGTAGAGATTCTCTGAAGGGTTGTAGATTATCAATTAGTAATATGGCCCAGTAGGTGTGGCCTCTCTCTCGCTCTCTCTCCTTCATCCATCCATCTTTCACCTCTTCTTTTCCTCCAGCACTCTCTCCTCTCTTTCACACACTCTTCTTCACCATCTCCGCCCCTCCTCCTCCTCCTCCCTCTATTTTCCTGCCCTTGTTCCTCCGTGCGATAGTCCCGAGGGAAGCAGACGCAAAGCTCTGAGGGAGGATGGAAGAGAGAAAATGGCAATGACGGTTTGTAGGGCAGGCGTTTGCTAAGAGGTGGGAAGGGAAGGAACAGGCAGATAGAGGCGAAACGAGTTGAAGAAAGTGAGGACAAATATAAAGGAAACAGGAGGTGAGCAGGAGAGACAAAAGGAAAGGAGTTAAGAGGGAGAAAGAGAAAGAGAGAGCGAGAGAGAGCAACAGACGCAACGATAGGTAAGGCAATTAGTTGCATCCGTCAGTTCATTTCATTCAACCATTAATTTGAAAAATAGTCACATATGTTGAAAAGCTGTATTTCGTGTTGTTGTGTAGAACAGCAGTAAAGCCTGAAGGAGCTGTGTCCTGAGGCCAAGGTTAAACGGTCCAGTCGTTGTCATCACCCTCATAACTTCATTCTTCGTCTTTGCTCCGACGGTCATGTGCAACAGGTGTTCGTCGAATACTTGCAGCAGGTCAAGAAAAACATCATCATCGTAATCTGATTTGAGTTAAGCAGATAATAAGTAAATACTAATACTAAAATAAATGCAGATAAGCTGCTTTCAAGAGCCAAGTAGCCAGCAAATATGTAAGATTATAGGTCATGATCAGATGACGGAAGCAGTGCGAGATATGCAAACTGAGAGAAGTGGGTGGAGAGAAAGATAAGTGTCGTTGAATCAGGAAAGAAGGCATGTAAACGAACGCAGAAACGCCTCGTCTAAATCAACCGGTCGTCTCGAGTTTGTGTTTATCCTGAGTCTGCAGGCTTCTTTCTGGAATATTTGGACAACTGGGTTACTCGAACGCTGCTATTTGACTGTAAAATATACACACATTTTTGGGGATTAAAAAGAAAAGAAAACGCATAAAATCTAACTGACAATAATTTGACACGGGAGATGAGTTGACGCTGGTCTGCAGAAAGCATGTCGAGCACATTGATATGAAACTGCTGTCGCATACAAGAATACTGTACTGTTATGACGGAGATGTTATGCTGGTGATTTTACTGTGTGTGTGTGTGTGTGTGTGTACTGTATATATGAAGAGAGTCTGTAATAGAGTCTCTGGTATTGTTTATATGGACTGTGGGAAGAAGAGGGGGTTCCAGGGGGACATAATGCGAGTGGACGATTGGAGAGGGATTGAAAAGGGAGGCCCGGAAGAAAGGGATCGAGAGAGGAGAGGGATGAGTGCAGAGATTTACTGGAGAGAAAGAAAAAAAAAAAGCCACCCCGGGTTGGAGGGTAGACGATAGAAAGAGAGGAGAGGGTGAGTTAGAAGGTTGTGAGAGAGGTAGAACAAAGTTCCCGGTGTGTAGAGAGGGGAGGGAATGGGGGGGGGGGAAGCGGCCCCAAGAGGCCGTGACGAAACATCTCGCAAAAAGCTGCACTCTGTTGCCAACTCACACAGACACACACATAGATGCGCTGCTAGCTGGTCCATTGAGAAACGCAGTGTCTCAGAGGAGTGGGATCTAGATTAAGTAGGCAATTACAGACTTGTTTTTTTTTTTTTATCAATCCATCGTCTCAGTGACGCAGGGACTAAAGTATGCTCGTGTTGATTAAAAATGTATTTGGATTCCCTACGCAGAAGGCAGCCTGCACACTTCGAACATTTCCCAAATTCTTGCACACTTAAAACTCAGTTTGCCAGTGTTTACACACAGCTACACTTTGGTCAGGTGGTTCAACATGGATTAAGTTCAGTCATTAAGGTTTATCCTCTTTGAACCATGAGTGTTTGTGCTAAAATGTACAACAACAAACCCCTGCTGGTGGTACAAGATGGAAATTAAGAGGATCACCAAAATCTCTCAGGATGATTAAAAATAACTAGCAATTTTCATGGCGATCCATCCCATAGTTGTTGGGATATTTTAGTCTGGACTGAATGAGCATCTGACCGACAGACTGAAAAAAAAAAGTACCCCTGACCTGAATAAAAATGAACGTCTTGGCACCAATGGGTTTGGGAGTGCGGTTTGTTGTGCAATGTCCCTGGGATTTCCTCCTGATAAAATACAAGTCAGTTGTGTTTGTCTCTGTTATCTGCACAAGCGCACGCAGCACTATACGGCCTCACTGACATTCACACTCACCTACACGCACACCTCTCTCCATCCATCGCCCCTCCTCCCCTCCTCTACTCATTAGCCGATCATGCGTAAGGAGACCTGTTCTATTTTTACTCCCGCCCCCTCCCCACAGACCACTGTGTGTGTGTGTGTGTGTGTGTGTGTGTGTGTGTGTGTGTGTGTGTGTGTGTGTGTGCGTGCGTGCGTGTGTGCGTGTGTGTGTGTGTGTCCTCTCTTATTGAAGGTGGCAGGGCAGAAAAGAGGGAGTCAGAGAAGTGGTAAAATGGTCCGAAAGTAAAACTCAGACGACGATGAACAATAGAATTGGAGAGAGAGGAACAGGCTGAGGAAGATTAGGAGCCATTGAAAGGAACGTGGGTGACAATGACTTAATAGTGTATGAATCATGCTTAACCCGCCGCCTGAAGCTGCTTATGGAGGAGCACTCAATAAAAACACACACACACACCCCCGACCAAAGCCGACTGCGTGTGTAGGTAGGACAGGTTTGTCTATCCTGACCGCAACTTCACCTCAAGACCAATGTCATGGTCATCTAGTGTTAGCCACAAATTAGTGTCATGCTGAATTACTATGTGTGTTGCCGTGATAGGGTGTGTGGACAGCGCTGCCAAAGATATTTGGGTTGAAGAGTGTGTGTGTGTGTGTGTGTGCGTGTGTGCGTGCGTGTGTGCGTGCGTGCGTGCGTGCGTGCGTGCGTGCGTGCGTGCGTGCGTGCGTGCGTGCGTGCGTGCGCATGTTGACCTCAGCTGCAGGGTAAAACCAATGACTCAGATCATAAGAATTGAGTTTCTGTTTGTCTGCGTGTGTATGAGTCCATGTAACCAGCTGTTGACCCAGATGAAACTCGTTGTGTGACATAATAACATCCTAAACTCTTATGTTTTTTTTTTTTTGTGTACTTGTGAGACTTTGACAACGTCAACCCCAGAGCTAATGTTTCAAACAGCCATGAGCTCATGTGCTAACAGCTGCGAGCCAAAAGGCCAGAATCAGATAACTTATACAACACTAATATCTGTAATATTTGTGTTTACATTCCTTACATGACATGACTAAAGGACCGAACTACTTTGTATTTCCAGAGATGTTTTCTCTGTCTACCATTCGGGAAACATTGGTCGTTCTCAAAAGGAAATAACATCGGACCATGTGGCTCATTTATAAAAGATACTCCAGACTAAAATTCAAGTTGCGTGCCATGAAAGATTTATACAGTATATGTGCAAAATTCAGTGGGGCAGTCAGAGTTTTCTCCAGCTCGCTGTGATATACCAGGAGCCAAAACAAAATGCTTTTTATTATCAGTGTATGAAAACAACAGAATATAATTAAAACATGTGTTGGCGTATCCTGAAAGGATCCAATGAAATAAACCTCAAATAATATCCATGTGTCATATATATGTATGTAATAAGAATACTCATTAATCATTTAGTCACTATGTGGTAAAATCAAATCTAACGAAATCTTCCATCGCTCTCCGTCCTCGCTCTGCAGGTTGACGTGTCACCATGACAACAGAAGTGGGTTCTGAGACGGAGGTGAAGGAGAAAGCTGAGGAGTCAGCCTCTCAGCCGGACCAATCGGAGAAGGCCACGGAAGAGACCCAGGAAGTAGCCAACGCCGAAGGAGAGGAGAAGGAGAAGGAGGGGAAAGAGGGCAAAGGAATAGCTCGATACCTGCCAACATGGCTTAAGAAGCAGAAGTCTCAGAGCCAGGTGACAGTCTTATTATAGACAATCGTTTTATGTTCTAATCATGACTTTTATGAATGAATGACTGAATAAATTAGGATGGGTTATTAATGTCTTCTTCTTCTTTTTTTTCTGACCCATGAAGACATCCCCGACCAAGGAGGTGCCACCCACGGACGAAGCCGATAGCAAGGTGCCACAGAAAGAGGACGAGCCTGCCCCAGAAGTGAACGGTCACGCGGAGGAAGTGGAAGAGAAGGAGGCAGTGAAGTCGGAGCAAGTGAAGGAAAACGAAGCAGAATCTCATTCCACCGCCAGCGCAGACACTGAGGTATTGTATTGGGTTCTGTCACGCCCCCAACAACAATATACCGATGTAACCAGAGCGTGATGAGGAAAAACAAAGTTTTTATTTACAGGAATCAAATGGCCCGTAATCGTAAAGTAAAGTAAAGTCATGTAATTAATATTCAGCCGTTATGCCAAATCACATGGTTTTACTTTGCGGCCCAGTAGCAAATTTTCTGAGAACTGGTACTGGTCCGCGGACCAGGGTTTGGTAATCTCTGAACTTAAGACGTCCACTGTCTGGTGCTCACAATACTCAATGCATAGATAGGAAAGCACCTCCCCTTAAAGCAATAGCTCACAACCTTTTATTTTTAATGAACTTTTATGCTTGATTGATGATTTCTTCTTCTATGAAGTTGCAGCCAGCAGAAGGTTAGCTTAGCTTAGCATAACAACTGAAAGCAGGGGCAACAGCAAGCCTGGGTCTGTCCAAATGTGATATAAGAAAATATTAATAATTTTTTTCTTTAACATAATCATTTGCATGAGAAGAGCAGCATCGCTGCAGTAGTTTGGATCACCTACAATCATACTGATTTTCAGAAGACTTGCCTAAATTTTGTTGGTCACTGATTAAACAACAGGAATTGTTTATTGTTCAATAAATGTACAAAGAATAGCTGCACCATCCAGATTCTATTGTGAATAGAGTGGGCAAAAGCTGTTTGATTGAGTTTTAATAAGGCATCATGATTTACCTCATTCTTTGGTATAAATAGTCCGGTAGCTTATTTCACGATGCTCAAACAGTGTAACGGTACACCGAAATATTCACAGCAGCACACGCCGACTGTTTGAAACTGCTGCTCAGCCGAGAGGGAGACACACACACACACACACACACACACACACACACACACACACACACACACACACACACACACACACACACACACACACACACACACACACACACACACAAAGCCATTCTCCCTCATACACATGCACACACATAAACTGTTCCATCCAGTGATCACATTAGGACAGCCAGGCCCACCCAGTGACATCAGCATTTCAGTAATCAGGCCAAAAGAAACGCCTGCAGTTTCTAAGAGCAAATTCGGACAAGACAGAGAATTACAAAAGGAGAGTGATAGAGAGAACATAGTCGTCCCTCTTGCTCACCGTAGAAGATTGTACATTTTTACTTGATGGCCACAGTGGGGAACACTGTGTAACGGTGGTTTGACATCACTTTTTTTTTTCTTCTTCTTCTTCTTCTTCTTCTTCTTCTTGCAACTCGTGAACTCCGCCAGCCTGCCAAGGAGGAGAAGGTGGAAGAGAGTGCTGAGAAAGGTCCAGAGGAGACCCGGGTGACCGCTGAGGGAGAAGGAGCAGAGGAGCAGAAGAAGGAGCAACAGCAAGGGGAGGTCGACGGCGAAGAAGAGGAGGGAGGAATAGGAGGAAAAGAAGGAGAAGGCCATACCTCTATTTTCCAGTCTCCTCTTCGCCTGGTGAGGAAGACCAAGATGAAGCTGATGGCGTGTCACGTGACCCTCCTGGACGGGACCGACTTCTCCTGCGAGGTGGAGGTAAGACGCCGACGAGACTCTCGAGACCGGCGCGCACGCAACGTAGAGCGAGGGCGTGGAGGAGAACACGGGTTAAACAATGCATCACGTGGAAATATCTTTTGCTTTCATCAATTTCTCTGCATATTGGTAAAGCACATTTCCTTAACGTCTGCTTGGACAAGAAAAACGAGTGGATGGAGGTTCGGTCTGTTCTGATCACATGGGATCAAACCGGTGTGTTACGGCTGAATTGCAGCATGTGTGAGAGCATTTATGTAGCTCTCCACTTTTCTTGGAATAGTGTCACGGTGCAAGATAAAATAGTCCCTGTAACTATCAGTTTTTTTCTAGATTTGATGGGGCCACTTAGGTGTACGAGTGACTGATTAGACTCCGACACACACACCGGACATGTTAATGGGAACATTTAACAAGTCGCTGTCTTTTAGAAAGAGGGAGGTTTCATTTAGACGGACGCATTGTCCGTCTTATGTTCCCTTGCTGGTCATGTAGGCCACACGTGAGTGCCATTGTGTCAATGATGTAATCGCTAATAGGATCAGATCTGTGTGTGAGTTTGTGTGTGTGTGTGTATGTATGAGTGTGTGTGGGGGGGTATTTAACTTTCTGACTCAAAGTGCATTTATGGCAGAAGCGTCCGCTCACATTGTTTGGGGCGTAGTTAAGGGGATAAATGCAGAGCACGCTCCAGGGGCTTGTCTGGTGACCAGAACACCCCCCCCCCCCCGCCCACACACACACACACACACACACACACACACACACACACACACACACACACACACACACACACACACACACAAATGCATGCACAGAAAGATGGCATTCCAGAATTACTCTAAACAATATTTAATAAGTGGACAGACAGACCAAAAGAGGAGTGGAAGGAATGACGGAAGAGGATGGAAGGGGGTAGGGAGGGATTTACACGCGCGCGTGCGCGCACACACACACACACACACGCACACACACACACACACACACACACACACACACACACACACACACACACACACACACACACACACACACAGAAACCTGGGAGATTATGGGGGTCCCACCAGATTACTTTTCTGCATCTGTTACTCCCTAACAAGCATGTGCCCTAGAGCCCTCTACACACACACACACACACACACACACACACTCGAACATATTCACACAGGTCCTCACAACGTCACATGTTCTTCATGCTGGTGCGACCGGCTCTGTTGTAACAATTTATTACCGAAAGTGATTCAAACTAATTATCTTGTAGCTCCCTGTAAACCCACAAGTGTTTACATTTTGGTATTCACTAGAAATGTAGCGATAAGAATGCATGATTTGAACAGAAATGTCTCCGATGGTCCTTTTACCTCAGTTATGGTTAAAGCAGCATGCACTTTTTTTTAATCAATACCCCTCGTCACATTCCCACACTGCCTCTCATTCAACGGGACACTTTGCCATGTCTAGATGTTTCCCATTTGATCATTTTTATTTCTTTTAACTGGCGAAACCCTTTTCCCCTCATCTACAGTGTGCCAACGCCCAACAGCGTGCCTGTGAGTGTCTACGGTCGTTTGAACAGTAGCTGCTTTGTCTCGCAACAGAAAATGCTGATAGTGCGACTAACTGCTATTGTCCACACACACACACACACACACACACACACACACACACACACACACCACGCACACATCCAACTATCCCACCCTCCACACATTGGCATAGTTAGGTCGAGAGAGGGAGAGATGCACAATGCATTCCAGCGATTTAAATTTTCTGTTTTGCCCAGCAAGACTCCAACACACACACTATCTCTCTCTCTCTCTCTCTCTCTCTCTCTCTCTCACACACACCCCAGTTTCTACTCCGACTCGTCACGTCCATCCTTCTGTCACGTCCTATTTGTTAAACGGATGCCATCCAATTTATTCCAGCGTGATAACTCGATGCATATTTTCATTCGTTGTTAAGCCTCGAGTGGAAATCTTGTCCGGACCTTTTCTGCCTCTCTTTAACGGCCAGTTTCAAAGGAGGGTCTTAGTGTCACATGGTCTTTATGCTGTTTCTAAGAATTTCATTGGTATTGGTTTCAGTGGGATTTTAGTGTCACACGGTTTAAGTACCCTTTCATAGAATTTCATTAGGGATTTCAGGCATGAGTCAAGTAGTGTTTGCATGTATGAGGCGCAGTCGCTGTGGGGTCGGCTGCATGCAGCAGCGGTGCGTTTACTGCCTCGTGTTTACGAGTCGTCCGTCTCTAGAGCCCTCATATGGTCATTATATGGTTTCACGCTATTCTTCATGATTACATTTATACGATTCAGTTCATCTCAAATCTTGCGATTCAAACACTTGAGTACTCGTTGACCGTCTACAGTCACTTCGGTTGCCGGGGATACAAGCTGTAAAATGGGGTTTAAAAGGTATTTTTGTCGATGGACCTTTTCAAACTTGACGTCAAAATGCCAAATTTGGCATTTCCTGTTCCATTGTTTGTTAATGCAGTAGCTGACAGGAAGTAAACTTTGACCTAAGCTGTTGCCCTAGCAACAGGGTGGCAATGAAAAGGCGTGTATCCCAGAATAGATCAGCGGTTAACTTGGCAATATGTAAATATGCCTGACGTGGTAAACCATGCTCATGTGTGACAGACGCCGACTAAATTGTGACCGTTGTTCTTCGGTAGTGCCTTGCTCAGAGGCACGCTGGCACAGACACAGACACCCAGAAAGGTCACATTCTTCGGGCGTTCAGAATGCAGACTGCGCTGTGAGTGTGTGAATGTGGCGCATGTCTTTGACCGAGTAGAGGAAAATACCACGGATGTCTTCGACTGTCCTAGGACGAGGAGAAAAATGCACTCTTTCATCGTCTTTCCTTCCACTTTCACCACGCTCCCTGCCCCTGTCCGTAACTCCGTCTGTGAGGCCGCTCTGTGTGTGTGCGTGTGTATGCGAGTGTGCGTGTGTGTGTCTGCGCAGTGTTAGACCGAAGCTGTGCTGACTAACTGAGAAGAAATGAACGTTATTCAATTATTTCATACTTTCCTCCCGCTCTCTGTCTGACCTTCTGTCTGTTTTTTAAAGGGCGCCGTTGTGTGTTTGCGTGCGCGCACGCACGCCCGTGCATCGCTTGAATGGATGTGTGCTAAATGTCATTGTCATAGTTGAGTGTGGAGGATTTTATGGCTAAGGCCCCCAACGGGCCGATGAAGGAATGCGTTGCCCAGAGACGGATGGAGGGACGGAGAGAAAGAGGCACAGAATAATGGGACAGATGTAAAGAAACAGAGATGCATTGATAGAGAGGATTGGACAGGAACTTTATTACCATACCATACATCTTCCCGGCAATTTCTCAAGCTTGAAAATGACATTTGAACTGGAAAAAATATTTAAAACATATTTGCTTTTCCCATCAAAATGTACAGTAATGCACAAACTTTAATCTTTGGTGTTTTGAATCTCTCTTTCGCTGCAGAAACGTGCCAAGGGCCAGTTCCTGTTCTTCAAGGTGTGTGAGCACCTCAACCTAATGGAGAAAGACTACTTTGGACTCTCGTACACGGACAGCCATGAACAGACGGTATGCACACACACGCACACACAGGATGTACTGTATAACAAAATAAGTCGGTAATGTAAACATGTAGAAACTCTAGACATGGACATGTGTATAGAGTCTTGTGACACTGTTTCATGCTAGAGGTTAACCTTCTTCCTGCTCTGCATCTCACTACCTCTCGCTCTCTCGCTCCAGTGTTGGTTGGATCCCACTAAGGAAATCAAGAGACAGATACGCAGTAAGTTTAGTTTTTTAAATTACACTTTTGCTTCCTTAAACTTTCCATCTATCCATCCATCCATCCATCCCTGTCTCCCTCTGCCTGCCTTCACAACTTGTTTCACACAAACACAGGGGCCCCAACTTCTCAGCCAAAAAGGCAATGAATTAAATATGAATACGGAATAAACGAAAGAGTTCAAGTATCCTTATATTACAGGAAAAACAAACGGCGTCGCAACAAAGTCAAACAAAACCAGAGAAATTAGAAACCAGACGACAGCAGTCTTGCCGGAGCTGGCAGCGTGGAAGAAGTTACCAAAGTGTGATCGCTCCGCTTCATTATTTATCCATCTCTTTATTGACTGTTGATCATTTATAAAAGCTGGGCGAGGCGAGGCCTCTCGCCCTTTGTTGATAGATAGCTATCAAGTGTGTGGAGCAACCAAGCATAGTGCAAGCTTTGTTTAATCTTTGAATACACGCATGTGTCTGTAACAATTAAAAAGGAATCCTCCATGATACGTATGTTTGACATCAGTACAGAGTGCAGTGGCGAACGGGATCTTGTTAGAATTTAGTGCATTTATTTTATGTATTTATATTTATATATTATCATGTCTATATGAAATAACCACATGCTTTTTTTAATACTCTTTTGTGAATTAAATACATGACAAATGAAAAGTATTTTCTTATTTAATTTAGAACTTTACCGCAGAATAATTAGATTTTCTGGTATTATTATTACTTTATCATTAATTCAGACAATGTAATTGTGTTTCACAATATCTAGCTATTTGATTTTTTCACTCTATGATTCCATTGAAAGACAATAAATTATCATATTGACTTATCGCCTAGACCTAATATAGATTAATCCAGTTGCTGTGTCTCCAGTTTGTCATGTCGACTGTTCAGTATTTAATTAGAAGTTGTGGTTTTAGTGGTTTGGCTGTTTTTTTTCCTCAGGGCAAAGCTTCACTTATTTTCTTCTGCTGTTTCTTTCTCGCTTCTCCTTTTTTACAGTAGAAGTCAAAACAGGCTTTAGCTCGCAGCCAAAAATGTCCAAGTTTCACTTTTAAGAGAAAAACCATATCATTTTGGCTCATAAAGTGTTATTTTAGAATTAGTGTATGTGAGGTAACTGGGTGTGTGCAAACTGTGTGTTGTTCTCTCTCTCTGTGTCTGTGTGTGTGTGTGTGTGTGTGTGTGGTGGAGATGCATGCCTGTGTGTTTGTGGCTGTGTCGCTATGTGTGGCTGTGGTTCATGGATGAGCGGTACACATGAGCACATGGCTGCATGTGTGCATTTTTGTGTGTGTGTGTGTGTGTGTGTGTGCGCGCGCAGGGATATTTCTGCCGCTGTGTGTACAGACATGGCACCACACAAATGACAGGTTGGATCCCTTCTGCTCTCAACTACTATCAGCGTTCCCTCGGCCGTCACCCCTTGACGTCACTGCATACTGAAAATGTGTCACTAAAAGTTAACGGAGCCGTTGCAGTCACCTGTAAGACGATGACTCTGACGGACATTGGCTCTAAATACGAGTTCTCGTGTTTGCGCTACAGACTCCCCTTGAGGTTGTTGTTTAGTGTTGTGGGGGTGAAGGTTCTGTCTAGACTGCTGCCCACAATGCAGCTCACTATGAAGCAAAGCCGCGTGGGTGTGTCCGCGCTTTGTGTCTGTGGTATCATCATGGCTTTGCTGAAAAAGAAAGAGAGAGAAAAAGTCCGATCAGAATAAAACAGCCGATGAGCCACACAGAGGGAAGACGAAGACAGTCGGTAAAAGTGCAACAGCAGAAAGATGAACTTTACTCCAATGAGCCGAGGTGTCGGTCATCAGAATCCGACGGAGCCGATACAGATGATAGCTGCGTGCAGTCGAGTCACATTTTAATCCGTGCAAGTCAGCCACTTCTTCTCAGATGTCGGTTTGACAGATGACGAGGAACAATTTCTCTGGAAGCCGAGCAGAAAGACTTAAGGGTCTGGATCTGGTCCAGGCAGTAGGCCTCTCCGGTGCGTGTGGCTGCTGTTAATGTTTAACAGCAGCCACACATGTTCTCCCCGCAGTCCAACTAACCTTTATGGTGTTGGCTGTCTCGCCGTGCTGACACTGCCAGTGTGCACTGCCATGGTGCATCCGGGATGAGAGCAGATGGCAGCTGCCTATGCTTAAGTGTCGGATCGGCAAGTCTTCAATTTCATTAAACATGCGTATGTTTATTATTGTATAGAGAGAAAAAAAAAACTTTAAAGGAATATGCACAAATAAAAAGGGCGGGAAAGACGGGTGAATTGTTGCATGCGAGGAAGAGAAGTGGACATAGGGAGGTTAAGAATAGGACTCGTATATGTATCCGTACGTGTGTATATTCTATATGCGTCATGAGGCGTATTGATGAGTGGCACGTGGTCGTGTGGAGCGATGAAATGGTCGCGAGAGACTCCCAAAGCACTTAGTGCGGCCGAGGTGCCGCTAAACACACTCTCGTACTCACAGACGGGCTCGGGAACATGACACGTGAGATTTTCCATTTCTGTACGTTGAGCGACGAAAGTTAAAAATCTGTGGAAAGAAAATCCACAACGCCACATCAGCATGAAATTTTTGTTTTTGAACCTCACGTGTTGCGTCTTTCCTCATCTTTCCCTCCGGTCCATCACAGTGAGAGAGCCGAGCTCGCTTATAGTCATTTCACAGCGTCCACCCTGCTCCTCTGGGACGTGTGTGTGTGTGTGTGTGTGTGTGTGTGTGTGTGCGTGTGCGCACACGTGTGTCTGTGCAAGTGCTGTGTGTGTGCACGTGCGCCTATATTTACGCCGGCCTGTGTTCGACCTTGGAGGAGAAAACGGTCTCGATGTGATGTCAGCTTTTACCGGATGTAAAATTCCAGACGACGTGATCTCTGTCTTATAGTGTGTGTGTGTGTGTGTGTGTGTGTGTGTGTGTGTGTGTGTGTGTGTGTGTGTGTGTGTGTGTGTGTGTGTGTGTGTGTGTGTGTGGGGTTGTGTGGCGCCATGCAATACAGAAAGGGTGGTGGTGGAGAAGGTGGCAGACAGGCCGAGATGGCCTCCTGCAGGAATGAGAATAGGAACATTGGAGCCAAATGGAGATTGGGAGGAAATCCAAAAGGAAACCACATTATGACTAAATGATGAAGATATTATGGGGATGTTGCGTGTCTTTGTTTCTGATGCTGATGAAAAAGATTACTGTTTGGTATTTGATGAAGCCTGAGTGAGGTTATGCAACACCAGATCTGCTGCTGTATTTGTGTGTGTGTGTCTGTGTGTGTATGCACGCGTGTGTGTGTGTGTGCGTGCGATGTACCAGGCTTAGTACGGTCTAAAATCTGTTCTGCATTAGTTGCAGTTACTCTCAGCCACTTCAAACACACACACACACACACACACACACACACACACACACACACACGGGCAGAGGGATGGATGGCATTGCAAAATACAAACAACCCTGATCATAAAGCTTTTCCAGTTTTCATATATACATATTCCCTTGTGTTTATTCTACATGTGACATTTCCTTGCGCTGTACATCACTCTGAACAATAACCTCTCTTTCTCCAGATAACAACTGGCAGTTTGTATTCAACGTCAAGTTCTACCCTCCTGACCCCTCACTGCTCACTGAAGACATTACCAGGTACACACACACACACACACACACACACACACACACACACACACACACACACACACACACACACACACACACACAAGTTAGAGACGTACCAATGTTTACTTAAACCTTGGCTTGAGGAGAGCTGCGAGTGAACTGAAAACATTAAAGTTTCAGGCTCTGAAACCAAAACAACGAGCTTAAAGATGCTAAAAGAAGCTCTGTAGAAGGTGGTGATAATTCTCTGTTGGGTGTATTAACCAATTGTTAATATGAGAAATATTGCTTGGTGCAGCTTTTAAAAAGTTCACTCTGAAAATGTATTTGCATGTCTACGGCCTACAATGCAAAACAAAAGTAAACACACAAAAAAAACGACACAAGTTGGCTTTGTGCACATTGCTCATTCATTTATACTTGCACATATGCATGCACACACACACACGCACACACACGGGCGTGCTCCAAGCACACTGCATTTAAGTTGGAGTGTATGTCTAATGGGGCGAAGAGCTTCTCGGAGGCTTGTAGCTAAAGGCTAACCGAGGACACGCTCACTAACACGCATACACTCACGTAGTGAAGGGCCAACTGACCTGCATTGTGGGGCTCCAGTAACTGTTTGTCCTTCAACACTACAGGTGTGTTATTTATTTCAATAGCAACACCTGATTTTCATATAGAAATGGAAAGTAATGCTTTTCATTTAAAAAAAAAAAAAAAAAGTAAGAATATTGTGTCATTCTGTGATGTTAACATGGTAAAATACATTATTGTCCTGAGGCAGTGAAGAGAAGCCCTGTGACTGGATGACTGGGGCTTAAGCCTCCATGTCATCAAGTCCCACTGAGGTAGCTTTCAATGAAATCTTTTCCAGCAGCCAGCACCCTGAGGTGTCTGAATTAGTCATTCACACAGAAGCTCCATTCACTAAATTAATTCTTCCACAAAGGTTTGCAGCAGGGGGACAAATTACTCTCGTCGTTAATCCACACAACCCCTGGACGACTCGCGAACACGCGCACACACACACACACACACACACACACACACACACACACACACACACACACACGTTATACATCTGAGTTTGGGCATGTCATGCCGAGGAGGAGGTCATCCCAACAAACCAGTGTACCAGCACATTATACTAAACTATACAACAAAAGCAGCGCCAACAAAGATGTCTAATCTGCACCAGCTGACCCTGTGCTCGGGCCTCGCGGGAGGAGGTGGATCGCTTTATTATCAATGGAGCCGGTTTCAGTTCAAAGAAAGGCTTAGAACGAGTTGTGAGTAGACTTGGTTTCAACTAAAAACCCAACCTGTTTCCCCCTTTTCTGCCTTGTAGGTACCTGTTGTGTCTGCAGCTCCGTGAAGATGTGTCTTCTGGACGACTGCCTTGCTCATTTGTCACTCACGCTCTGCTGGGGTCGTACACATTGCAGGTATGTGTGGATACGCACTGCATCATGTCACGTGTGTCTGTTTCCACACGCGACTGTTCCTGCTCACGCGTCTCTTGTTTTACGGATCGGCGTTGGTGTTCTCCTTTTTGGTTCGCAGGCAGAATTTGGGGACCATGAACCCGACCAGCCTCGGCCTCTGGACAACGTCGGTCAGCTGACCTTTGCCCCCAATCAGAACAAAGAGATGGAGGAGAAGATTCTTGAACTCCACAAGTCTCACAGGTCAGAGAGAACGGGGTCATTTAGCCAGAAGTAGTCGGGAACAACAAGTGTGTGTGTGTGTGTATATATATATATATGTCCGTGTCTTTTCCTTGTTATTAATGGCTTTAGATATGTTTGTGTAAAGTAAAGGGACCATGACGGTGTCTTTTTTATATACCGTATAATTAGTCATTTGCTTTATGGGTGTTTAGGGGAATGACACCAGCACAGGCCGACATCCAGTTTCTCGAAAATGCCAAGAAACTGTCCATGTACGGGGTGGACTTGCACCATGCCAAGGTATGAAGAAATAAAGGAATGAATGAATGAATGAATCCTCTCCTCTCCTCTCCTCTCCTCTCCTCTCCTCTCCTCTCCTCTCCTCTCCTCTCCTCTCCTCTCCTCTCCTCTCTTTTCCTCTCTTTTCCTCTCTTTTCCTCTCTTTTCCTCTTCCTCTCCTCTTCCTCTCCTCTCATTTGTTGTGAACATCAGGGGGTTAGCACATTTTCTTTGATGTGGAAAGTGTGTGTTGGTGTGTCTGCATGTTTGTGTCAATACATCTGTGTGTGTGCGTGTGTGTGTGTGTGTGCGTGCGTACGTGCGTCCGTGTCAGCTGTACAAACACTCAGGGAGGCCGTTGCCATGGGAACAGCCAGTCTCTCTCTCACTGGGATAGCAGGTCATCATGGGTGTTTTTTGTGTCTTTGTGCAATACAGGCAGTAAAAATGGGGGAAATATGCATGAGAGAGAGAGGGGGGGGGGAGGTCGAGGGTCTGAAAATAGACAGAGAGGATATGTGAGATTGAGGATACAGAGAAGACAAAGACATGGCCGACAGTCAGAGACAAGGTTAGAGTGAGATGGGGACAGATCCCTGAAAGAGAAAGAGAAGAGTCCCCTTTAAGAGCATGCTCCACTTGTTTGCAACACAGAGGGAAGAACCAGGGGAAAAGACGAGACGCAGCAGAGCGAGCGTTTCAAATGTTGCAAATCTTTTTTTTCTTCTTTTTTTTTTCTGGCATACCAAAGTTGTGGGAATTCAAGGGGCAGATCTATTTCTGTCCTGTGCCATTAATTCGTCGTGCAAGTTTCATGACCCCTTTCAAAAGGAACCCTTTTCAAATACCGCATGGCATACTAAATTATCCCAATCATATTGGACAAACACAATTTATAAATAAAATAAATACAACCCAATACATGTGGTTCTTTATTTATTTGTTTTACCTGTAAACAACAAATGTACTTGTTGGGACACAGGATGGTTTAATGTTACTGAACCTTTCTCACGGAAGCCATCTTTACGAGTCACAATAGGAAAAGCACAGGGGGTAAATAATTAAATTAGGGATCGCTCCATCGAGCAGCTTCAGTTTCAGGGTCCCGGTGTTGCGCATGCTGACGGAATTTATGTATTTATCTTGGCATCAAACATCAAACACTCGCTGCAGTCACTGAAGATTCCTTGTTTACGCACATAAATCACATAAAAGCAAGTGGTGAATGGTTCAACGACTGCATCCACTTTGTCCGTGCGTCCGAACCAAAGTGCTAAGATGTTTCTCGACCAGCAGCACGGAGGTCGATGAGCAGCCGATAGCATGTCCAGGCCATGTGACATGTTTGCGTGTCCCAGTCAAACTCTCCATTATCAACATAGTGCATCCTCCATTAGTCTGACAGATTTTTCCTGTGATTTACTAGTGTAATCAATATCGCCCTTACCATTTCCAGATGGCCTTGGACCTAAAAGCTTTGTCAGTGAGTTAGTCTGTCAGCTAACCATGTTAGAGTCGTACGGAAATAGTGTGTGTGTGTGTGTGTGTGTGTGTGTGTGTGTGTGTGTGTGTGTGTGTGTGTGTGTGTGTGTGTGTGCGTGTGCGTGTGGGTGGGGAGAATTGAGTTTCTGTTGACCTTAAGCAGACTACTTTAAAAATCAATTCATGTACAGTATGAGTTGATTTTGACAAACAGGCAGCAAATACAGATATTTTACAGAGATGAAAGATTAATGTCAAAATACAATGTTTTTTTGTTTTTTTTTATACATTTGACTATCACAGGACTCTGAGGGCGTGGACATCATGCTAGGTGTGTGCGCCAACGGGCTCCTGGTTTACAAAGACAGGCTCCGGATAAACCGCTTTGCTTGGCCCAAGATCCTCAAGATTTCGTACAAGAGGAACAACTTCTACATTAAGATCAGACCAGGAGAGGTATGTCCCCAGACGCACATGCACACTATAAATACAGAGATTCACTCAGCCCTACGCAAAAGAATGCAGCGCAAGAAGTTATTCTCTGTCGTGGTGATATAACGGAGTACTCGTAACATCGTCGTATATGGATAAAAATGTCCTAATCTTCCTTTTGTTTGTATGTTTCTTTGACAGACGGAGCAGTTTGAGAGCACGGTGGGATTCAAACTCCAGAACCATCGATCTGCCAAGAGGCTGTGGAAAGTCTGTGTGGAGAATCACAGTTTCTTTAGGTAGACGTTACACACTACGACTCAAACGATTCCGGTGTTTGCGCCTGGATTTCAGAGATTTCCAGTCTGGAGTTTTGGGGGGGATCTAATACAGCTTGTTAAGTAATGTTCAATGAAGGAATGTGTGCTTCATCATGCTCAACAAAAGGCTCACAGAGTTGAGAGAGCGAGAGAGAGAGAGAGAGAGAGAGAGAGAGTGTGTATCTTGTGGTTGTTTAACCAGTATGATGCCCGGGGCAACGCATACACACACACAAAAGATAAACCAGGTGTGTGTGTGTGTGTGTGTGTGTGTGTGTGTGTGTGTGTGTGTGTGTGTGTGTGTGAGTGTGTGAGTGTGTGAGAGAGAGAAAGAAGAAAGGAATAAGCTTCAATATCCTGTTGAGGGAAGAGCCGCCTGGAAACATTTTTGTCTCTCTTGCACAAGTACATGTAGTTGTGACCACAAAATTACACCGCAAAGTAAAAGGTTTTAAGATTCACGCTCCTCTCGCCCATTTCAACGTCTCCCTCCCTGCCTCCTTCCCTCCCTTATCTCGGCCTCTTGTCCGTAGGTTAACGGTACCAGAACAACCCACCAAGGCCCGCTTCTTGACTCTGGGCTCCAAGTTCCGCTACAGCGGGCGAACCCAGGCCCAGACCCGCACGGCCAGCTCCCTCATAGACCGACCTGCACCCAACTTTGAACGCACCTCATCCAAACGTATCAGCCGCAGTCTGGATGGAGGTAACACACACACACACACACACACACACACACACACACACACACACACACACACACACACACACACACACACACACACACACACACACACACTTCTCACAAAGATACACAGAAAGATGGCGCTCCATCTTCACTTTAAATAATATTTAATGAATGGAACGACGGGCAAAAAGAGGAATGGAAGGAATGGCGGGCCGATGGAAGCGGGGTCACACACACAACCACAGGTTTACATGTGGATGTGAAATGCTAGTGTCCGACCAGATACAGGAAATAGCTACAGCATGTGTTTCCTGTCCCACGGTGAGAGACGGAGAAAGGGATGGAAAGAAAGAATGGTATGTGTATCTAGAAAACAAAAAGGGCCCCCACAAAGAAAGAAACTCAGCGTCTAGATACAGAACATATCACTCTCACATCACTCTCATGTCAATGCAGAGAGAGAGAGAGAGATGGCTGAGCATAATTTAACTTGGACTAATATCTTCTTAATTCCTGATTCTAAAGATCGTTGTTAATTAATAGTTTAGATAAACCATTATCACATCAAATACATGTTGTTTTGGGGAAAACAGCACACACCGTTTTTTTTTTTTGTGGTTTTGTGGTTTTGGCTTCCAGATCCCACTTCATGCAGCTGTGCACTGCTGTTTCACATGTGTCTGGATGTTCCTCAATCTTACAATGCCCCCTGCTGGACATATTATTCCACTGCAAGCCAACAACCTTTATTAAATGGGATAGTTTGGATTCTTTTAAGTATGAGGTACTTCGCTGGTGTATTACCTACAGTAAACCAACTTCAAATAATCTGTACTATCCCTTTAAGTTGTTGCAGTGTTATACCTCAAATGAAGTCATTTTTTTAACTATACTACACTAAACTTAAAGACCAAAGCACAGTGTGTGAAACGTTGAACTGACAATAAGAGCTACAGTCTGACCTTCACGTGTCGGGAGTGTTTTTTTTGTCCCTGGAGAAAAACAAACCCACTGGTTTTGAACTGAACAAGTAAATACAATATCAATCTGTAGGCGGCAGAATCACACAGTTTTATCGTGTGTTGAATTGTTGACAAGTTGAAAGTTATGTTTATTTTTATTCAATTTATTTTGCGTGTGTTTCTCTCATTCCTCAGCACCGATGATCAGCATAACTGAAGCTACGTCTGAGAACGGACGGGAGCCACACCTGGAGCTGCACTCTGACTCTAAGGTGTGTGTGATGTCGTCATCATGTGTGGATACACGCAGAATGTGTGATCAGACAAAGATGGAAAGAGAAAAAAATCATACATAAATATATATATATTACTTCGACAGCAAGTCTCTTTGTTTCTTTGCTGTTGTCACTATATTATTGCTGAGAGGCCATATTGTCCCACAGGAACTGTTTATGTGTTTGTGTATCAAAGGGAGAGACATTATGCTCGTGGTTGACATGTTTTTGTCTCGTCCTCGTGTGTATACAAGCATCTCTTAGCTTAATTCTGCATCCGTGTGTCCTTAGAGTGTGTAGTGTGTAGTGTAAGTCAACATTTTAGTCATAATAACATTATAACAACGTGCATGTTTCCTGGGTTGGTATGCTAATACTGTAATAAGTTGTAAACATGTGAGGAACCATGCAGCAGTATCACCGCGGGCCCGTCTCACAGCTGAAGTTGTGAGGACGAAGATGGGGGTTTGTAGCCATGGAACAATGAAACGGTAACGAGAATTGGCAACAGACGTGACGGGAATAGCCGCTACGGGACCGTGCATAGTTACGGGGGCTTTGGGAGGCCATAAGGCCTTAAGGCCTTTACACGCCGGGGCAGAGGCGAATAAATGATACGGAAATGTGAAATACTGGCCTGCGAATGTTACCCAGAGCAGCAGCGTCTCTCTGAGGTAAGTTGTTGTAAAGTCTAACCTCCTGTAAGCTATTTCATTGAGTTTCCTTTGAGAGGAGGAGGATTTGAGTTCCCTCTGGTAAACGGACACGTGTTTAGTGTTTACGGCTTTTACTGTGAAAGAAGAGAATGGAAGTCCATCTGGAATATGTCCGTATGGTTGGTTAATGGACGCCTCTTTTTTCTCCTCCATAATATTCAAATAACAGTACAAAAACACTTATTGTTGTGTGTATTAATCGCACAGAGAAAACGCCCCCCCGGTGTGTAAAAGCTTTCATAATGCTTTTATCTGGTTACCACTGAGACTTATAAACAAAGACGTGGTTATAAGATTCCTATGCGACTGTCATTTCTGTTTTCACAGGATAATTTAGACACTTAACCTCCTCTAGGACCGGGAGGCATCCTCACTTTTTATCCCCTTAAGTTGTGAATATGTGCGTTTTTAAAAAGGGGTACACAGGCCAACAAGACTAACGGACAGTATCAACCATATAAATATGATTATCTTCATTTTAATGGTTTTGGATCCTAACATAACGTATTCAGAGCTGCCAGGCAGGTGAACACGGCTGGACAGGACACTGACTACATCTTCAGTGTCCTGTAGCAGGGATCTATGTCCACTGGTGGGACACTACTTAGTGTATATATATATATATATATATATATATATATATAGTATATTACTGTTTATTGTGCATGCCTCCTGTTTCACCTCCCGCTCCCCACTTTCCCTGTTCTCCTCTCTCCCCTCGCTCACACACCCCGGCGCTGTGGAATTGACCTCTGTCTTAAGCCGCGGTCCAGCGGTGGCTCCCCGTTGACGACTGTCCTCTGCACTGTGCTCGACCCTGCTATGTTCACTTTTAACCTGTGTTTGGTGTGTTGTTCACTGACTAATGGTATGTCTCTTTCCCCTCTCTCTTTTTTTCATTCCCACACACGTTCTTTTTGTTTTTGTGTCGTTGCTTTTATCACTTCCCTTTTGCGTGCTGACATCATTTCATAAAAAAAAAAAAAAAAAAAAAAATGAAATTACTTTTTTAATGCACATTGCGTCGGTTGTTTTGGTTCCATGTTTGACCTTTTTGACTTCTTCACTGCTTGCTGCCTGTGTGCACGGGTCTCTCCCTTGTTGTTGCGTCCTCCCTCCCTCCCTCCCACCCTTTTCCCTCTTCCTCTCTCCCCTTTGTGCGTTTTTGTCTCTTCGGCAATCCACCTCCACCAGTCAATCTTCATGTTCCCTCTCTCCTTCTCCTTCTCCTCCTCATCCTCCCTCTCCTCCCTCCCCCCGTCCCTCGACACCATCTCTGAGCTCGACCACGGCCTGTCCGACATTTCCGAAGACGACGACCTTATAGACGACGACGCCGCCGCCTCTCACGCGCTGTGGGCCCTTCCCTCAAACACCATCTCTCTTTTCTCCGACCAGCAGTCGGCTGATCTCGAACTCCTCGCACAAAACCCTCCGGCCTCCCCCCCGATCGCGAGCTCACAAACGTGCCGCGCAGAGGTTTCCGGAGTCGAGGACGGCTGCCGGGCCGCAGCCGGAGCAACGGCTGACTTACCAAATTGGTGGAGCCGGTTCTCTCTGAGGGGTGTGGTTAAATACGTTTCTTTCGTCCTGTGTGTTCTCTCCGTTTGGGGGAAGAATGGAAACAGGTGTCCGCCCACCAAGCTGTTTACAGCATTAACAAAGAAACTGGGGTTTTTCACTCCGAAGCTCACTTTCAAGTCGGCAGCGCTAGTCGGTACCCCCAAATGTATCGTTGCAGCCCGATTACGTCAGATTTTTAACAGTCTGGCATTAAAATGGACTCGTTTGGTGGCATTTGTCTCGAGCTACCTGCCCACTAAACTCATGAGTTTGGTTCCTGCTGTTCTTTGGCACCCAACACGACTACGGCTGCCCGCGATTTCTTCTCTTACCTGTCCTCCAATCGTCTCTTCCTTTTCCTCCCTCTCCTCTCTGCCCTCGTATTTCTTTCCTGTCCCATCTCGCCCCTCTCTCTCCTCCCTCTCTCGCTCCGACCTCACCCCGTCCCTGCACCGCTACCTCCTAAATCCCTCCCCTATGTTCCTGCCCTGCCTCTTAGTCGTCTTCCTGTTGGCCGTGATGCTGACCGCGAGCCAGTCCTTGGTCTTGGCCCTGATTTTAGCCACGCCCCTCGGCCTGACCCTGTGTTACCTAGAGAACGTGGTCTCCAGTCAGCGGCGGGCAGTTTTTCCGACGTGTTTCTCTAAAACGCCAGATGCCCCGTCTGAGGATCAGTTGGGCTCTCCTCTCACGCCGACACACACGCCTCCACGCATCAGGCACCGCGCTCACACCGGCGCTACCTGGACGCAAGAGATGTGCGATCCTGCTGCATAAATACGCCGTACAAACCCTCCGCCGCTCCCCTCTACTTTTCTTCTCCTCTATGTTTGAGTGCGTAAACTGTATGTCTGTACATTCAGCCCTGCCACCACCTCCACCTTCTTTACCGAATAATTTCTGCTTGGCCCTGCACCCCCCCCTGCCAACTCCACTGTATTGTTTATGATAAAGAACAAATATAAGAATAAGTAAGATTAAATAAACTATTAAGACTCAGAGAGTTTTGGATAAAACAATGTTGAACTAGAGAAACATTTTATTATGCTTTTTAATATAGAGAAACGAAAGGTATATTAAGGGATTTAAATACTGTACAGAGACAATATTTAGTGATGTGCGGAACACATTTTGAGAGTCGCTTCAACCACTTGTTTAAAATCTTTTATAATGAGTCATTATTAGTTCTCAAAAAGGCACCCAGCAGATTAATGTCAAATCAAATGAAGCGACGTAGTGGTAAAAATCGATAATATGTAAGATAAATAAGCACTTCAGTGAGAAACTCATTTTATTTTTGCCTAAATTTTCATTTTCAGTAGCTCTATTTTTCCGTTTGTAGTGCAGAGAAAGATTAGTTGTCTATTAGGTGTTATAACTGTACATGCTGATGGATGCAGTAACCTCCCCAGACCTGTCGCACAGAAAGCTTATTGGTCTGTATATTATTGCTGATGAATGTTGAGAGTAAACAGTGTTACCCTTCCCCCGAACCCCTGAGCGTTGTTCTCTTTGTTTAAAGTAAAAACGATAATATAATTTCTGTGGTGGCCTTTTTGCCGTTGTCCGCGAGGTCGGATGAAGCTGCTGGTGCAGATTGAACAGACGTGATCAAAAGACCGACTGAAAATAACTATTACAATCAAGTCTCCTGAAGCGATAGCTGGCCTCTAGCTCAGTCATCGTCCTGTTTGAAAAGCCTACATTGGAACTATAGTAGTGAAAGCATTTAACTCGTCGTAGATGCGGTGGCGGTGACTTGGTTTTGGACCCGTTCTGAACACAGGCTCTCAGACTCGTTGGCCCCCCCTGACACCGAGGTTGCTCGGGGGGGGGGAGAAACCAGCTTTCCCCCATCATCCATTTCACACTTCTTTTTTTTTTTTTGTCTTCGCGCCCCTATCCTCCTCATTTTTGTCATGACAACGACATTGAAGGTTAAGGAGGTGGACTTGAGCCCTGGTGATGCGGAAGCCACGCCCACCCAGGTCTGTAGGGTCCGTCTTTACCCAGCATGCTTTGCAAATTCTCTTGCCGAGAGCTAGTGTAAAGGTGTTTTTTTTTTTTTATTATTATTGAAGGGAAATGGTTTTAATGGTGGAGCGGAGCACACATGCAGTAAACCTAACCTGTCCTCACTCTCTCCCTGATTTCTACCCTGTCAACAGTCACTGGGAGCCAGTGAGCTCGCCCTCTCTCAGGTTCACACACTACTATTGGTTATTTGATTGTTTTTATTTGGTCTGTCAATCATTTGCTCGGTACAAGTTGGTTTGGTTTGTTGGTTTGGTTTCACATCTCTTTTAGGGTGAAGTTGCCCCAACATGACGACACAGAATCAGTTTTTTTCTCAGCTAGCCGATGAGGAATAAAAATAAAAAAAAGAATCTGAATATTTGCATCGAAAACGGATGATAGAAAGTTATAAATTTGTCTGTTCGTTTTCAGATTGGTTCTGAGTGTAAAAACTGATCCTGAACGGGCACTTTCACCCAAAAGTCTCACTTTTCGGTTGCTCTGCTGTGGCTTATGGTTTCTCAGTTTCAGTTTGGTTTCTGGTTCATATCTGCGTTGCATCATTATCTCTGGGGTTTTGCTGAAAGCACATTTGGGTTTGTTGGTTTGTGCACGTCTGTCGGTGATGCTTTGTTTTTATTTTATTTTTTATGTGTCAACATAAGTATAAGTGCTATCATTATCACATTCAATGAATGAAAACAAAATGTTGTTAATTTGTGCTTGTACCCATCTTCCAGCCTTCATCACAGTTTGAGACATTTTGGCCGTGTCACCACCCTGATTTTTTTTTTATCTATTTAAAAAAAAAAATTGTTTACACTCTATGTATTTGATTATGATTTATTTATTGATTGTTACAAATTTAATTTAATTTTATAGCGGTAAAACAAAGTACATCACTTTTTGTTTTACTTTTTTTAATTAATTTTCTCCATTTCATTTTTCACTGTATGTCTGCCTTCCAGAGTCCAATGAGAGTGCATGGGGAGAATATTTATGTGAGGCACAGTAATTTAATGTTGGAGGTTGGTACTGGCGTCGTCTGATGGCTGAATATGAGAAATACATGTTTCTGTGTACTCTGACGCCATCAGAACTACAACTCCCTCTGAACTGTACTATACTGTACAAGACTGCTGCCCTCTCGCACTCTCAGGCTCTGTTGCATGCCTGCGTGTGGATGATTGTATATCGAGTTTACACTCGACTCCAAGCTGTTTCCTTTTTTTTTTATATCTACAGTATATATAGTATGAAAATGATTTTGGTATCAAATGGTTTCAGAGCTAATTGTCCCGTTTCACATCGCAGTCATTTTGAACACGTGCTTGGAAACATGACTCAGAACGTCGCCATAAATTATATTTATAACAAAGTCGCTCATTGTGACGAACCCACGGGAGTTATTGCCCGATTCTACACCTCCCATGAGCTCTACGGAGCGTTTTGGCATCTTTCAGCTCGTTGTTTTGGCTTCACGGCCCGATTAGACGGTCTTCTACCGTTATTAGATCGGCAGTAATCCTGCTTGATCCGATCAGACCCGGGCCGTTAACTGGAGCTGATCCATATAACTACTGCTCCCTGAAAAATCCCCATCCTGAAGGTCACCGAAGTGAGCGCACCACACGGGAACTAAGATGTTCTCAGTGTTGAATCTATGAAATGCCAAATATTTATTTGATGTGTATCTTTCAACACAACAGTACAGTCGAGACTTTCTCCTCCAAGAACTTTCCCAAGCTGAGTGTTCACAATAGCCGCTCTGTGAAGAGGGTCAGCGGTGTGTCAACGTGACTTTGTTGCATGCTTTATGCATGTTGAATGCTGTTTTTGTGCGCTTAAAAAAAAAAAAATCCTTTATGGATCAAAGAGTTTGATTATTGGCAGGCAGCTGCGACTAACCTGACTAACCCGGCCTCACTAACTCACACGAGGAGCTTTCCTCCTGTTTTCTGGTGATTGGCTGCCAGCGTTGAGTGATGCGTTTGATAACATACTAAAACAACAACAACAACAATTTTTATGCGACGTGGGACTGATAGTGATGATCTGTAGTGTGTATAGTGTGTATAGTGTGTAGTGCTATAAGCTGAGGGGGTGGAACACAAAAAAAAAAACAATACATATTTTCTTAACGTCATGTGTTTCAAGAGGAAAATCTATTTTCATTTGTGGTCCAATCAGTCGATATCGGAGGAGCATGTCGATCCATCTCCTCTATAAATAATAGATAATTTTCTCTTAACTGTATCCGATTGAATCCTGTATTCTTCGTGAGTGAAAGGGAAGGAGGAAAATAGATGCAGTCGAACTGGAGAGACAGAAAAAGGCAGAGGATAAGAAAGAATAAGGAGATAAAAAAAAAAAAAAAAAGAACAGGACAGTAGTGATAATGACTAAATTATAAACTGAACTATATGATTGAATAATGAATCAGTCACATGGGAAAGCAGTGAAGGAGGGAGAAAGAGACACTATCCGCTCCATGTCCTGCAGTCTGCACGGCTGTTCCTGGCCTGATTTAAAGGAGAAACTCCTTCAACAAGATGGAGAGACCCTGTTTCACTGCAGCCTGATTACACACACACACACACACACACACACACACACACACACACACACACACACACACACACACACACACACACACACACACACACACACACACATGAACAAAATACACGTGATAAACGCCAAATGTAGGATTTCAGACCCATTTAAACGAGGCTCCAGTGAGGCATGGCGTCCATCTTGTTTTCCTCCTGATTGACAGACTAATGTTCCTGTTTTGAACCCAATTTTTTTCCACTCCCCACATCTCCCTCTCTCCTTTTATCCTCCTTCCTCCCTCTCTCCTTCCCTTCCTCCCTCCTCTTTTCCTCATTCCTTCTCCCATTACATGTCTTCTCTTCATCTGGCCATCTTTCCTTTTTTAATCCTCGCTTCACTCTGACCTTTTACTTATCGTCCCTCTATTGTCGTTCATTTTATTATCTCCTTTCTGTTTATTTTTCTTTCCTCTCCCCTCATCTATCCCATGTTCCGACCCTTCCCACCTTCTGCCCCACATCTCAAATGTTATCCCCACCACCCGTCATCCCTCATTTATCCGTACTCATCTCATTTACTCTCCCCCCTCCCCCCTTCTTCCCTTCCCTTCCCCTCCCCTCCACTCCCTCATCAGGACCACGATAAGACCCAGGAAGACGTTCTGAAACACCAAGCTAGCATTAGCCAGCTAAAACGCTCCTTTATGGAGGCGCCGCCTCCCTCTCCTCCGCAGCCCAACCAGTGGGAGAAACGTCTCACCTCCTCTCCCGCCCCAACGATACGTATCCAACAGCAACAGCAAGTGGTACGTCCGTCTTGATGTGTCTGTGTCAGAAGGGATGCACGAGGCATTTCGCTTCCGGTGAAATGTTCTCTTTGCAGATGATTGTCCTGTATTGACCGCTTCAAAACTATTTGTTGCAACAATGTGGTTTTGGTAGAAAGAAGTACTCATCTCATGTGTTTGCACCTGATTTTAAAACTCAAACTCGCCTCCTCTCTCGCTCTCAAGTGGGCGTTTCCATTTGATGCTGTCGCCACGGTGGGGTTTATCACTTGATGGACTTTATGGTTTCTTTTTTCTTTCGCTGTTGCACTGCTTCAATTATTTATTCCTTTTCAGCTGGACTTGCTTCTCATTTTACATCTTTCGTTTTCTGCCGTACAAGTTTTTTTTTCTTCTTGTTTTGATATTCTGCTGGTTTCTGATCTCCTAAACAAACCTGTTCCATTCTGTTCTGGTTCATGCGATCATTACAAGACATGGAGGCATAAAGCTCTGCTGCTCTTTCTCTCTATGCGTATTTGTTTTCGTGCCTTGTGCTGTGTTTGGGGATTTCTTTTCTATCGGCCTTCTCTCAAACGTTGCCCGTTGTTGTTTTTTCTCTTCCTCTCTGCGTTCCGTGTTTGTGTGTGTGTGTGTGTGTGTGTTTGTGTTTTGCTGTAGAGCCTTGAAGAGGAGATAGCTTCTGTGCTTTTCAGTAGACACTCTGGCTTTTGTTCAGCTCCGTCTGCCTGCAGTGTTGCTGAACCAACTCTAGATGCTGATATTACCCCATCTGCTACTTCCACTGCCGCCTGCAGCGCCGCCGCTCCACGTGGGCTTCTTATTCCCCCGGCTGCCACGCTCTCTGACCCTGAGGTGCTGCTCCTGAGCATTTAGGAGTCGGTTTACTTTCAAATTCAGTCGCTGAAAGTAAATTCAGGCGTCCTACAATGTCTCGGTGAATTAAAGATGCTTGCCAGATGTGTTCCCAAACTGCACTGAAGAGATGCGAGCTGTCCATAACGCCTGCTGTGGATGCTGGATGAATGGTAGTTTAGTTTCGGGGACCATTCATCCTGATTAATGGGCATGGTTAGTCTAATCTGAAACAGCTAACAGCTGGGAATGCCGTGGATGTTAGGACGTCCTCTTGTTAGTGTCGTGCTGTCAGTTATGTGTGTCGAATGAATGTCTTCTTTTTTTTTTTTTTTTTTAAACGTGTTCTTTACCAGCTCTTTTGGGGAAAGAAATAACTCTAAAAAGCAGCAGGTGTTGAAGCAGCAGTTTGTTTCAGTAAACATTTTCTTTCTTTTCATAAGCCTTTAAAATGGCACACGAGACATTTCAGAGTCAAAACTAAATTCATTACGGGATGCCATGTTGTCTGTGGTCATCCTCTTCAAGAAACTGCTGAGTTCAATGCCGTGCTTCTTTTATCGCTTTATCTTTTAAGATAAGCTTCTGTGTTCACTGATGGGATATTCTCTTTAATCCATCTTCCGTGGATCTTCCTTTCATCCTGTCTCTTTGACTGCTTCTCTCTTTCAACTTGACGCTGTGGGGAAATCAACTTGATTGTGCATGAAAAGACTCCTGGGAGACAGACGGATGGAGTAATCCATACGTAACGCATTCAACCCTTTTCCCCTGTGCCGTCACTACGAGCGCCACAGTGGTGACGTTAACTGCTAACAATGATGATGTCACTGCTTGGCGTGTGTGTGTGTGTGTGTGTGATTGATTGTTATGGTAACTTCTCTGTCACGCAGGAGATTGTGCCCCAAGCGGACGCAGCAGCAGCAGCGGCTGCTGATCACAACGCCATCTCTGATACCAAAGAACCTGCGAAGGTGGATCTAACTTCCTTCTATTAATCCATGCAGCCACCGTTTCCTTCACACCTCCATTTTCCTCTGGCGGCTTGAAATGCCGTGCTCCTACTCCAGACGTCCATTCTTTGACCCTTCATTTGTCTTCCTCGCTCTTACGTCCTTGTGCCTCTTTGTCCACAGTTGAACATCTTCATCTTCATTTTGATTTCAGATTTTTGTTGTGTATTATATTCATTTAAATTTATTTATGTTCAATGATCATGTTATGCTTTTTTTTTCTGTCCCTCCCCCACATGCGATTGCTGTGTATGTGTGTGTGTGTGTGCACCTCATTGCGTGTATCTGTGCACTTTGTGTACATGTATGTGTGTGCGTGTGTGTGTGTGTGTGTGTGTGTGTGTGTGTGTGTGTGCGTGTGTGTATAGACAACCGAAGTTGAAATCGAAGAAACCGTTGTCGTCCAAGAGGTTTCCATAGCACCCAAACCTGGACTTGTCACGGTTACGACCAGCTCCCCTGCTGGCCCACCTGCAGAGCAGGAAACACTAGAGCAGGAAGTGACAGTTGAAGAGGAAGTAGTGGTAGCGAAGGAAGCGAAAGCGGCAAAGCAGGAGAGCATTTCATCTGAGAGCGAGAGTGAGGAAGAAGCGGAGTACCATCCAAATGTCTCCATCTGCCACACACAAATCCCAGAGGAGAAGGAAGAGGAGGAAGAGGAGGAGCAGCAGCAGCAGCAGGAGGACAAGACGGCGGAGCAGGACGTGTCGGCTCCAGACGCTCCTTCCCTTCCAGCTGAGGTCAGCCAACCTGTAGAGGCGACCAGTCGAGAGGGAGACGAGTCCAGGAACGAGGACGCAGAGGAGGAGGAGGCGGTGGAAGAGGAGAAGAACGCAGAGAGGGAGGAAAAAGCTGAGCGGGAGACGAAGGAGAGCACCGATGATCTAACGATGACGCCCAACGAAGCCCCGAATGGTCACACCCAGCCGGAGGAGAGCGAGAGCGAGACCGGGACGGTCGCCCCCGTGGAGGAAGAGCCCAAAATGAACGGAGAAGCCTCTCTGGTTGAAGCAGAACACCGGCCACAGGTTATTTGTTGCTCTGAGGTAAAGTCTTCACTGGGCCGACTGCGGAGCTTCGATCCCTCCTACCAACTGTAGAAACACCCACATTTTCTTCCCTCCTTCCTGCTTTCCACAGTGCCGGTTTTCCTTCCTGCTTGCGTGAATATTTAAGCCCCATGTACATCCTCACACTAGCGTTTGTTCCCGTGGAAACTCCTTTAAGCCTAAAATGAAAGAAGTAGTTAAAACAGACCCCGGGTCAGTGTTTTGGTGTCACGTTACCATCCACTACACAGTTTTCACCATATGTTTTTAATTTCTGTGTTATCCACTATCGTCATCATCCTTCATACCATTACCCGACAAGCCTAGTTCTCTCCTGCTGTTACTGCCTCCTGCTCTGCATCGTGTGTGTATATATTAGTGTTGTGAAGTAAATGGGGCCTAAGTGGGGACTGCATGACGCTCTTTCGCTCTGCATGCCGCATTTCAGCGTTGGTGTGTGTGCGTGTGCGTGCGTGTGTGTGTTGGTGTTATTAGTCTGTCCTCCACGTGTTTGGCAGTGATGCTTCCGTTTCGCATTTCTAATTGGCCCGTCGCGGTCACCATGGTAACGGTATTGTGGAACTCATCATTGCCAAGCACTTCGGAAATGCCACCCACCCGTCTGATTGTCATCTCTGCATGCTCGTTTACATATCAATTGCCGTCTTTGTTTTGCCCCCCCCCCCCCGTCATTTGAGCGCCTCCTGTTTCACGGCCTCGTGTGTTCTGCATGTCTGTGATGTGTCGTACTTTGAGTCGCATGTTGACACCAAAGACGTGTTTCTTTTTGTAGCCGTGCTGCTGTTGTAGCTGTCGCTTGTGCATTGCTGGAAGTAGTCGTTGACGTGTTCTGCGTTTTTTGTGATGTTCATTGGCATGAGTTTGGAAGCTTCCTTCTTTCTTTTCTTTTTTTGCATGAATTTTGTTGCATTTACTCGCAAATATTGTGTTTTACACATCTACTGCTGTGTGTTCCACTTTTGATGATAATGAAGCACACATATACATTCATAATTCTTTTCTGAACACACAAAAAAAGCAAATCTGTAGAAATTGACTTCGAAGTGAATTCCACAGCTAGTGCCGAGACACCAACATGTTTCTCTGTGTCCTTAACTGTCTCAGGTTTACTGTATTAACCCTCTCTGTATTCACCCCCCCCGCCCCCCTCTTCACTTCTCTCTCTCGTCCCACCCCAGCCACCTGTGGTAAAGACAGAAATGGTGACTATATCAGACACGTTTGCCGCCCAGAAAACTGAGATAGCGACAAAAGAAGTGCCCATCGTACATACGGAAACCAAGACCATCACATACGAAGCCGCACAGGTGCACACTCAGGAGCCTCAGGGAGCCTTTGTTCATTTTGTCCTTTTTTTTTTCGTCTGTCAAAATTCAGTGTATTTGTGAGAAACATTTAGACGTCCTCATTATTTTAAGGCTTGTTAATGATCTGTTTGAAAGCATGTCCAAAAAAAAACCATCTTCTTTCCTAGAGAACAATGCATGCCGCCGTTATTTCAGTCCTTCCTCCCCGCGGGGAAATCATTTATCATTAGTTTGTGACACAAGTTTATTTTGAACATCAAACATCCGACGGGGATGTTCTAATGCTGATGTGCAGCTAATGATCTCTCTGTGTCTCCTCTGTTATCAGCTGGATGGTAGTGGCGATGGCGAGCCTGGAGTGTTGATGACTGCTCAGACAATCACCTCTGAATCTCTGTGTACTACCACGACCACACACATTACCAAGGTACACACACACACACGAACAATTGTCTTCCTGTGCCCTGATGCATTGTGACGTGACGTCACTGTCTATATGGTGCTTGTAATCTTCTGTCATTTCACTGTTTTTTTTTTTTTTTGTTGTTGTTGTTGGACAGTTTCTCTGATGATCTTTTGTGATATTTCCGTCTTTATCTGCTCTGACACGTTGTCACGACAACGCTATCCACCCAGCCGTATCCCACCGGGCGCCCCGGGGCGGCTCATAGCGGTTCACATGATGACTTCCCAAATCGTAACGGCCGTCGACGATGTTGTGGTTTGTTTTTTTCCGTTGCAGATGTTAAAGGGCGGCCTGTCAGAGACGAGGATCGAGAAACGCATCGTCATTACTGGTGACTGTGACATCGACCACGACCAGGTCAGTATTCCAGTCCCACGGCGGACACCGACGCCGAGCTTGGGTTTTTTTTCCAGCCGCTTGGTTGATGGGTCGCTTTATTCTGATACTTCTGGCTAATGCGAGAGGCGCTCCAAGTATCATTTTGCGGAAGTTTTAAGTCAATATTTTTGCACCTTTTTAGATTATTTTACTTTTTTTTTTTTTAAAGGAAATTATGAAGCCAGCTGTTGATGACGACTGACAGCAAAATGTTTCCGGTTGCTTAATAAGGGAACGCACAGTCGTCTGGTGACATGCCGATCATGTTGCACGCGGTCTGAATGCACCATGTGATTTGTTAATCATGCCGACATTAGTCCCACTCAGACTCCTCTCATTGGCTGTGATCGGCTCCATCCGTCTCTTCACTTATTCATCCATGCATCTAGAAAACGGTGTCTTAACCTTTTTGTGTTTTTTTTGCCACGTCCTGTCTGATTTTTTTGCTGCTCGTCTTTTGTCTTTGACTGTCAGATTTCTACATGTTGTCCCAGATGTGATGAATACTACATGCTAAAGCTACACTGAGGGTATCACATCTGAGTTGGTGCAGTCTACGTGTATGTGGGCAGTGACACTGACATTTGTTCTGCTCACAAGCATATTGGATTTTAAATGGAAAAAAAAATAACCATGAAGTGCAGATTTCAGCTTTAATTTGAGGATCTTTACATCCTGAAGTTCCCCCAATATTAAACCATACTAGTCTCTCTGTCCCCTTATTGTAGAGATAACGGGGCCAATATGCGAGGGCTGTTTTGCAACCATCAACACTTAGGCATCAAAATTGGGAGAGAAGGTTTAAAATTGGGTTCCTGAAATTGTTCTCCCAATATGGCTGCAAACACTCAGAACAATATAAAATGTCTCACTGTCCATATACAGGCATACTGCTCTGATTTATTAAAAAAGTTTATTTAAAGGCATTTCAGATATTTGAGAGATGGATGACTATCTCTGCTGATACTTTCTTATGGGTGGCTTTCACTCGAGAGGAAATTGCATGTTGCGACCTCAAAATACCTCAAATATTTGACGAAGAAAGCAATCTATTCTAGGTCTGGATCTTGATGCACGATCCCTCGTCCACTGGTTTGTTTAAGTTGCCTGTCTTGTTTGATTTGCTGGATTTACATTTATCTCGAGTTGGAAACAAGATTTATTTTGAATAATTCTTTTTCCACTTGATGTTTCTGAAGGTATTTTACCCCCCACCCCCAGTAAAACATTCAGATAACCCAAAGAAGTAAAATACCACAAGTCACATCGATCGTAAATCCAGCATTCTTTGTCATTTTCTTTATGCTTCTTATTTAATTTTTCATTTAACTCCACCATTTTCCCTCCCTCCCACCTCCTCCACTGCCCGCTGTGCTCGGTGCTGCCATTGTGTGGTTGCCCCTCGGTACTGCAGGCACTGGCCCAGGCCATTAAGGAGGCCAAAGAGCAACATCCTGACATGTCTGTTACCAGAGTGGTGGTTCATAAAGAAACTGAACTGGCTGAGGAGGAGGATTGACTGAACTCAGGTAATAATAATAATAGTAGCTCTTTATTATTATTATTATTCATGGCGAAAGTAATATTGGAAAGGCTTTATTAACAGCGGGGGTGCATATAGTGGTTTATTAACTGACAACAAAAACTGAAAATCAATAAACTGGAACCAAAGAAACTCCCACACATGAATCTGCTAAAAACCATCAGCCACCATCACAATGTGGAAAGAGTTGAAGGAAGAGAATGGAGTATTAACTTTAGGAAGGTAGGCAGTGACTGATGGAGGTTTGTGTGTGGAGGACAAAAGGAAATGTTTCAAGTAGGAACACTAATGCTGAGTGCCAATCATCACGCCACTCCAGGCTGACTGCCTTCCCCTCTATCTTCCCAGAGTTGAAGGGCCCATCATGACAGTTTTCTCCGTTGGCGTTGAACAACCTCCATCACCTGACGACAACCAACCTTGACTGACTGAAGAGGAGGAGGAGGAGGAGGAGAGAAGCAGAAGGAGAAGGAGAAAGGGGTAGACAAATGGGAGAGAAGTTGCCAATCTCTTGCCAGTCGGTTTTTCTTACATGTCTGTGGTGCGTCTAAAACCCTCACTCCAAAAAAAAAACAAGAAAAACGAGAAAAAAAAATAATAACATCCCCTCTCTCTCCGAGGGAACAAAAATGAACCACTTCGTTAGCTTAATATTTCTAGCGTGTTTCTATTTTTTAATAGTGCTTTTTTTTTTTCTTTTTTTTTTTTAACTGTTTTACAAAATGAGATATAGTGTGTCTGTCATGTGTTTCAACCTTTAAAGCTGCAGGAATGCACCGATGACCAATCCTGATTGAGATACGAGGATAAAAATGATTATTGTACCTTTTTTGTACTGGTTGTTTCACCAGTAACAGTGACCTTCAATAACTCAATAACTCTTAACGCATTGACTCACAGAAAAAGTTGAAGCAAATTTAACTTTCTCTTCATCGATTCAAAAAGATGCGGTTCCTCTGAAATAGAGAATGCTTTTTAATAAACATGATTTTGGTCACAATGTAATTCATTTGACGCTCGAGGTTTTGTACTCTTTTGTTCCGTATCAGCAAAGTGGTATTGGTACATTCCTAAAAGAAAAAAAGAAGTAATTTGTTAAATTACAGCTCCCTCCCTCACTTAACTATGTTGTAAATGGAGAGTAACATAATATAAAACCGTAATTTCTAAATTGTTACAGTAACAAGACTGCAGGAAGCACAAAGACACTACCTGATTATAATTTTTTTTTTTTTACTTGCTTTACAAAGCGTAACAAAATCAAACTAATTAAAGCACATTCAGAGTCAGATGAGAACATTATCACACTTTATTACTAACAATTACGGGGAAACGGGGAGCTGTAACTTAAAATATTGCAGTAAAAAACAATCAACCAGGTTTTTGAATTGTTATGATTTTATGTAAGTTTAGTTATTATTCATCCACATTCCGTGTGTGTTCACTGGTGAGTTCATTTTCAGTTCAGTTCACTTTTTACTCACCTCTAAGAAGAGAAGACATTTTACCATTTACAGTCGCTGGGAATGGACATTGACGTTTATTGAGCTCGAGAGGCCAAATGATGCAGGTGGAATTAATTCCTTGTGATATATTTGTAAGTTTTACTGTATTTTTAGAGTTAATTTTTACTAAATGGACTGAAAATGAACTGACTATGAAGCTGGTGTATACAACCGTCTGTACAGTGAAAAAGAAGGGTATTAGATGGGAGCAGTAATGATGCTCTCCCTGGGCCCGCCCACATCACAACACTAGCCATTCCCATTGGGCCACAGGGAGGCGAGGGAGCAGTAAACTGAAGCATCACTGGGAGATGGAGGGTGGCGCTGAGTGGCGCCAACTTAAAAACTACGCAGTGACGAAGAATGAGACGCATGTTGCATGTTGCTCTCCGACGAGGGCAGAACTCCCTCATTGTGCAAAAATTCACTCGTTAGGTTAATTTTGCATCCTGAAGTGAGTTAAAAAGCCGTTTTGATATTCTCGGGACGATGTTTAATACACAATCTGCAATTCAAGCACAGGTACCAAAACGAGGGCAGTACACTAGGAACAACTTGGGGGGGAAAAACAGAATAGCGGGATTTCTTCCGGTTTGTCGTCATAGTTCAGCACTTAATTTCACTCCCGGTTTCTTTACACACCAGACTAGATAACGGCAACAAACCGCCTCCTAGATACGACAACTGGGATTAAATTCAGCACGTCTTCACACGTTTTTATCTTGAGCGAGTCTAGATAGAAGGCTACCGTGTTGATTGGTTTGAGAGTGTGTAGATAACCGATTGTCTCGGCTCATACAGTACGTCTAGATGAGATTATCTTTACGACCCGACGCCGGCTGTGTTGTAACTGTTTTCACCGCGACCCAAAAAAAAAAAATCTTCAGCCATTGAAGTGATTTTTAATGTTTTTGACCTGTTTTTAAAAAAAAAAAATGACATTCACTTGTTGTTTTTTTTGCATTATTTGAACACTACAAAAGCACAAGGCTCTAAATCTGCCGGTGCGCTACGAACAGACACGGAAACAGTTACAACATAACCGTGAAAAAAAAAAAAAAAAGCGCAGCTTAAAGGGAAGTGTATCCGAGGGTTTTGAAGTGCTCTTGAAACCCCCTTATTGGAATCTCGTGACGTTTCATTCATTTTTCGGTGTCCTTTTACCCAAATGTTCCACACAAAAATGTGACTTTGTGTAAATATTGGTGGCTTTGAGTGAGTTAGAACGGGCTGCTTGGTCTAACGTATTAAGTCGACGCTTATTTTCAGTGTGAGCTGCTGAAAAAAAACAAAACCCTGCATTTTCCTGAAATTGAAACTGCTTGTAAGCAAAGAAGTGCCACAGATTGATATGAAAACATTCCACCTGTACCTGCCTAGATTTGTCTTAACCCTCCAGTCAGACGGGACATGGAGGCATTTTGAATTGGAGTAATTTATCTCTTTTTGAATGAGTAAAATACCAACACGCATTCTCCACATTTGAAATGGCATGAATCTGGTATTTCAGCCCCAGTTTGAGGCTTTCTTTCTGGACAGAGGAACGTCCAGACGGTGGGATGGTGACGACTGTCCCGGCTTTCTGTTGGGAAACACTGGTCCGACCTCTACTATGCAGTTAAACCACATTCCAGATGAGGGGGAAGCTTTAACCTCGAACCCTCTTGCGAAGAGAGACAAGGCAGCAGAAAAACATTTTAAGAAAAACAAAACCGTGCAACATGAGGCAGCTTTGGGAGCTTTTGCTGTTCCAAAAACAAACAAAAAAAAGAAAACAACTTTAAAAGTAGCATCGGTTATATCACAACAGCTATATTTGTAGATCTTCTGATAATTCGTTGTCTTTTCTCTGTAATCTAGTTGCGGAAAGGTGGGATGTAATGTGCGCTCACTTGGTTATTTTATTTTTGACATTGAAGAAACACTACTTAAAATCCAATTTTTACCCACCATTTCATTTTTTTTGTACTATCAGCTCCAGGTTTAACCTCTTTTCGGGGGTCCGGGTTCTGTTTTAACCAATCACAGGAGCTTTGAGAGCGGCATGGGGTTGGTTTTCCAAAATGTTGAATTTTATTTGAGGTATAAAAAAAAAAAAAAAAAATGTCATACCGTCACAAATGAGTGTCTTGCCATCGGTAATTTTTATTTCGATTAAAAAAAGATGTCACAGAAAGGTTTCGGTGGTTACCGTGGCAACTCCATAATGACACTCGAAGCAGCTGATGATGATGATTCTACGCCAGCTGATTTTGAAACAGTCAGGGATCTCGACAGTAACATTATGGAGGGCAGTGTTGCGTGTCAAAAAATTATTGAAATTAATTGCTATTAAATTAGATCCAATTAATAACATATTTCTGTATGAGGCAGATGGATTAGACGTTTTAAAAGGCAAATGATAATTGGACTACCTTCTTCTTTACAGTTACATCTCAGGCTTTGTACCACAGATGAGGCAGTGCCAGTTAATACCAGCATCATTTTGTATTTCAGCTCCTTAAAACTCCCAGAAAAATCAACTTTGTACAGAAACACCTTTTGGAAAACCATCCGCAGCTGCCTCATCGTTTCCTCTTTAGCCAGCCAATGATCACTGGTAGGGTTTGTCTATCTAGCAGCTTAAATGTCTTGTGTCTCCCCACCCACAGCCACTCCTCCCCTGTGTAACACTGTTTAAATAAAGGATTGTTATACTCTGAAACCTGTTGATCCGATCACTTCTTCATCCATCCATCCATTCATTCATTCATGGCTTCATTTATTGATAGAAACTCATTTTCATAAAACTAACCAGTGTCTAATATTTCCAGCTCAGGTTGTGTGCAGTTATACAAAAATGATCATTTCAGGGTGACAGTTTCTCAAACTTTGTCCCAAGCTTAAACAATAGAGTAAAAATAAATACAGCTCTAGAAATGCCTTTAGCCGAGTGCCACAATCATGCTGAAGACAGTTGTCTTGATAACTTCCAGATTTACCAGAGGGTTTTAAAGACAAATAATCTTCTCAGCTCTTTGACAGGTAATGATTTCTTTTACAGGCGTCAACATTCATCTTTTTTTTTTTTTTAAAAAAGCACCTTAATTTTGCCTGAGACATGTCCCTCCCTGCTGGTGTTTAAATTGATCACATTTCTCTGTAGAGATACTCCAGGACTTCATTTCAGCAGGTTTTAAGTGTCTGGTCTCTTGATGAAGTATGTGTCTTCTGTCAGGCGTGAGCGTGCTAGCCAACAGTCCTTGTCCTCTGGTGTGTACTTCCGTGTATCTGCCTGTAGATGGCGCTTCTGTCTTGCGGCAACCCCGACAGATCAGCCTCAACTGTGGTGGATGAAAGGGAGAAAATAAATTGTCTGGCGTTGAGATTGCTCACAAAATACAAAACAACGTGGATTATAGTTATACTTTCATCAATACACTTATTTCCTCAGGTTTTTATTGTATGAATAATAGTCTCAGCTCAAGCTGGCTTACAAGATACCATCATTTAGGATGAGAGACCAGAAACCATATTAGCAACATAATTACAAATAATACGAGACAAATAAAACCACCATGGTGTTTTTCCAAGCTTTAAAAATAAAGGTAGCCAACTTATAAGCATTCAAATATAATAGCCTTTCCATTTTGTCATCCCCAGTGTTCCAAAAATATTTCTGGACTTGAAACGGGCATTTAATTTAATATGGATATTCTTAATTCAGGAACATTCAATAGAAAAAGTGATTCATTCTCAACCACCTAATTGGGATAATTCACACAACCTGTTGTCCTCTTGGTGTCTTTAAATCTGACTTCAGGTGCCAGGTGAAGGTTTCCTGTTCTTAACTGTGCAATTTAAGACCTTTTGAAGGAAATAGATCTGGTAACAAAGGTAACATTCAGTAACTGCTAATAGCCTATAGTTCTAACTTTGATAAAATACTAATTAGCTAATGATTTAGGTAGTCATAGTATATAAGCCACATATATAAACATATAATTCTCTCAACTCGCCCTCCTCCCCCTGTAGTCATAAAGTGTGAGAGCGGGTATTATACGTATAGTTTAACTTTTTTATTCAATGTAGCATTGAGTAAATTAAACTGAATATGAACGGTTCCCATATGAAAGCTACCATAGAAGCTTGGGCTAGCTAACGTACTTTACTAGATATTCGCATTAATAGCAGACATCCACTTTGCTAATATTTAAATTAGCTTAAAGCTAACGGCTAAGCTAGCTCTTAATGTAACCAGTCTATCTAAACATTATTGAAGATAACAATTCATTGTACGTTTCTAGCCCGTTGTTTTTAACTCTAAAAGTTTTTGCAGAGTTTACTAATATGATGTTGTTCACTTCCTGTTGCTGGAAACGGGCCTTTTTTTTAGTAGAAACTTGAAAGAATGGCGTTTAATGTTTTACGAGCGGGAGAGTTTCCCCTGTGGTTCGACGAAGGCTGGAGGTCTCCTCACAAAAGGCACCAAGGAGAACCATCACATCAGATTTCACATCAAGTCAGTAAAACACTGAACTCCAAGTAGTTTTCTTTCATTTGATTACCAGTGACAAACCGTACGATTATAGTAATCATAATTGCTAACAATTGGCCTCAGAATAAACAGCAGATGGTGGAAACATTGACACAGACACACTTTACTACTTTACTACCTTGTCCGTTGATTCAAGCCCATTCATTCCTGCAGAATAAGTTAAGCTCTTTAAAAAGGTCACAAAAAGAATAATAGGTTTGGATTCAAATTGACTGCTCATCTTGTTGATGACCTCATCCCCAAATCAATATTGTAGTCACCGTGAACTTTTCATTTTCAATCACAAATTGGGGCTAATCTAAAGAAAGTCTGCATTAAAGTAACTTTCACTTTCATATATTTGCATTAGTGGGAGCGGATGATGGAAGTGGACTCATCACAATCTTCCTTGGATGTGTCCATGACTGAGTGTGTCAGTACTTCATGTCAAAGCAAAGCACAGAGGTGAGGTTCACCCATCAAAACACTTATCAGAGCACACACACACAGACAGATGAAAGAAAATCAAATTATCCGATGTGTTCATGCTTTGAGGCTACTAAAATCTGCAGTAACCCTCTTAAACACACATTTATGTACGAACACACACACACACACACACACACACACAAACCAGGCCAGTATAACTAATCGTCTCAGCGATCAGTATCTTCACAGTCAGATTTAGTTTCACCCTGAAAACGTCACTTTGCCAAGTTTTTATTTTTCTTCCTGCAGCCTATTTTGGAAGTTTTTCATTATTTAGAGAGTAGCATAGTTTCGGGGGCCCCGAGACATTTCTTCTACCTGCGAGCAACATGAGCTGTCAGGTAGCGTTCAAAAGACAATGTGAATATGAGACTTCTACAAAACGTTGTCGGTTGTCTGCGTGTGGTTGCAGATACAATGGCTCACTCCATGCATTCCTGTGGATGTTGGCATGACATGAGAATATTTTCTTGACATTGGCATGGTGTTTTAGTGGTAGCCATAGCGATTGGTTGCATATTGCAATATTAATCTCCCCTTTTTGAGTAAATTTTTATGCATAAATCCTTACAATGTGGTGTATGTATTTATAGGATGGCCCTGGAGGGAGAACGTGTATCCATTTAGCTATACAGCACCATAAATGTAACATAGCCAGAGGATCATGGGCCAGACATGTAAAGTTAATGACATGCCCGTTGCCTACCCTGTCTGAGTTTCCAGCTGACGTAGATAATCAGCTGCAGCAGCAGCAGACAGACGCACAGAAACAGCAGCAGGCCGAACAGCCAGAGAGGAAGAAAGCTGTCTGTCTCTCTGTCTGTCTGCGTGATGGTCTGTCGAAGGAGCAGAGCCAAGTCCGCCCAGGGGCCACTCAGCACCTCCATACTGCTCCTGCATGGGAGGAAGCAAATGGAGAAGAGAGGAAGTCGGGATTCATTTTGGGGATATGATACCCGAGGCACGACGAGACAACGCTTCAGTAAGTATTCAATGAGTGATGTGAAGGTCGAAAGACATCTGAGGCACCAAGATCAAAATTGGGCTTTAAAAAATATTTTAAAGCAAGAGTTTCTTAGATTTGTATGTCGCATACAGCACTTGTTTTAATAGCATTGAAATGACTCTACTATTTAAAGAAGGTCCGACCTACATGTTGAAGTCAGTAGGGCGGGAGTAAATCCTTTAAAGCTTTTTCAGTAAAATAAACTCACAAATACAAAGTATTTCTAAGAGCAAATACTTTTGAGTGTACTTTCAATTAACTGGAGTAATTTGAGCAGTGAAACAAAGATTGTGAAATAAAGAAAAGAGTCAGAGCGCGGCACACATGTTCCTTTGAAACCCACCAAATCGATTAAGATTTAATATTCAAGCTGACACATGGGAAATAATGTAGTCGTAGAAGTTTAATGAATAACTTATGTGGAATCCAGGTAGGAAATTAACAAAGAAATCATCACATTATTGGCTTTCAGAGGTGATGACACATATTTTAAATGAATTAAATGTCCTTTAAAATGTGTGTATGAGACATTTTAAAGATCTGATGTAACTGTGTGGTTCTCCATATAAATGAAACACATTGTGACATTTATTTTGGCTAAATATGTGTATCGTGGTATTTAATTCACCCACCCAACCCCAATGAAAACAACTTTGAGAACAAAGCACTGTGGCGGTGGTTGTTCTACTTTTTGTTAATGTTGAAGTCCTACGTGTCATTTCCTTAATGATTGAAAGGATCAAAAATAGAAAAACACAAACACATTCATACTGGTGGAGGGTCAGAGTGCCCTAAAACAAACAATTACACTCACAGGTACAACATCTTGATTTTATTAAAGGCACCGCAGCTGTTAGATGGTATGTTTAAAAAAAAAAAACATCTACTTACAGTTTTCAGGTTCCCCAAAAAGGCAGGTTTGAATGGATGTTGGTGGAAATGACTCGCAGATGGCTGCCAAGTATCACCAGTGAGCTAATGCATAGTTATCCTGACAGTTTTCCCTGCTGATGTGAAGATGTCTTCAGTGGTCAGGAATTGAGTGGAGGTCAAAGGTGACGTTTTTTTTTTTTTGCGATGGGAGTCAGCAAAATTCAGCCATTGTCAGAGTGTCACATCTGGTTTCACCGCTGAAGTTATATGGAGATAATCCAAAGAATAATTCCTCAGGGAGAAAAGACAGTTGGTTCAGTCCAGAAGTAAAAAGTTGTGATTCTCTCTACATCTCTTCTTTTATTTACGTCTGTCTTTCTTTTCTTTTTTTTATCTGTCTCTTTATGTTTCTTTCCCTCCCGTCTCTCTCTCATTTGTAGAAATACCACCTCTGTTGTTGTCGGTGACGATATGAACTTTGCTCTGTTCCAACGGTCCAAACCTTGTGATTGCTAAGAAGATTAGCAATACAGGCCAGGTCTGCATGTGTGTGTTCGCGTGTATATGCGTGTGTTGAGATACAGTACAGAGATATGTGTATGAGTGTAGTGCTCAGGACCTACTGCAGGTTTCAGTGTCCTCAAAACAGGAACATGTGGAACAAATTGATACTTTTTAAAAAAAAAATGTGTGTGCATTGGGGCCTTGAGTAATGTTTCATTGAGCATTAGACCTTTGAGCTCGCTGTGTCGTAAAACACACAAACACACACACACAAACACACACACACACACACACACACACACACATTTTTTCCTTTCTGATTGGAAATAGGTTTCTAATTTCTCTTTTCTTCCTCCATCTTGTCTTCTGCCTCTTCGCTCTCCTTCTCCGTCTTCCTCTGTCTTCACACTAATACCTTTCTGACCAGTGGCAGGATTGATTACTTCAAAACAGGAACTGATAGCATCAACCTTGACTGTATTGTTACAACACAATGGGGAGAAAGACCAGTCAGTTAAATACCAAAACAGCGAAGTTGTGTTGCAGAAAAATGAAACAAAGAGCTGAAAGATGCTATAGAGCGTCGTAGATATGAAGGCAACTGCAGATTTGGGTGAAAATTCTCTGTAGGTTTGTCACGATGAGCGACTCTTTTCACGTTACACAAAGCCAATTGATCCACTGTAAATATATATATTTTTTTTATTAGAGCAGCTTTACTCTAAATACATTTCATCATCACTTTGTGTCAAATCCAGCTGTATTTTATTTATCGTTAATATTTTTACAAAGCTAATGAAAGTTATTTTTTTCAATGCACATTTGCTTTGCACTTTAACATTTTAGTTTTGCTTACAGTAGCGTCTTTGAAAAATTATAATAAAGGAATATAAAAAGTAGTTTATCAGGCATTAAAACGTAATGATGTTGATATTTTCCAGCTTTTTGTAGTTTCATCATTTCCTATCAGCGCTGCTATATTATCGTGGAGATCCATCACAGAACTAGATGTACACCACTAAAAACTGAATTCATAAAACTACTGACAGAAAAATGTCTTTCTGATGTGGGTGTAGTTATAAATAAACAGCTAAGAATATCTCAGGAGACAGATTTAGGTTACTTTTCTTTAACTCTACCCAGCTGTCAAGATAATAGACAAACCATCTGAATATTAAGTTGTTTCTAAAAGTCTTTAGATACTGACGCACTACTGCTCAAAACCAGATGTTTCACCTGATGTTTTAATTGAAAACATTGTAAAGCGAGACACTAAAGGCAAAAAATATAGTTTTTTTCATTCACAGGTCACTTTTCAGACTTTGGGCTACTTTGCTATACTTCTTTCAGACAAGTGGAAAGAAAACATCAAAAATACAGTTTATTTACACTTTGTCTATTTGTGTCTCTTCTAAATCCAGCAGAACATAGCAATAGATAATGCCTCATTTCCTTATTAAAGCATAAAAGTTCAGTAAACTATTGATAGAAACAATAAAAGTCTCACGGTAAAATATGTGTGTTTACTCTGACGTCCTCTGGAACATCTGGATCCTGTTGTGTTATATTTTCAGCGAACACGTCTTTGTTCTCGCTTTGCAGAAGCAGAAAGCATCCCTGCTCTCGGTGGAGCCTGACACTCGCTCGCTCAGATCTCAGCGCTCTTGTCATGTGGAGACTCATTTAAGCGCACCGGTAATATTTTCCTCACGGGAGGAGGGAAAAAAGAAGCAGGCTTTAGGTGATGAAATCAGAAGCTTAATTTGTCTGTGATTGGTGAGAAGTGCTGGCAAATTGATCGATTCCGTCATCAGCGTCAATATAATTGATCAGCTGTGTTGTTGCTCTGATTGATCAGAGGACGTAGTGGGTTTGTTCTTGGAGAAGAAGTGTTTGTGTGTTTCAGTCTTTTTTTGTGTCCATCTGCCTGAGTGCTTGTTTTCGGGATTGACTGGTGCACAATGGAGCTGTTTCTGGAGAACACCTCTGTGTGTGTGTGTGTGTGTGTGTGTGTGTGTGTGTGTGTGTGTGTGTGTGTGTGTGTGTGTGTTTGTGCTTTATGTTCAAAGACATAATTAGCCAGGGATCAGTATTCTTGGAGGTGTGTGTCCGCTCTCTTATTGATCCATTTGTGGAGGCTTGTGAGAGAAAGATGGTGGTGTTGTTTTGTATTGGTTTGATACTATTTTTAATCTAATTTAATTTAATTTATGTTCCAAAATGGCATGTGTCATGAAATCAATAGAATGGCAAAGTAAAATAGATAAAAAAGAATAAAAAGCACACAATAGAGACAAACTGTGCAAATGTTTATTATTTATTAAACATGGCTGGTGAAATATTTGAGCGTCTCTTGTGGGAAGAGGAAGTGAAACTCTAGTTTAAAATCTCTTGGAGAATCTCCTCTGAGTAGCAATACCGCTGGATGAATGTTTCCTCCAGATCAGATTAGGCTGCTCCCCTGATGCCCGGCAGGAATTGTGGATCATTTAGCGAGCTTGTCTGGGCCGAAAAGAAGAAAAAAAAATGTGGATTTGTTTTTGGGGTTCTCTGCAGCACCAGCGTTTTTTGTCGGGCTAACAGGCCCATTTGTTTGCTCTCTATCTCGTTATCTCTCATTTCCCCTTGTGTACTGTCGCTGCCAAAGCCTCAATTCCACTGCATGGTTCAGATCGTCCCGACTTGACCCAGCTCGCTTTTGGTACCAGCTAATTTTCTCTGTTTTCGTTTCACACTACAGATAGCAACCCCCTCGGCGTGGCCGTGATTCTCAGCAGATCGCCGTAGCGACGCCGCATGAAACTGATGAATCCCTCGAATTGTTAACTCCACCTTCTAGTATCGGCTCGGCTCGCTTGGAACCTCGACCGAGGTGGTACCAAAAGAGGACCAGGTGCAACCCACAACTTAAGCTCATGGAAAACCAAAAGAGCCAGCTGTGGCATTGGATGAAGATTTGATGAAAACGGACCGCACTTGTATCCGTTTTATTACTGATAAACCTTTACAGAACAAAATGACTCAGCTGAAGCAGATAGGAAGCTGCCGCGTCAGGTTTGCGTCAGCGAAGTTGCGGGAGAGTGATGGAGATCATACTTTGATGTCAACCTCCTGGGTTTTTCTTGCTCTCTGCCTCATCCCTCGGTGTGTCTGCTGGCATGGTTACAAGGCCGCGTCCACTTTGAGAAGTGTTGTTGTGTTTGTGCTTGTGCGGTCTGACGTGTGGGTGGGTGGCTGTCTGTGTATACGTCCTCAGTACTGTGGGAACATATCCTGTGTTTCATTGATCGTACGGTGAGATGAAACCGCCTCTCTGCCTCTTTCTCATGGTAACAAGGCTGTCTAATTGATAGGAAAACAGAAATAAAAAAAAAAACACTCCCGTCTAACGCGTAAAGAGAAATTTCCTTTTATGGTTATCACAGCTGTGGATTGAAACCACTAATGCACATACTTGCTCCAAACACAGTCTGTTCAGTAAATATTTTTAGAATGTTGTTTAATCATGTGAGGAATGTCACATAGGACCTACTCTGTAAACACTTTCAGCTCCTGTCTTCAAAGTTTCCTCCGTATTACATTAGGAGCTGTGCAAAGTTTTCCAAACCCAAACCTGCTTTTCATGAGGTACAGAGGAATTCCCACTTTGATTCATTCTCTGTGCTGTAGTGCCAATTTGGACTCAAAATGTTGTACTTGGAAGATAGAAATCACAGTTACAGTTGTTTTCGGACTCAGCACATGTACAGATGTGCATGTGTTTTTCCACACAGATTATGTAGAAATGTTATTTGTTCCTTTTGCAGACTCTTCCTGCCCATAATTGACTTGCAGAGTGTTACAATACGCTGCAGGGAAAGTTACGTGTTTCAGCTTTAAAGTGCAAATGAGTCCCGTGTTTAGTAGCTTAAGTAATGTGTTTCATGCCTCTGGCCGTTGTTTCAATAAATAGTGTAGTTATTTAGTTTTCCTTTTATGAATCAAGTTTTTATTTGTATAAATATTTTGGTTAACATTCTGCCTGTCTTATCTAATTGTCTAACTATTTAACTGTTGAGCTGAAACAAGTAGTTGATGAATTGATTAGTCTGTAATTATTTTGATTAAATTTACTGATAATTTCCGTCTTTTTAAGAAAAGAATGCAAATCTTTATCTGTTTTTCTCTACGTGTGTGTATATATATATATATATATATATATATGTATATATATATATGATTGTGTATGTATGTGTACCCTTACGTAAATACAGGAAAATACAGGTCTAAATATACACTCTAATTATATTTTACATTAACATATCTCTCTTCTTGCCATTAGTTATACTTGAGACTGAATCAATTAATTTACCCACAACCATCCATTTTCTAAAGTCACTTTCCCTAATTTTCCTCTCCTAACTTAATTTCATCTGTTTTCATGAGCGCAGCCTCTCCTGGGTTTTGGGCTGGTCCTGGTTTATGTCCCCCTCCTGCTGCTAAGTTTAATAGATTTTCTCCTGAGTTGTTTTGAATTAATGCTGAAGTTAAACGTTGTTGCCGTTCATGCAGCTTGAGGTTGCAGGATTAAGTAATGAGAGAGGAGAAGTTGGTTTTGGCTTGTCTGGGTCTGTGTCGGGACTTCACTAAAGTTAAGAGGAAAACCCAGAATGAGTTGGACTGATTTATTCCTTATCACAAACCCACGCCGCTTACAAATACCTTGATGCATCGTAGTCCATCATCAAACGATGAAGGAGACACGTCTCTTCATCTTTATCTTCCAATTAGCGCACACAGTTGGCTTGAGGCTGTGACCGATGACACAGACGGGCCACAGGGAATACACAGGCTCCGGCTCGGCCTGC